>CAMQGK010000474.1:3262500-3705000 GCA_947000775.1 Pterois miles | reverse complement strand
TTAGGCTAAGGGAAAGATCGTGGTTAGGGGTTACATAAGTATGAAAATTATGTGACAAACAAATCAACTCTGACTTGTAGTTTCATACATGGCACGAACAGCGGTCTCTGTGTTAAATTTTGTGACTATTTCACAAACTACTGTGCGACTGGGCTGAATATATACAGTATGCCCCATAGATTGCAAGAGCTTACGCTCAACACTATACATACTTGGTCCTCTTTTAACTGTTTGTTTCCTATTCTTCTGGAGCTAGCCCAAAGGAATTTTGCAATTGTGTATGTTGTTCTGCATGTAATTGTATATGAGACAAATAAACCAAATTTCTAGCAGCTGGTTTCTGTGTATTCTGTTTACAATGTGAGGGAGAAGCGCACATACAATGCTGCTTCCAAGAGAGGCTCTATCTGTAACATATGCAGAGCACATCTCAGCGATAACCCAGTGAATACTGTATTCATCAACCTTGCAGTTCAAATCAATCATGTTGATTGACAAACTGACCACCGGTCTACCAATCAATAAGGCAGCCCGCTGTGGGCTCTGCTGTTCCATAAAATGAGGTGAAAATGAAGTCTTTTTGTTCTTCAGAGAAATTGCTTGAAGTGTGTCAGTGATTTAAGGTGGTACAGAGGGATTCACTATAACAGCCACAGGACCTGAAATTGATCAGAAGGCACCTGGAATCCCATTAAAACCCTCGTGTGTCTGCCGGGGGTGTATCAGTGTCTTTCTCCTTCTGCATCATCAGCATCTAAATATATACACTGCTGTATATTCTATTGAAGGAAATATATATTCTGATTTATAAAATATGCAGTATATATTGTTTTTAGGTTTGCTTATAAAATATTTTGCAGAAAATGTGTTTTTTCCAAATGCAGCTATAAACGCATACACACCCACACACATGCACAGACACTAGTATATTATCAAATAAAACTTCAACTCACTGGTTAACATTGTTCCTTCTGCTCTTCACACAGGGAAAAACAATTCTCTATTTTACAATCAAATTTATGAAACTCATCACTTAGAGAATGCCTAAAACGCCAGCACTGAGAAAACAATCACTGTTGTAAAAGTTGAATAAATCATGTCTCATTTCAAAGTTTAGCTTCATCTTTAAGAGTCTTGGCTCAGAAATTATTGTTCTAAAGTTACGTTGCGTTACATAAAAGTTCCTTTTCTTTATGCTCTACGGTTTTGTTGTCCTTTGTTACTTTTCTAGGTACTTAACTGTTTGAAGTTATTTTGATGTATCTGGATAAGACCCATCAAAGCCAATGTATGTGCTAACATTACTATTTTTTATGTAAACATTACTCTTCTTTATGTTCAGGTTACTTTTTTATGCTAATGATGCTTTTCTTACACTCTTACACTAAGGTGACTGTATTTTTCGGACCATAAGGCCCACCGGATTATAAGGCGCTCTATCAATAAATATCAATATCACTGTCTTTTTTCATATATAAGGCGCACCGGATTGTCAGTGAAACAAAACAGTCAGATAAGTCAAACTTGATTCTATTAATTTAACAACTCAAGAATTTCAATAACTCTCAACATTTTTCAGTTGGAACCCCTTGGAAACTATGAATCACCCTACAATAATAAAAACATACTAAGACTGGCTAACAGCATCATCTCTGACCCCAACGATGTCCTGAACAGTGGATACATATTGAGATACAGGGTTCTGCAATTCAATAAGGTTAGACTGAAGCTCTTTTGTGCACCAGTCAATCCTAAAATTAAATATGGAGCCTAATCATAGATCAGTGGTCTTGAATATAGTTTCTGTGGTGATTGTAATGGTATGTTAACTGTATGTATCCTTGTTTCCTGTCTTCATTTTTTTGTGTTGCAACTGGAGCTCCTGAGATGCAAGAACATTTGAGACTTGATCTGACAATAAGGTAAAATCATTTTGAAATGTCCACATATACACTGTCATGAAGAAGAACAATCACACTTTACTGATCCCCTCAGGGGACATTACATTTTTTCACTGTTATTTTTTACACAGTACACACAGACCTGAAATGCATACAGTACATGCACAAACAGGATATAAATGCATTAGTGGAGAGATATCTTGAGATGACTTCATAGTAATTACTTTTTGATCTCTCTGCTGTTATGTTTGCTTCCATTATTCTCTCTTTTTTATCCTTGTTTCTAAAATGTGTTTAAATGGCACTTGATCTTCTCTGTCATTATATCACCTCCTTTTCAAAGTGCAAATCAATCCAAGCTGCCTTACAATTTGCACCCCTCGATGTTCTACTTAATAGACTGCAATGAAGAATTTCGCTTAAAACATCAAAGTGGATTCTGTCAGATCACTGAAGATAATGAACTTGATCCTCAGAAAGCAGTGAGCCATCTGTCAGGCTGTGATAAAAGGTAACACATCCCTTAAATCACAAAAATACATAGTTCTATTACCTATATCTGATTCAATGAGATCTGAAAACACTGACGAACACAGAGGAAGTTGATTGCAGTGAAGATTCAGTGGATCTCCTGGGAAAGCTCCATCAATGTAATTATTTTCATATCGACATGAATAGTGTGTGCGTGTGGCAG
The DNA here is from genome assembly GCA_947000775.1 of Pterois miles. NCBI lineage: Eukaryota > Metazoa > Chordata > Actinopteri > Perciformes > Scorpaenidae > Pterois > Pterois miles. The sequence continues at coordinate 3,702,405 of CAMQGK010000474.1, read as the reverse complement.
TCTTATGTATTAACAGGAAATTTCTTTTGTCATTACTGTTATTCAACAGTGGTTGACGATGAAAATATCAATCAAATATGTATTTAGTCTAAAAGAAAGTGTGTACTGTAAGTACAGTTTGTACAGTTTGTTTCACATAAATACACAAAACATGAAAACTATTGTCACTACTGGATGTAAACAGCCATGTCTGACACCTAGTGGTGGTTCTAGCCCATTTAAAACACAGGGGCCAGACTGGAAAGCCAGCTGTGATTTTAGAGGGACAGATTAGCCAGACAAAGCTAGCTGTGAAGTGCATGCAGTTTGTTATTTGAACTGCTTGGAGCTGCAGTAGAGACACACAGATCATAAAGCTGATTAATTCTGCGCACACAGTACACAAAAATCAAGCTGATTTTGGACCCGATTCCCCCCTCTCAACAATCATTAGTAAATCTCTGATTGTTTGATTTTTCTACAGATTATCTTTCCAGATATTCCTGTGGTGTGAGGTATGTTAGGTGGTGTGAATTATTTTTACATCCCTTGATCAGGAGGTCCATCCTGGCCGCACTGACATCAAATTGTGTTCAAATTTACGATCAGATATCCTGTTATGTGTGGGAGCTAATTGGGAACCAATCTCTGCTGTGGCTAATGCATGAGCTAATGCAAAACGCGAAGCATAAAGTAGTAGTAAGATGGAGCTTAGAAATGAAGGACCAACTTGTTGATTTGTAGCAACACCACAAGTGTCTACTTAACATGTCTCCATGACCAGCTATCCTTTGTCCATTGGCCATGTTTGTTTGCACGTCACGTTTGATTGCAAGAGATTTTGTGAGATTTCTATATTTCTTTTTTAGTCTGGACTTGATCATGAATGAATCTCTTAGTGTGTCGTGTGCTGTTTTGGCAAAGTCCTTACTCGCCATGCACTATAGGAACAAAACGTCATTTGACATCTGTTAAGAATCTGTCTGTTAACATCTGTTAAGAACATCTGAAGAATTTGAATTTGGTTTGGGCCAGTTAAAACATTTTAAACTTTTTCTCCCTCTCTTCTTCATAACAGTGAAGTGTGAACACCCAGACATTGCTTACACTTCCCTCATCTCTGATGTCCATCCAGAATGAACATCCACAAATTCACTTAGAAATCATAGAAAAAAGACACTAAATCAACATCTTTTCGAGTTTTCTTCAGTATCAAAGTAATCCATTGATAGCTGCTAATACAGCGTTCAGCATACTTTTAATGGATACATTTTGAAAACATGCAAACAAATACATTGTAAACACAAGCAAACATACGCTTCGCTTTTCACCATTGTGTCTTCTACCAAAGTTAAGCATTATTGTAAGTAATCGACTGGGGATTTTTAACATACCGGCAAAATGGCAGAGCAAACTTTTTCAAAGGAACAGGAATGAGAAGCATGCTGGCTATGAAAAACAACACACTGCCTAAAAGCACTGCACTGATGGTGACACCGGAGAGTCGCTCAAGGAGACATCAAAAGAGCTCAAAGACTCTGGGGAGAACATACAAGCGCGGCTTGGAGAGGCAGAACAATGAATGTCGGACATGGAGGATGCCAATGCTCAGATGGAGAAAACTGGAGAAGTGTGACAGGACTGGAAACACAGTGGACACATGTGGAAGATTTTTACAATGAATGAATAATGCCAGAATGGTGGGACTGAAAGAAGGCAAAGAAGAGATGGGAAAGGTGACACAGTATGTGGAGAGGATCCTGTCTCAGGGGTCGGTGACACTGGTACGAGTTTGAAATTGAACATGCTCATCAATCTCTTGCCCCTCTGCCCGACCTGAATGAACTACGTAGGACCATAATGGTAAACTTCCTACATTTATCGGTTTGGGACAAGGTGCTGTAGGTGGCAAAGGAGAAACATGGACTCATATGGGAGGACTGTAAGCTGTCTTTCTTTGAGGGCATGACAAGAGAGCTAGCGGAGAAAAGGAGTCTACATGAGCTGAATGTGACACTGGCTGGTCTACCCGGCAACTCTTATCTTTTACTTTGAAAGGACAAAAGAAAACATTCAGAGTTGGCAAAAAGGTGGGTACTGAGACAGTATGTCTGAATAGGCTTGGTATTGATTTTGACAACCTTCTGAATAACAGCTTGAAAATCAAAATTGCCGTTATAAGAACAGGGGAGGAGAAAGCAGCAAAATTAAAAAAAAAAAAATTAGTAGCAAAAGTTGGGGGGCCTGTGGGGAGGTGGCTTTGGGAGCCGGGGGGTTCCGGTTCACCCCCCCAAGACAACAAATGGGGGATGTGGTGGTTGGGGGGGGGCCACTTTTCCCCTTGGGGCCCCCCGGGGGCCCCTAGCAAGGCCCCAAACCCCCACCTCCCGGGGGCCTTGTCAGGAGCAGCCCCATCACTCTGACACCTTTCATTGCTCCATGTGTGTGTGTGTGTTTGTGTGCATGTACCATGTATAAGTTAAACAGAGTTTAAATTGAATTTCCCCACTGTGGGACTAGATCTTCTTCTTCTCTCTTCTAGCAAATGGTGTGATGATTCTCGTCAATAAAAATCTAAGCTTTGTGATGTTGAAACAACACAATGACATGGAAGGTTGATTTATTTGTATTGAAGCCCTTATCAATGGAATTCGAACTGTGCTATGCAATACATATTGTATGCACCTGACAAGGAAGAACCTGATTTTTTCCATGAAATTAATTGAGTGTTAGTATACAGTATATGGAGGATCAAGTTGTACTGGCGGATGATTTCAATCAGGTAATGGATGGGGTGATTGACAAGAGCCAGACCAAATCATCACCCAAGCACAGAGCTGCAGCCCAGATGTCGGCAGAGGACTTGAATTTAGTGGATATATAGAGATTAGTTAATCCACATGAGACAGAATACACCTTTTTAAGCTCACAGTCACAAGTCACACTGAAGGATTGATTTTTTTGATTGATTTTAGCCCTGGGCCAGCCTGGAAGTGATCGTCTGACTGAATATTGACATCATATCAGCAACATAACTACAGTTTCAAAGTCTAGACATCTGTAGAACATGTCACAGACAGTGAAGGTGATCTTCTGATTGTATGTTGACATCATATCAGCAACATTACTACACTTGATGTCTGTCTCTGTAGAAAATGTCACAAACATACATACTGACTTGAATTCGGATAAGTTCAAAAGAAGCCGTTGCTGCAAAATGAGTCATTTAGTGACACACTGTTAAAGGATCTTAATTTGTTTTAATTGTTTATAACTGTGACAAATTGGGTGAGAACACACCATTTGTCCCTATGTTATCATGGCAGCATTTGATATTAATTTAATTGTGCCTTGTCATTATTTAACCATATTACATCAACCGTACCTTACAAGCACATTGCACCCAGGTTTGTTTGTGTTAGCAGGTAGAACTTTTGGTAGTGATGGGTCCGGCAACACTGATGCGTCGGCACACGCATCGAGCTCATATAGCGAAACCCGTGTCGGTGCGCGTATCGCTTCAAGAAAGTCATGTGACCGACACAGGAACTGTTTCGAACTGACACCAACACTCCAAACTGTGTTTATAAGGAAGCGCATCTGTCAATGGGATGTATCGGCCAAAAGAATTTATGATCTGATCTGATCTGTTCGTTGTTAAATTCATCAAGAATTATGGCGCAGCCTCAAGGCAAGAGGAAGGTTTCCGCCGTGTGGGACCATTTTGATCTCATGTCGGAAAATAAGGTATTTGTTTTAATATCCTTGTTGTTTCATCCTGTTCCTCTTAGAGTTTCCACTTGATCTATGTGAACTCAAATTCATTTCAAAGTGACTCTTAGTTTACTATTCATATTATTTTCTGCAGGTTAAATGCCACATTTGTTCGACAGAACTATCGTATTTAAACAAAAGCACCTCTTCAATGCTGAGGCATTATAGGGCCAGGCATGAGAATTAAGTCCCAGATGCACCCAGGATAAACTAAGGTATACCGCCACTCTACAACTTACTCACAGTTGCTTTATTGCTAATTAATTCCTATTAATTTATTCTTTACTTCATTTTTAACCATCAAGCTTCCAGGAAGCAGATGCTGGATGAGGCTCTGCTGAATTTCATCCTGAAGGACTGCCAGTCCCTCAGCATTGTTGAGTGAAGGGTTAAGGGAACGTGTTCAGGTCCTTGAGCCCTCATATGTTTTGCCAAAGGTTTGTGTGGAAATGATCTAAAGTAGTAGTTGATATATCCAGTTTATTTAATCTTTAATTTAAATATACTGATTTGCTTTTGGTTTGACTTGGTGTAATTTTCAGACCATCAAACAAATGGTGGCCAAAAAGTATGAGGAGGAACGGGAACGAGTGAAAATGGAAGTACAGCAAGCTGTGGCAGTGAGTATAACAGCTGACATGTGGACATCTGTGAACATGGAGGCTTACTTGGCTCTTACCTGTCACTACATTAATGAGAATTTGCAGTTGTGTTGTGTACATCTGTGTGGGGAGTGCAATACATTTCACAAAGTCACACTGCTGACAATTTGGCCCAAGTCAAAAGGGGCATAATGGAGGACTGGGCCATAACCAGTAAAGTAAAGTGTCTTGTGACTGACGCAGCACCAAACATGATTGCATCCACTAGACGGCTCCAAATTCGGCACTCAATTTGCATTGCACATAGTCTCAATTTATTAGTTAGAAAATCATGTGATCAGATCCCCACACTTACATCCATCAGACACAAAGCTAGGCACATTGTCACATACTTCGGATCAAGCACTACAGCCATGGAGAAGCTTGCTCAAGTGCAGCAACAGATGGGACGACCAACCCTGAAACTTATCAATGAGGTGCCAACACGCTGGAACAGCACATATGAAATGCTGTCAAGGCTACATGATGAGAGGGAACCAGTGTGGGTATCTCTGGCTTCTCTAAAAAAAGATTTGACTCTACTTACAGCTGATGAGTATACCATCATAGGAGAAACACTTCTTGTGCTTGCTCCTTTCCATCAAGCTACAGTGGAGTTGTCTGAAGAGTGTCGGGGTGAAAACTCATCCCGATGATGAAAATGCTCTATCATGCACTAGAGCGTAATGCTTCAACCTTGCACACACAGGCAGCCATACACCTACATGAACACCTGAAGCGTCGAGTCACAGACACCCCTTCCAATCTGGAGTCATTAAGTGTGTCTGACTGCGGTCAGAATGTGCGTCTGTAATCGGACGCACAAATGAGCCCCAGCCGGGACCGTCTTCACAACAGCCGTCTGCGCCCACTTCAGGCATGTTATTCAGCATTATTTGTTTGTTATTGTTTGGAAATCATGTACTAAAATGCCTTTGGCAACATTTCGACATCGAAGTGGACAGGCAGACCAAAAGTGCCACAGCTGATGCCATCCAGGAGGTGCAGAGATACCTGGCAGAAGGCAATATTGCCAGGTCCCAGGATCCTATGAGACACTGAGACAACCAAAAGTCCCAAACCTCTACCAGCTTTCCTTACAATTTCTCTGCGCTCCAGCCTCATCTGTGCCGTGTGAGCGCGTGTTTTCTACAGCTGGAGAAGTTGTATCAAAAAAGTGTAACACACTCAATTTCAAAACATTGGAAAAACTTATTTTTTTGAATAAAAATTTGTAAAAAAAAAAAAAAAAAAAATCCCAGTCCACAAGCATTCTCATTCACAACACGTTCACTTAGATTTGCACGTTATGATACATGTTCACATTATTTATTGACCGTATCTAAAAATATCAAAGATATTTTAAATTTAAATGAAGATATGAAATAATACAATATAAAATACAATGACTTAAGTTATATTATTGTATTGGTATTGTATGTATTGGTCATCAAATCAGTGTCAGTTGAGTCTGTCAACTAGGTTGCCTGTAGAGATTTTTAAGGTCCAGCAGGTGTCAGTATTCAGTGACACAGTATCAACACAGTATCAATACAGTTTGGCAATGTGTCGAAACGCTTCATGACGCCTCATCTACCCATCACTATGTTAAGGTTAGTTCAGACAAACATTTCTCTCATACTCACCATACTCAATATGTGCTCAGGTTAAAAGAAGGAGGCACCCCGTCACTTCCTCCTTTTATACCCTGAGTGACATCATCAGTGATGTCACTGGACCAGACTAAGATAGACAGGGGAGTCTGATTTCAAAAAACTTAATTTAGAAAGTATTGTCATGATAATTATGACTGTAATTGTTTGGACTTAGGTGGTAATGTTGTGTTATAGTGAAGTATTGGTAATTTACAGAAAAATAAATATTTGTCTGTTTTCAGTGAGAAGTCAGTGTCCACTGCTTGAATAGTTCAGCCTGCTGCAGGGTGGCTCCTGCTGATCGAGGAGTGTATAAAAGCAGATGCTTTTGGCTGGTGGGGGGAAGGATCTCTGTGTAGCTGTGTGCACAGGAAGGTGATGCAGAACTAAGTATGATCAGTTAAGTCTAGTCACTATTTGTTTTCTGTATATATCTTGGTTGGAAGCACTGTAAATAAATTCACTTTTGGACACTGGACAAAGTTTCATGAGTCTGCCTCCTACAATTTAGGCCACTCTGGTCCCACTTCCTAACAATAACATCTGTGTGGGAAGCATCTAAAGCATTTCTAAGTGGGAAAATCAACGCCCACTCCTCAAAAGTGAAAAAAGAAAATGCAGAGAAAGAACCACACACACACACACACATATATATACATGTATATATACGTGTGTGTGTGTGTGTGTGTGTGTGTGTGTGGGTTATATATATATATATATATATATATATATATATATATATATATATATATATATATATATATATATATAATATATATAATAAAAATGAATATGTAATATTTAGACTTAAAACCAATTTTTATGAGAGGGTGAAAAAAATGGCAGCAACAGAATAATTGTAACAACATCGCAATGATTAAAAAGGGTGATGGGGTAGTAAGTAAGTAGGAAATTAATAGTTTTTGAAATTTTTCATGAAGATCTTTATACTTCCACATGTACACCTAGCACAAAATAATTGGAGACATTTTTCTCAGGACTCTCAGTTTGGATGGCTTCCCCGTTGAAAATTTCAAGAAATATGTAGATATTGTGACCCCCATTTTACATGGTGTATATTTAGAGGCATTTGAAACAGGTTCTCCACCTTATACATTTAACAATGTGTTAAATGAAGCTAATGTGTAAGTTCATTTCTGGAAGACCTTCCACTCTCACTCATTCATCCATCTCTTATTTCCTTCTCACAGGTCAGCTGATCATGGGGTTCCACTCTGCTTAGCTAACCAGACCTTACCACCATCTTCTCTCTAAACCAATCACACCATGCGTCAAAGTTTTACAACCGCTCTCCTCTCCGTCGCTTTCAGCTGTCATTCCAGCACAACTGACGCAGCCCTCCTCCACCCCATCACCTCCAACTTTCATCGCCTCCATCCTCCAGTTACCCCAGCCACCAGTCCCTATCACCTCCAGCCTCCACTGCCTCCAGTTACTTCAGCCACCAGTCCCTATCACCTCCAGCCTCCATCGCCTCCAGTTACTTCAGCCACCAGTCTCCATCACCTCCAGCCTCCATTGCCTCCAGCCTCGAGCACCTCTAATGCCTCCAGCATTCATTGCCCCAGCTTGGCTCTTTCTAAGCCACAATTCATTGATGTTGCATTGTTGCATGTCAATCATGCAACATCTATTACACGTCTGTACATCTGGAAGATGGATCCCTCCTCTGTTGCTCTTCCCAAGGTTTCTTCCTTTTTCTTTTTTTCCTGATTAAAGTTTTTGTGCAAGGAGATTTCCTCATTCGATGCAAGGGTTGTACCATAAGGACAGAGGGATGTCATCCATGTTCATAGTGTAAAGCTCATAGAGGTTACTTCATGATCCTGAAACTGATTCGACTCACCTGATTTCACCAAACCATTGCACTACCACCATCACCAGTGTCTAGACCCGTGGGGGGAATTAAAGAACATTCTGCAATGGCATGATCATTCCCCATTAAGCACAATGCTGTCTTGTTCTTTAATAAACAGCCATTCACTCATTGAGTCTCTCCTGATTGAATTTCTCTTATCCCTAAAATGGACAGAGATACCTCAGACCCATCCAATTTTAGACTTGTAAGCCTCCTTGGAGTAGATGGATAATACTATCAGACATCATAAATGGTGATCAAGTAGGATTTTAAAAACAGGCCCTCAGTAGACAACATGAGACAACATGCATGCATCTTATACATTTGAATCCAATACCAGTGGCAGCCTTCTTGCTGAATGCTGAGAAGGCTTTTGACCACCGGTGGAATTGGGGTCAGCACCAGTGGTGGACAGTGACAAAATAAATTTACTTAAGTACAATTTTTGAGTATCTGTACTTTACTTGAGTAATATTTTTGGGCTATACTTTTACTTCACTCCACTACATTTGAAGGACAAATATTGTACTTTTTACTCCACTACATTTCTATTGACGCTCTCATTACTCGCTACTTTTGTGCTTCTGAGAAAATAAACTTTGTGCTGATTTGCGTATGTTTTTTTTCTTAGCCATATTCCTGTATCTGTGCTACATACGTTGTATTCAAAACGACATTTAACATTGGCGGTGTGGAATGTGTGTGGAAGAAAATGAATGAAGAATTAGCTGATCATCAAGACAAAAGGGATAGATAAAAAGGCCTGCACAGCCAAAATAACAGCAACATCTAAGGTACTGCGGCTATCCACTGTAGACGGTGATGAACTGGTGTATGCAGCACATGGGTATTTGTCCCCCTCCACGTACAACTCACCCGGTGGATGGTACAAACCGTCTACCTGGTTCACCATGGGTCTTGAGCTAAGGATCCTATCCAGGTCATCATGCCACACACATTTGTCCTTAACATTTGAACAACTGCCACTTTTCTGCACAGCATCGCATACTTTGATGTATTGTGGACAGTCTTTTCACTTTCACACAGTGCTCAACACTTTGCTGGACTCCATTCTCTTTAATATTCCCATCGAATGTTTTGAAAACTTCTGTGTTCTTATGTACTTTCTTGAGTAATTGAGAAATGTTCTCTTCAGCCCATATATCCAGTACGCGTCTCACTTTGTCAGATTAGGTCAGGTTAGTGCAAAGGCCATTCACCAAAAGGAGGAAAAGAAGGTGTTCTTTTAACCAATGAAATGACAGATAAAATACTCTTATCAAATGGGAGTGGGAAATATGTTGCTTTATGGAAATGTATGTATATTTATATTACTGGAAAGAACAACACAAAACAATGACAGATATTGTCCAGAATCCCTCACAGGTACTGCATTTAGCAAAACATATGCTGAAATCATAACATGGCAAACTGCAGCCCAACAGGCAACAACAGCTGTCAGTGTGTCAGAGTGCTGACTTGACTATGACTTGATTCAGACTGACTGTAATTATCATAAAGTGGACATGTCTGTAAGGGGAGGTTTGTGGGTACCCATATCCATTTCCATTCACATATTTCGTGGTCAGAGGTCAGGGGACCCCTTTGAAAATGGTCCTGACAGTTTTTCTTGCCAAAACATAGCGTAACTTTGTAAGGTCTTTTATTAACCTCTTTCCTGACGAGCTAGTATGACATGGTTGGCACCAATGGATTCCTTAGGTTTTCTAGTTTTGTATGATCCCACTATCTTCAATGAGCTGCTACAGCCTCAGAAAAAAATTATTGTGTTAAAGAAATTAGTGGAGTTAAAACAATCTTGCAATAACATTCACAGTTCTAATAATATGGTGACCCGCTCGATCAAAATGAGTCAGGTTGTGGCAGCACATTCTTGGAAAAACATACTTTTACATACATTTCTGTAAAAATTAAGTCAGTTTTAATACAATGTAAGAATCAATGTAAAATTCAAATGAATTGATGAATATGAACATATATGAACATGATGAATATGATTTGAAGCTCTTAAACGTAGCCTTGTCATAAAGTCACCAGAAGGTGACGTGGCTCAATAAAGTTCACTGACAATGACAGATTGTGGTTGAGGAAGATGGCTAGCCTGACAAAACAAATTCAGGTGTGGAAAACATCACTTGACTTTTAAATGAAATTTCCGTTAGAGGTAAGATTAAGATGAACCTTTATTAATCCCCGTAGGGAAATTCAGTTTTTTATACTCTGTTGTTAATTTCACACAGTACACATACCTGCATTAATGGAGAGATGTCAGAGTGAGGGGGCTGCTCCTGACAAGCGCCCCGAGCAGTTGGGGGTTTCATGCTGTGCTCAGGGGCACCTCGGCAGTGCCCAAGAGGTAAACTGCCACCTCTCCTGCAACCAGTTGGTCTTGGTCCATGTTGGGACTTGAACCCGTGATCCCTCCGATTCCTAAACCAAGTCCCTACGGACTGAGCTACTGCCGCCCCCCAGTGGTACGTTTCTTCTTTAATATTAATCATTTCCAGGAGACAGACAACAGTGCTGTTGTACAGTTTGCAGCTACATTGTCGTCATTCAAATAACTATAGTCTGAGACACTGTGCGCCATTGTCTGCTCAGCCATGAGTGCATTATCTTCCTCCTTGCCTTCCTCCAACTCACTCATTATCAGTGGATTGAATGCTAGTCTAGCATTAGCTGGGCTGTCCAGGCTCATCCCTGAGGACCTGGTCTCCTCATCACCCGGTGTGGTTGTTAATACATCTGATATCATGGTAAATAGGATATGTTTCTTAATATATTACAGTGTATGGTAATGATTAGGCCTCATTCAACAATGATTTTTTTTTTTTTTTTTTTTTTTTTTTTAGGTGAATCAACCTCCCAATAAAAACACTAATAGTCCTTATTTAAATCATTAGGCCAAAGTTGTAAAACACACAAATAACTGAATCCAGAGTTATTTTCAGGCCATAAGGACAGCGTGATGATGGGACCCGTGACCAAGTCATGTGACAGAGCGAATGCTACTGTACATGTTCCATGTGCTCAATGGATATGGAAGATTGCCGGAAGATCCGGGTACTTTTCCAGATGGACATCGAGCCATTTTGGCATCATGCAACACTATGCAACTTCCATAAGAATGCTGTAGGATAATCTCTTAATATATCTATGAACTGTACTTGTTAATACTTTGACAGCCCTAATATATTTTATTTCTGGCTCATAATTTGTGATGCATTAATGTGATGCTTTTCTTCACTTCAATGACAAACCGCTCACAAATTATTTTACAAAAGGGACACGGACGGACATGTTGATAAATTACTGCACCACCATTTTCACTGCACCATATGATTATGAATCTCCCAGAGAATAGGTCAGGAAGTTTTAAACCCCCTCTGTCATATGGCTGATAAAGTAGGGTAAAACAGAGCCTGGAACATGTTTTTGCAATTTTTGCACTCCTGATTAATAGAGTTATAGTTGGCTGAAACCAAATCATTAATTTCAGGTGTGATTTTGATACCTAGATAGCAGATCATCATTAATCGTATCAGGCAGTAACTTTTCAAGGCGTCTCACCAGAGTCTTGCATAAGATTTTGCAATTTGTGTGGAGCAACGAGATGGCCTATATGATGCATAGTCAGTGGGGTCTCTTCCTGGTTTTAACATCAGAGTAATTAGTGCCCATACTGGTGATGGCTTCAGAGAGCTCATCAACTCCTATCTAGTTTTTGCTTTGAATCAGCAGAGATAATGGGGAGATCTAATGAGTTTAAAAAATGGCCCCGTTGACCTGAATCTTTATGTTCGGAAGTATGCAGATTTTCATAATATATTATAAATACATTATTAATTTCTACAGGATCACTTGTCAATTTGCTTTTAATTTGAATGGCATTGATAGCTCTTTCAGACTGTAGTTGTTTTTTGATATGCCAAGCCAATATTTTGACCACCTTTTCTCCCTGATGATAGAATTTGTTTTAATCTCAATAGGGTAGTTTGGTTACTTGATAACTCGCCAGGAAAGGTGGATAGTTAGAAAAATATTTTTGAAAAATAAAAGGATATCCTCATACTGTATGTTGACAATATTCAAAGTGCCATTCCATCCTTTGGGACTTTATGAATATCACACTTATTCTATGTTATAAGTATGATTTCTGTAACAGCAGAATTTTGGAACTGAGTTGTTTAGCTCTATTTAAAACTTGGTTTAGTTTGGATAAGTCACTTAGCCCATGTACGTTCCATGACGTTATCTTAAACTCTGTACTGGAGCTCATATCCTGTTACTGAACAACAAAACAGTATTGACAGGTAAATAAATAAATAAATAAACCTGAGTAAAATAGTACTGGCTATCAGACTGCTTGAAGAGACCCCCATTTTACACTGCTTGATATGAACTCACATTATGAATTGAATATGAACACTGTATGAACACTGTATGAACACACCATAACATAAAAAGGTAGAACAAAACCACCTTGGTGAGGTTCCTCAACTGAGCCTCACTCCTCCCCTTGCTCAAACATCGAGCTTTCCCTCAAAGACGTTCCGGTCATGGAGCTATCTGGTCCACAAAAAACGAGGAACAGACTAAGTGACGACAAAACAAGTAAGTATTGCGTGCCGCTCTGCCCCAACACACAGAGAAAACAATACGTTTTTACCATACATGGTTCGCTATACAGTATGAAGCTGGGCTAAGTAACACACAGACTTCAAATTCCATTTTTGTGGGTCTTTATTGTGTTTCCAATTGATTAGGTAGTATTTAGAAAATAGTATAAAAAAATATAATTAAAATCCACCAGCATCTGCAATCCGCGGCTCAGGAACTACACAAAAAGTTGTCTTATAAGGTCATCGTACAACACTCAACCAACAGATTAATGTATTGTGTAATATAATTCTAAAATAACCTGTTCACATCCATTATTTGTCTCACAGTCGGCCTCTGCATTACAGCCCCGTGACATAGCGTGACCTGTTTTCTTCCGGCATTTTCCTTGGCTTCCTCAAGATGCGCATTACTCATAGAAATGGTCAATTCCTGCCCCCTGCTGTCCAAACTTTATGTCCACAGCAGGACTACTTCAGCTGAAAATCTGTTATTTACAGTGGTTTGGTTTCCTCAGTATATTTAAATGTGAAGGTTTTTACCACCTGGTTACAAGTATATCCTGCATAACCATAAACAGTGCAAGGACATAAAATTACTTTAACAGTGTATGGAGCAGAATTTGGCACAAATTAGAGTACAGTTATAATATTTTGTAGTCTACAGAGGACAAAAGACACAAAAGTATGTCTAATATGTTAGTTATCTTCATCTCACCATATGTCTTCTCCTGAATCTTGTTCAGGAATACATCCTTCTGAGAAGTGAAGAGGTGAGAGGCTTCATGTGTCATCCAGAGAGATGACAGATGTTGTATTCCAGTCTCAAGGCTCTGCACCTCGTTTTAACTCCATTATAGGTTCTTATCCGTCTCCTTGGATACGTCATGGAAAAATCAGAGGCGTTTTACTCAAACTGTGAATAAACCAAGATCATCTGTTATTCAGTTTACGGAAATGTATAGAATGAATGATGCTAATTAGTGATGTTTTATGTTAAATACTGTGTCATTAGCCCAGGGCCAGACTAGCCGCGTGATGAACATGTGGCAGCTGTGGCAGCATGTTTCATTTTGCCGTCCGTGTTAACAGGTTAGAGCTGCCACACCGCCCGCATGCGACATGCGTCTCATATGTGGCTCAGCTGCAGGATTTACAGTAGCAACAGACAGTGAAAGTGATTGTTTGAGTGTATATTGACATCATATCAGCAACATTACTACAGTTTCAAAGTCTACACATCTGTAGAGTATGTCACATACAGTGATGATGATCTTTTGACTGTATATTGACATCAAACTGATATGATGGCAATATACAGTCAGACATTACTACACTTTCGATGTCTGTATCTGTAGAAAATGTCATGGACATGAAAAAAGATTTATTTTTAAATCAACACTTGCAATATTTTGTGTTGGACATGTGCAGAGAAGTGACTGTGAGACTCATTCCTTCACTCGTGAAACATTATTCGAACTCATTCCCAGACATTTAATTGTCAATCAGCTGCTTCAGATGGAGCTGGTTACTTGCTGTGTTTATTCACATGGTTAGAAGTCTAAATGACTCCCTATTGATCACTGCCTGGCAGCAATTCTCATCCACATTATAAGTCTGAGAGCATCACAGACAACCGACCCCAAATAAACTTCAAGATAAATGCCAACATACTGTGATTGATTCTGTATTTAATTTCTCACAGTGGGTTGATATTGAGGAAACACCGCTTGATTGCTTCCACTCCCACCTTTGTGATATCACATAAGGGTCTGTCATAGAGTGCACCAAGGATGACATATTTTTGTAGGCCAACCAGGAAGTTAGCATGACACCTAATGGATTTTTTCATTGGGTTTTGGATTATTGAAGAAAATAAGCTCTGTGGCAAACACATTGATATGTTTTGTTCAGCAAGGTAATCTTCACAAATGAACACCACTTTTATGCAATCACTAGAAGTGAAAAGCAAACGTTAGGCTATAAATGAACTACACTACGGTCACAAGTATACACTATGAGGCTGTAAAGGGGGCTGAGTCAGGGTAATGATGTTTAGTAGTCTAATTTAGCCATTTGTTGGCAACTGCCTTTTTAAGCTACATTAAGGCTTTAAAATTCATGAGTGGGATATGTACTGACGCATTTTATATTTTAGAACAAAACATTAAAAGCTCTTATGCTTATTTTAACCACAGACCTTATTTAAGGCATCTATTCATCTTATTTCAAGTCTCAAACCTCATGTTGTTGGAAGACAGTGGTAGAAGAGTGGAATACATCCATGCTGGACACACTGCATTTTATTTCTCTGTAGGATCTTTTCCATAATCTTGCCAGACACGTCTAATAATAATCTGAGCCTGTCAGTGGCAAAAACAAGAACTTTTAGTGAACTTAATGTTACACTGACACTGCTCACTTGCCCTCACAGCTTGTTTCACTATGGTGTTATCTCTCAACACTACACCAGTGTTGGAAATGGGACCCCAAAAATTGTTTCTCAATATCTCTGGTAATTGTTGCTCATGAAATTTGACTCAGGGATTTACAATGTGTACTTCTATCAAATCCCAAAGGCTGATCCAGATCTGATCCAGATGGAGGATTTTATAGCAATTTATATAAAAAATGGGGGTACTCTTACATTTTGGCCTACTGTGCATTTCATATTAGAGGTAGAGATTTCTAACTAGCGGCGTCGTGTAGCTGAGACAATTCCGCATGGGAAGTATGTCAACGAATTTGATCTAGCTTTAATACTTGAGGAGATAGATCCAGAAGAAACCGCCAGGGGGGAAACTATGGTGCTTGGCGGAGGTCTGCGCTCTCCGAGTGCTTTTCTAGTTGATGTTGTGTTTTCCGTAGTTGTTTCTGTATGCATTTTACTTTTATATTATTTAAACCATGACATTTTCCTTTAGCCTAACTAAATGGTTTTCTTGCTTAAAAATAACCTTTGCAATACATACAAATGGCATGCGAAAACACTAAAATATGTACTAAGCCATGCGGGAAGCCATGTGTAATGTCGTGGTATTTGTACACCTTCCTGTTAGACTAGATTAGAACACCAGTCTCCTGGGTGAAACTTGACCCATCCACCTCCCCTACAGCCCACCAGAAGCCAGTCTCTAAGTCACTAAGCTTACTCATGTGGATGGATTTACATTGCAGTCAGTACAGACTAAAGGCCAAAAGCAAGAATGGCATTTTTACTGCCCACAAAAAAATAACAAATTGGTGTGTTGATCATGTGTCATTTGGTGTGACCAGGCTGTCGTTAAGAGTCAATTTTAGGTCTTAGGTCTTTTAGGTCACATTTCAATAAACTGAGTCTACAGTCACAGCAGATCTTCATAATTAGAAAAATAAAAAAGTGTATATCTTCCCACAGCCTGGTTGTATTGATTACTGAATCAACAAAAATGGAATCTGCATTTTACACACACACACACACACACACACACACACACACACACACACACACACACACACACACACACACAAATTGCCTACTAGAGAAAAAAAGGGAAACTTAAAAATACGAGTCAGATCATCCAAGGAAAGCGATGTGTGTGTGCTTCAAGAGTTCTTCTATGTGCCTTAGTAAAAGTGTGTCTTTGCTTGTGTATGTGTGTGTGTGCGTGTGTGCACACAAGTTTTGGGATTGTAAAGCAGGGAAAGGTCTGACGATGCAGATAAGTTTGGGTCTCTGTCTCGTTCAGCAGACATGGTATCTGTTTCCTGGATCACCTCAGAGACAGCTCATTGATCCACTGCAGAAAAAGACCAGCAAATCAATCCTTTTATTTCTGTTTCTTCACCTTGCTGTCCCATAACTGACAGGACGTTATCCCAGGCCCCATCAGCTGAAATACAACACAGTTCATCGGGTTCATTATTTGGAGTTTGTACTATACTGTATGTCTGTGCCCAGTTGCACTTGTTACCTTTGTAGTTTAAGTATAAATTCATTAAGGCTTAATGAGTCCTAATGTCTAATGCTTAAGGTAGATTTGAGTTGGATCTATAGATGAGAGGTGGTGTGGAAAGACTCAAAATCCATATAACTTGCACAAAGCAAAACAAAAAAGCATCTCTGGAAAACCTGTCACAAAATGAGAGAAACATCCATAGTTACAGATAGTGTTAGGCATTAGGATGAACAGTCCAATAACAATCAAAATCCTCAACAGGAGGCAGTGTCCCAAAAGTAGCCTGCAGACAGTAGCCTTACACTACAACTGCCACCATAGGAAGAAAAAAATGTCAAATCAAATCAAATACCGCCATTTGATCAGTGTCTCTCGGCATCGGAAACTGATTCACAGAGACACCCTTTAATGACAGCATGTGACGAACGAGGCTTTCACCTAACTCCAATGTAAATCCAACCACAGTGTTATTCGACGGTCGAGCAAATGACATGACATTAACCCATCCATCATCCAAAGGGATGATGGATGGTTTAAACACAAGACTTTCAACCAGGAGGCTGGTGTTTGTGGCCCATGTGAAACTAAAAGTAATGTGGACTTATTTTGTCACATCAGTCTTGTTGGTATCATTAGTCCCATGAGTTACATGAGTCACTAGTCAGTAAATTTTA
Source organism: Pterois miles (assembly GCA_947000775.1). Taxonomy (NCBI): domain Eukaryota; kingdom Metazoa; phylum Chordata; class Actinopteri; order Perciformes; family Scorpaenidae; genus Pterois; species Pterois miles. Next base: position 3,685,225 of record CAMQGK010000474.1, on the reverse strand, counting down.
TGTCAACCATGACCATTTCCAAACCCTAAGTGATTGACTTGCCTAAACCTTACTTCCTGTGAAAATGGAAATTTATTTTGAAAGGACACTATGCATATAACGAGCAGATACTGACACACTGTCCATGGTCCAAAAGTAATACAAGAGGGGTACTCCTGTGTTGGTTTACACTGTAGTTAATGGGATTCCTGGTGCGCTCTATACAGGCATTAAAGGTGCTTGTGCAGTGATATTTCACACCATGGGAATGAGAACCGACCTTCTGTTCAGGTGTTAAAACTGACACTGTACTAACTACTACTACTAATTATTTTTTTTCATCAAATCACAATTTTATTTTTTCAGTTTAGTTTAGTTTGTTAAACCCTGGTCGGGAGTCACTGCTGTACAATAAAGTAGGGAGGTAGAAGTCATTAAAAGTGTGCTACAGACCCCACTTCTCGTTGGTGTTTTGACGAAAGGAACACAAAGGCAGGGGGTGTCTACAGGCTCTGCAGACTATAGCAAAAATAGGAAAGTTATGTCATTGCCATCTGGCTGCACAATGCTTCCTGACACCAGTGTCAGACAGCTAGCAGGGAGGCGGTGGTCTGGTCTCTATAATCTGTTTTTTTTTTTGTGCTCGCCTGCGGTGAGCTGCTGTAGACATCTGCTCTGCTGCACAGTGTTGACCTCCAAACCTGCTTATCCCTCAATTTATCTTTGTAGATTTGTTGATAGTTGTATGTTTGTGGACACATCATACATCTTTCACAATCTCTGTATGTATGCTGTGTCTCACTGTGTGTTTAATAATGTATATAAGCAATTAATTTTCCTCACCTCCATCTGTACATTTTATAATGAGATGCACATGTGTTCGTAATTTCTGTACATATTTCACCTCCATCTGTGCATCCTAATGACTTACAGGGATTTTTTACACATGCTGTATGTCGGCCCTGTCACACAGTAGTAGGTGAAATGGAAAAATGAAAAATTCAATGTATTGATTTGTGTACATAGTCATGAATTACACATTTTTTTCATGATTGTCAGTACAAAATAAATTTGTATGTATCTATATAAATTTGAACAAGGAAGGATATGTACAGAGAAGGTCGGGGTGAATGGATGTGGATGTGGATGTGGATACAAATGCTGTTAAAATAATTTGCTTTTAGTAATCAAGTAATTATAGTGTTCATTTTGGGTCTTTTCATAAATGACAACATATGGAAATACATTTTAAAACTATGTTAGACTAATGTTGACTTTTTGTTTTTCATTTTAATGTGTTTTTCATTTTAATGTCTTGATACTTGTGCACTGTCTGCTTTCCAGCTGGATTCCTCTGCTGCGTGCACACTGATAACAAGACGGGAAAAGTGCTGGGCTCCAAATCTGAGTTTTGCCCAGGGCACCAAAAGAGCAACTAATCCTGAATTAGTTGAAAATGTCTCTTGTTTTGGTAAAAGCTAACTGCCAGCCCCTCCATCACAGAACCAGACCAGCCTGCCTAATAAAAACTTTAACTCTTGTTCAGACCTTGTTCTTGACCTTGAAATAAATAACCACTAGTAGGTTTGTAACTAAATATTCTCATTCCCAACTCAATGCAAATCCTTCTGGATTTCACAGTGTACCAGGGTTCTGGTGTCTGTGGTGACTTCCTTGCCATGTGCGCCATGGTGATGCATTTTATGTCAACAAGTCAGGGCTAAAGGTGACAAACTGAGGAGGGAGACTAGCAACAAGAAGTATGCTGGAAACTATGGCCGAAAATCCTAAGAAGAGTCCAAGAAAAGTGTCTGGAGTGAACATTCCAGATAAAATAGAGACTCAGGATTCAGTGGGAGGATTAAGTCCAAAAAACGAAAGCACTCAACAGAGACAAACTCTCCTGGGGGTGAGGGAGATGCAAACAGTTTACCTGCAGACATACTGTATGTCATATCCAACATTGACAGTGTTTGACTCGTTATTGTCAGTCCCGAGAGTCACACAAGTTGAGTCAGTGAAGTTATCGTCAACCACTACCTAAGTGGTTGTGTTGTCTAAACCTAACTTCCTGTGAAAACTGAAGTTTATTCTGAAAGGACACTATACATCTAATGAGGAAATCTTGACATGCTGTCCTATTTGTTTAGAAAACACAGTATGTCAGCCCAGTGGACAGCAGTTTGTGATAGTCACAAAATTTAATGTGTTGATTCATGTACATAGACATGACAGGACTTTTGCCTAGGAGATTGGTGTACATTTCCCATGTGAAAAAAGTCAAAGTTGATTTATTTGTAATGTAACTTCTGCATTTAAGTTAAAGCACTTCCAGAGTCATTTTAACCCAAACTTCGATCTTTTCCAAAGCCTAACTAATTAGTTTTGTTGCCTAAACCTAACCAAGTCAATCTATTCCTAAACCGGAGTAATTTTATTTTGAAAAGCCTGGAGCAGAAATTGACACATGCGTCACATGTTCCTACATTTGTATGAAAACACACAAAGTTTGTGTGGATGTACAGAAATCAAATAAAATTTTGTGACTATTTCACAGACTGCTGTGAGACTGTGTTGAATATATACTGCACATCACAACCTCAAATATCCAGAATCAGTCATGATATATCATGTCAAAGAAGCAATCAAAAATACAGACAGCCAATTAGAAAACGAAGACTCCTTTTCAAACAACGGTGAGCGGGGACCCTCCATACGAACATTTCTGCGCAGCAGCTCTGGCTCGAGGCGACACGCTTCACACTGACTGCAGCCTCCTATCATCAACAGACGATCATTAGCTCTCTCTATAAAGCCAGAGCTCTCTCAGGACTCACCGTCACCTTTCTGACATCTGCGATGAGGTGTCCTGGCACTGAAGCGGTTAAAAAGCACCACAGGCCAGTTAAAGGAGATAAATATGCCCGCTGCCCCATGGACAATAACTGTATTTCTTTTCTCACCGTAAATACCTCTGTAAGAGAAATCAATACAAGGGAGACCTGATAACTATCTACTATGGGTGCAGGGTGCTAGGTGGTGTGTGTGTGTGTGTGTGTGTGTGTGTGTGTGTGTTTGTGTGTGGTTTCTCTTCCCTTTGGTGCCTATCATGGAGGATTCATGTTCAGGAACCACTGTGAGGCTCTGTAGATCCCAACAACCTAGACATCCATCTGGAGAATGAAAGTGATTTTCCTTACTCTTTGAATCTCCATCCTTCTCCTCCTCCTCTTAAGAGTGTAAATTGAATTTCCCCACTGTGGGACTAATAAAGGCTGATCTTCTTCTTCTCTCTCCCATCTCCTCTTCTTTGTCACTTTTCTTCCTACATCCCCCACCTATCTTCTAATTTCTCACTTGATTAGATTTGATTTTCACAAAAACATAAATATGGTGTTTATTCCTTGAGTATGGGTCTATTTCAGCCCAGCTATACAGCAGTTTGTGTAATAATCATGAAGTAATGCATTGATTCAAGTACATAGACACAAATTTCACAAATTTCAGCATGAACACAATTCATATCAACCTAATTGTGAACCGGGAAGTATGAGCTGACAACGCAGTGTAGTGAGGAGGTCGTCAAAAAACAGAACAGAGACCGATATTCGTGTTCTGTGTGAAACCACAGCTGTTTGTCATGTCACTTCTGAAGCTAAATTACAGCACTTTCTGTGTCATTTAAACTCAAACCACAATCTTTTCCTAAAATTAATTAAGTCATTCTTGTTAAATCTAAGTAGTTTTTGTCAGGTACTTGAGTTACGTTACGTAACGACCTTTTCCTAAACCTGAGACTTTTGTTGTCTAAGCCCAACCAAGTTGTAGTTTTACTTTGAAAAGACTGGAGTGGAAATTGATTTGTGCATCATGTGTTGAAGAAGAAGAAGAAGAAGAAGATCTACCTTTATTAGTCCCACAATGGGGAAATTCAATTTACACTCTGTTAAACTCATACATGGTACATGCAGACCTGAAACACACATACATGCATTAATGGAGAGATGTCAGAGTGAGGGGGCTGCTCCTGACAAGCGCCCCGAGCCGTTGGGGGTTTGGTGCCTTGCTCAGGGGCACCTCGGCAGTGCCCAAGAGGTAAACTGGCACCTCTCCAGCTACCAGTTCACACTCAGTTTTTGGTCCATGTCGGGACTTGAACCGGTGACCCTCCGGTTCCCAAGACAACTCCCTACAGACTGAGCTACTGCCGCCCCCATTGCTGCACATTTGTAGGAAAACGCACAAAATATGCATTGTTTAAAGTCATGCTGAGCGTCACAGGAAACAAGGGAAATTTGGACCCGTACATGAATCAAACATTCAATTTTGTCGACATCTTCTCCACAGGAAACATTTCAGAAGCATCCGTTCTTGATAGTTGTTTTCAAGACATTTTTTTTTCATGTTTACAGCACACATCTGCAGCTCATTTAGACGCTAACAGATGTTTTGTGGCTGAACTTGAGACAACTTTTTGTTATTTCTAACTTCCTGTCATATTTTATTTTAAATGCTTGTAATGTTGATCTCACAGAATAGCTGCTATCATTAACCTGGATTTATGTTTATTCTGTCTAGATGATGTTCAGTGATCATAAAATAATTATTTCACCAGCAGCTGGTAGTAACTGCTGGTCAAGATAGCGTTTGTGTCATCCTTGTCTAGTTTTCGACAGAAACAGAAAAATATCTAAATGAGGACAAATACGGGCTGCACGGTGGTGTAGTGGTTAGCGCTGTCGCCTCACAGCAAGAGGGTCGCAGGTTCGATTCCAGCTTGCGGCTCTTCTGTGTGGAGTTTGCATGTTCTCCCCGTGTAAGCGTGGGTTTTCTCCGGGTACTCCGGCTTCCTCCCACCATCCAAAGACATGCTGTTTAGGTTAATTGATTACTCTAAATTGCCCGTAGGTGTGGATGTGAGCGTGAATGGTTGTCTGTCTATATGTTGTCTGTCTCTATGTGCCCTGCGATGGACTGGCGACCTGTCCAGGGTGAACCCCGCCTTCGCCCTATGCCAGCTGGGATCGGCTCCAGCCCCCCCGCGACCCCTAACGGGATAAGCGGTTGACAATGGATGGATGGACAAATACATTCAAGTCAAGTGAATTGCCAGTAAATAGAGATATATAACATATTTACAAATTAATTGCAGGCTTCAGCGATACATGCTGTTCCAACAGAAATGACCAGTGGTGAAGAGATAGGGGACAGTTGACACTGGCCTTGACATTTTTTTTTTTTATAACACATTTCAGCATTTCTCATCTTTTCAGAAGATTGTTGTGAAGTCTGAGAAAAGTTTGGATTCAAGAGTCAAGCTGTTCTCATTCACTGTTGCACCAGCATGGTTGCACAAGGCAAATGAATAATGAGGGATACACTGATGTATCGGTAAATAAGATGCCGTTTGCTGATGGCAATGGCCGATGTTTAGTACGATGTTGTGTTGTATCAATTTCGCACCAGCTAAATGTTGTGTTGGTTATTTGTGGTCATAAAATATACTTGGCTATTAAGAGGGAATTTCATTCAGGAGACTGTTGTTTGTGTGCTGTGTGAAACCAAAAGTCAACAGTGACTTATTTTAACTTTTTTGTACTGTTTTTTTTTTTTTTTTTGGTTAATCCAAGCCATCTTGAGCTTTTCTTGAACCTAAACAAGTAGTTTTGTTGCCTCAACAGCGCAGGGGCTTGCACAGGCACACTGATCCCTCAAAGCCAAGTATATATGTTTTATTTTATATTATTCTGCATATATTATAGTTATCTCATATATATTATATAAAAATATAAAAACAATATTTAATTTGTTAGTCCATTATTAATCATCCCATTTCAAAACATCAGTGACAATGTGAATTTCACCATCAGCCATACTAACTCCCAAAAGTAGAAATTATGATACATATTTTCATATACAGATTTCAGCTGCATGCAGCAAGCTCTCAAAGAATATTCTTACATGTATTACTAATTTAATAAAAACTGAAGAGTCAAAACATTGAAATAAGCAGAATAAAAAATCACTAATGCCTGAAGATGCAATTCAGCAGGCTAACATGCTCACAGTGCTAACATGCTGATGTTTAGCATGAATAATGTTCACCATCTTTATGGATGGTGTTCAGTTTCATTCATGTTGGCTTCACATGAATTGGGGCGGCAGTAGCTCAGTCCGTAAGGACTTGGGTTAGGATGTGGAGGACCCGGGTTAGGATGTGGAGGACCCTCTGGGCGCTTGTCAGGAGCAACCCCCTCACTCTGACATCTCTCCATTGACATGTATATGTACTGTGTGAACTGTACTGTGTGAACAACAGAGTGTAAAACTGAATTTCCCCACTGTGGGACTAATAAAGGAATATCTTTCTTTCTTTCTTTCTTTCTTTCACAAGTCAATGTGAACATCTAACCACCTGTTGTCCTAATGAATCACTAATATTATACTGGATTTATCAAGACAAACGGTTAAATATGGAGGAAGAGCTGAGTTTGTATTAACAGGAGAACAGGAGAAAGGCCTGTCTTAAGTATTTAACAATGTATGTGTGGTAAGGTTTAATTTTTAGCTCTCTGAGTTGCTTATGCAGCTCTTGAACGCAGCTCCTCTCCTGGCTCCTCCTCCACCAGCCCAGTAATCAGGCCAACTACAAAAGGGCACCTGGGGTCTGTTAGGTTTTCTTTGCTTTGACCTGACATGGTGGACTTGCTGCTGCATGAGGTAGGAGAAAACATAGGTTAAATGGTAGCTCCCTGTAAGCCTCATGTTTTTAAATTGTATTGTCTTCACTGGTTTTAGCCCTGTGATAGCCCTGCTCAGCCCATGGTTCCATTCCACTCGAGAAGCCCTTGTGATGGCCTATGGTGGTGAGTAGGTTGGTAAGGAAGGGACGTTTTAAATTAAGTATATTCCTTTCTAATTATGTTTCATTTTAGGCTAACTCTGGGATATATGGCTGCTGTTTTGCTCCCGTTTGTCTCGTTTTGCCTCCCGTGTTTCCTGTTTTGATTGTTTGTGCTTTGGTTTATTAGTTTAGTTATTTACTTTCCTTATCAACTGGGTTTATTATGCTTTGTTTGGAGTTTTAATTCTTTAGTTTCCTTCCAGTAGCTGGGAGCCACTTGGTTGAGAGGCTAGGCGCCCGTGGTGAGGTACCTGCACCCATTGCATGTGAGTGAGGGCACTGGGACACAAATAGTCTACATTATAGTTTGCAGTGAGGATTGCTGTGGTTTGCTGTGTGGCACAAAGGGTGATTAAGTGGTGGTACCCCTGCACCCTCCTCAGTGTAGTCTGCCTCCATCAAGTGGTCTCAGCTTAGCTTAGTTTTGTTTAGTTTAATTTTGTTAATTTGGGCTGGTTGTGTTTTAGTCATTTTAGCTAGCTTTCATATTTGGATATTTTAAATTATTATAAAATAAATGTGTTTTAATAGTTATATAATCTTGATTATTCTGTTTTAATCCTTCTCTTTGTCATTACAGTGACTGCCCAAGTAATTTGTTTTCTATTAATTATAAATAATAATAAATTGTTCTACCTTTTTAAAATCACGTCTCTGCCTCCTCAGTGACTTACCTGCGTGCCCTAGTTGTCTCAATTTCAAAGACATTGGTACTTCCTGGGGTGCAAGTCCCCAGGTGGCGTTGTCGGTTACCTAGTTTGGTTTACACATACCACATTACATTCTACAATCCCCGCGCTCGCCGCCACATATGGAATCTTCTATTCCTTAAATCTCATTCAACCAGTGTCTGATATCTCAGCACAACAGCTGCTTATGGAAACTAGTTTTAGTAAACTCTTTACAGTTCTGTTAAGGCAATTGCAGCATGTGGTTAAAGTCGGTTAATGATCATGGTTTCACTTTCATATGAAATGTCAACAGTAACTTGAAGCACAAGTTCACTATCCTGAACCAGTTGCAGTAGACAGTGTGGGTAAAGAAAGCAGAAGTGATGAAAACATACAGCAATGAACAGAACTGTCTCTGTCTCCTTTACTTCACCTTCCTCCTCCACTCCATCCTCCCTCCCTCTCCTTTTTCTCCTATATCTCCTACAGGCTGACTCCTGAAAAGCTCTTCTCTGTCTGCCTCCCCTCTCCTTCAGGTCATTGATCCGCTGAGAATGTCCCATTACTGCAGCAGGGCTAAACACTGTGAGAAGGGGGAGGCACAGACAAGAAGTAAGAGAAGAAAAAGAGCAGGAAACAGAGGAGCTGGGAGGATGCTGAAGAGGAAAGTGATGAGGAGGGAGGACAGAATTAATAAAGCTGAAGGACACCTGGACCTATAATAAATAAAAAAAAAAACATGCTACCTTTTAATATCAGCTATTAAAGTTTAAATCCCCACAGCTGAGGCTATTTCTGCCTTTACTATTTATCAGCTGCATGATGCACCTTGTCTGTTTGCCAGTGGCACCCAGTCCTGGCAATGTTAATTCCTCAGAATACTGCGCTTTTGTTTAGCAACAACTGCTGAGAAGTGTACACAGAAAAATGGGCCAGAAAACCCCCACTGGAGCGACTATTTATGTTCCGTTTTCTTAAAGGGGAAAAAGAGGAATTATTGGCAGAAAGGCTGTACTGTGAGCTGAGCAGACACAGCAGTGCTACAGCATCTGTACATCACGCTTGTAGCAAAGGAAACACACGAGGACTCACCTCCCGGGTTTTGTCGCTGCGCTGGCTTTTTTTTATTTGAAAGGAGGAGTGGGCAGTCTGCAGAGAAGGGATTTGCTTCTGGTTAAATCCAGAATCAATGAAGGACAGGAATATTCCATTATAAACAAAACACTGACATGAATCAGAATACATAGGTTTGTAGTTAATAATAACACTCTTCCCTATAAATGCGTAATTAACTCTGCTCCAGCTGCAGTGTGTTTTTCTTCAGAGTTTATTCAACTTTAGGGCATGGCTAATTTATCCTTCTCTGTGTAACAAGCTTTAAGTTTATCATATCTACATAAACAGAGAGGTGTTTGATGTTAAAGCTGCAGTAGGCAGAATATTTTTGGCATCATTGGGCAAAAATTTCACAATAACCTTTCAACATATTGTAATTCAAGTGTTCTGAGAGAAAACTCAACTTCTGCACCTCTTCCTGGCTCTGTTTTCAGGATTTAAAAAAATCTAGCTCTTGATGGGAGACTTTGGCTAATCACAGGTCATTTCAGAAAAAGAGTGTTGTTATTGGCTGTTCTGTCAATCACTCGCAAACTCCTAGGTAGCACTGATCAGATGTGAATCATTATTCTGTTACTGAAATGTCTATCTCTCTCCTCAGATATTTTGAGAAATGTCCTGTAGTTACTGTTTAGCTGTAAAATGAGAAAGTTTGCTCCAGCTGATAGGCGGTGCTTGGTATTTCTTCAACTGATCTCAACATGGCTGTCGGGTCACAAACTTTCTTATTTTACAGCTAAACAGTGACTATGAGACTGACATGTACTGCAATGCTTCGATGTTATCCGGCAGTCTCAGAATAGACTTTAAAGGGGAAAAATTGCAGCAGACCTGGTAGTTCCAGCTCTTATGTTATCTGTCACAGCCACTCCAAATTTAAAGACTGTTGAGGTCGTCACGATCATTGACCAGTCCTCCAAACAGGTAACACTAACACTTGTTACCCACAAGAGTGAAGCTGTGTCCAATCCAAGGGCACAGAGGCAAACCTTTATCTGGGTGCACTGGGTTTCAGATTCTTCCACAGCCAGCGACTAGCGTGAGCCACATGGGACTAAAGTCAAGATTTGAAAATTCACTACAGCAGCAGGGTTAAAATCACAACTGTGACAGCATTACCTGAAGTTCATAGAGGCTCTTGGTGTGTTTCCCAAACTCAACCATGCCTCCAAAGGCCAGTATTCAGTTGCCTTCACAAACAAAGCCATGGGCGGCACAGCTGAGTAGGATGACAGGCAGAAACCACTGCTTTGAAACTGGAAGAAAGAGCAGATATTAAACATTGTTTCAGACATACCATCCTGGTGAACACTATCATTTAAATATTTTATACACCCTGTTTGGAAACATCAGAGCTGTTTTTGCACTAAAATTAGAGAACTGTATGAGCTCTGTTATTGCCTTCATGCTAGAAACAAATGAGATATTGTAGCAACTGCAGTAGTTGAAATGTTACTGGATGTCCTTTGGCACACAGAGCCAAGGTCCATTGTTGTGGAAATCCTGTAATAAAGGGAGGGAAGAAAGTAGTGCACAGCACAAAATACAAATAAAATAGAACTGGTGGGTGTTTTCTCTGGACAAACTGCTTCTTGCTACTATAAGAGGGTCTTATTTGTTCAGTGTCTTAAGTAATTTCAGAAAAACATCCAGAGATTGGGTCTGCCCCTCCCCCCTCAGCCACACAACCTCTCATAACCAAGTACCTGACCATCTGCAGTTTCCACAGACTGAAAGCAGAAAGAACAGGAAATGGTGATTCATTTTTACAACAAGATTTTAATTTTGTTCCTTTCTTCTCACTTAAACACAAATTTGAGGCAAGGCTAGGAAGAGATGTGATGAGAGTTTACAGGGAAATTTGTTTGTAGAGAAATGAGGCATCCTTTCCTCTCATCTGCCATGTGAAATGACGTCCATTTCTGATGATGGTGGCAGCTGACCATATCTGGATCAACTGTCAGTCGGCTTAAACATCTGTAGAGAATTCTGATGGAGTTTGTGTCTGAACTGTACAAAAACTAATAAAGACACACAGTTGTAACGACTGCGTCAAACAGGTCTGGACTCAAATGCACGACACAGAATGCCGGCAGATGTAAAAGACAACCAATCTTTACTGGAGTCAAAAAGGGCAAGGACGGGCAGGCAAACAATTTTAATCACTTGGCAGAACAGGGTCAAAAATCAGACAGAGGTTCAAAAGGCATGAACACAACGGAAAGAGGCTGGAACACTTGCGCTCGGGGGTAACAAAGATGAACTGGCACGGAAGGAAGGGAGGACACATTATATACTGGTGGAGGGAGTGAGACAGGTGGACACAATCAGGGGTGGGGTTAGACAATCAGACGCAGGTGAACACAGATGAAAAGTAGGTCAGGGTGTCAATCATTCAGGGAGCGGGAAACACAAGGGCAGGAAGTGAAGTGCTCTGAAACGAGAGGGAGCGTTAAGCATAACAAAATAAAACAGGAGGTGCATACATGAATGAAAATACAAGAAAAAACAGGATCTAAGGCTTAACAGGCGTGACAACAGTTATCAGCGGCAGAGCAGCAGTGTTTTTTTTTCATGTAGCCTGTTACCTGTTTAACAAACACCTGCACATGAATAACTATATATAATTTAAAATGTAGAGATATGTCAGATCAGTCTGATCGGCAGCAGCATCCAGTCAATAATGGATATCCAAAAAGGCTGACGAAGATTTGGCAATATGATACGTATCACAATACAGGGGTTACAATTCAATACATTGTGATGTAAGCAAGACAATATATTGCATTTTTTTAATCTCATTTTTAGATTAATGTCATAGTATAAAGAACACCCTACCATATGCACAAAATTGGAGTAAAAAAGTTAACTTTTTATGCAATTATAGTGAGATCTGCATTTGCATTCATCACAGTCCCTCTAACATCCATCATCATAGCACTAGTTTGAGAAAGCACATACACTGAGGGGGCGCATTTCTCTGCTCAATAAAGTACTGTCTAAATTCGTCTTTGCATGTAAACTATCAATTAAAAATCAAAACAGTGCTTTGGAGAATCAGTACAGTATCACAAAGCATAATATCACAATATATTTCCCATATTTTCTTACACCCCTAATATCCAATAAGGGGGCATATCGGTCTGTAAAAGACTTCCACAGTGGATACAACGGTGTTTCCTTGCTCTCAGCTCCTCCAGAAGCCTCCTCTCTCCTCTGTCCTCTCTCCTTGTCTCCTCAAGGTGCATTTAAGGAAATGGATGATACTCCATGATGGCGGAGAGGGAACGGTTTCTGGGTCAAGCGGGGAGATAGGCCACGAGGAAGCATAAGTTAGCACAATGAATAAGAGTGCATGACTACCACTTCCTCAGGTACAGATGAGGTTCCAAACTTAATAGGTCATAGTTTCAACGCTATTCTCATTCCCACCAAGATTTGAACTCATATTGCTGGATTCAAAGTCTAGAGTGCTAACCATCACACCATGGAACCTCTTAACTCCTGTTGCCTGATAGTGCAGATCAGTATTATGTGTCATTTAGCTATAGGTGTTGCTATTTTATTCATACCAGAAATAATATACATTAAACTCAGTCACCGCAAAGGCTTCAAACGGTTAGCATTAATTTAATTGTCATTCAATATGTATGTTATTAGGCTACTTTACAAAGCACACAACATTATGGAGGATGAAAAATTACTTAAGTATCAATAAATACAGGAAAAAAATAAATACATAAAAAAATAAATACTGTAGATTTCTGTGAGATGTGAGAATTTTTATTAAATATTAAATAAGGACAAAACAGAAAATATGTTAGTAGGCAGCATTTGTTACTTACGTTCCTAAACTCTGGAATACACTACCCTTAGATATCAGGGAAGCCAACTCAATAGATATCTTTAAAAGATAGCAACCTGAAGCCTCCTCATACCTCCAGCCTTCCCCAGCAATCTACAGCCATGGCCTCCACCTGTTGATTCTAGTAGACACCTGCTCCCTCCAGCTCCATCCTTGAGCCGTCACCTGCAACTTGCAGCTTCCACTTGCACCTTCAAATAAGAGCAAACAGGTGTTACCTGAATCTACAACTATGGCCTCTGCCATTAACCTCCGCCTCCATGTCCACTTGAAGATTCTGGGAACTACAACCTAACCCTAAAATTCCACCTACAGTTTTTTCCAGCAACCTACACCCGCCGCCACTTGTGAATTTCCCCCTGTGGGACCAATAAAGGAATATCTTATCTTATCTTATCTTCCCGCATATTCTGAGAAACAGCCTGAAACTCACCCAAAAGCCTATCCTGTTGCCATGTAAAGACATAAATGGAAGCGCAGAGGCCAATGACACACTCAGTATGGCAAATACAACATTTTAGATAACTGCTAATAGATAACTGTGTAATAATAGTCTGCCTGGGCTGAGGAATTAAAGCTGCCTTTACATTTAAATGTTCACCATCATCTTCTTTTCACAGGTATCATGTTGTCTGAAGGAAGAACACACAGCCATCAACATGAAACTACAATATCTGGAAAGCAGGACTCTGATGCTGAACTTCATGTACCAGAATGAGCTCTTCTTCCTTCCAGAAGGTTTTGCAGTTAAGCTACTACTATCAGTGTGATGCACAACAGTAGGAGATATTTGGTGGTGTCTCAGTGTCTTTTCAGTTAATCAGATTTTTTAAGGCATGTTAGAACTGATCACGTCTGTGGAAGTCATTAAGTGAAAACAGGGATGTCTTTGTGAAAAACATCTTACAATAATATCTGAGGTATAAACTCAAAAAAAAAAGGTAACTAAGGTACGGTTTGGGACTGATGTATTCATCTATTGGCCATTTGAGTATATCAACATTTGAGTTAATCATGCTAACCAAGCCTAGAAGTAGCTTAAGAGGATCTATCTGCTATCTCTCAAAAGCCTTGATGGTCAACTGTACCTCACCAAGCACTGACTTCAAAAAAGTCAGATACAAGATGTTTTGAGAATCACTGGACATGGAGTATCAAACCTCAACCATGTAGCATTGTTCACTGGACCAGGTGACTTCAAAATGCAACCTAAGCTCCTTGCACTGGTCCAAAATGTGCAAAACAGCAGGTTCATTGGAGAGCACACACCTTGCTTATCTGTTTGGGTTTCTCCCCACAGTTGATGGTCTCATATATGGCCTTGTTGGCCTTCCTGTGCTTTGGTCTCTTGTCTCTTGTACCAAGTACTCCACATTGCAGGGGATGGTGTCATTGGAAGCATGACTTCTAGCAAACTGCAGAATGTGGCACAGACAGCAAATAAGAACTAGACCTTTGAGGCCATACTCCTCCTTCAGCACTTTATGGGCCCCATTGTTAATCCGTTGTAACAGAGGCATTGTCAGTCCCTATCCCCAGGAGTTTCCCTTTTTTAAGACAACACTTCTTGAGGAAAGCCACAACAGCTCAGGCTATAGATCTGGCAACTCCTCCCTCCACCTCAACAAGCCTGCTTGGTGTTACCAAAGTACCTTATCACAACCCCCAGGTACTCAGAAACACTAACATCCATGGAATCATTGAGGATGAGTCTGAAGCACTGGTCAACCACATCTGCAACCAACTTTTTCAGAAAATATGGTGCTAGGACACCACTAATCATTTCTGTGCACTTTGTCCTGTGCATTTTAAACAATTTGCTTTCACGTCAGTCTCCAAAAAATCGCCAATAACACCAGAAAAACTTCCTAGATTTGTCACTTGCCACTTAAAAAAAAATAAAAAATAGAGTGTTCTGAAAACTTGCTACATAGCAACAATACTGGAAAGTTGGCAACACTGCACATAGTCACTTGGGCCATCTACCAAAACTCGCTGATGATGTGTTCATGGAACATCTGTAAAAGTACCTAACTCTGTAAACTACTGAAAATAACCTGGGTTACACCACAGTATGATTTGAGCATATTATTCATGCTAAATGCAGTACCTGTGAGGGTTTTTGGAAAATATTTATTATTGTTTTGTGTTGTTAATTGATTTCCAATAACAAATAGATAGTACACATACATACATTTGCATAAAGCAAGCACATTTTCCCACTCCCAATGCTGATAAGAGTAGAAAATACTTCCAAATACTTACAAATCTCCCTTTAAAGTTTTTTGAATAGATACAATCTGTTTGATTAATTTGCGATCAATCTTAATTAACTATGGATCATCATGCAATTAATCACAATTACATATGTCAGACAGCCCTCAATGATCATAAACACGTCTCTGAAAAGGTTTGCACACAAAGTGATTATAACCTTCATGATTTATCACAGGACTGTTGCATTAAATTGACTAAATTTGAGCTAGCGAGGCATACATAAATGTCACTGTCATGGTGGCGCTAGAGGAAAAGTCAAAGGATCATCAAAGCCAGTAGGATTCATCATTCATTCCACCTTGTAGTTGCTGAGATATTTCTGAGTGACAGATGAACATTGACAGATAAAATTTGTCAGGCTTGTTTTAACTCCATCTTCAGCATATGCTTAGTTATTATAATTCTGATAATTTAAACATCTGTCTTCTTTCTGCTGATCTGCTTTATGAACTGGCTGCTTGTTTTCTTCAAACATTCACTGGGGACTGAAATCTGAAACACATTCCCAGCTATATTTACATGAAGTGTACATACAGTATGACCACTATTCACACCTGGTGTAGTGTGAGGTTTCTCACTTCTCAGTGAATAATAAATAAAATGTAGACTCTATGCAGTAGCAGTGGCTGTGATGTCCTTCTTTGGGCTGAATGATGGTTTGGTTTGTCTGAAGTTGCTTCAGGCTGTATTTTCTGATTGTCAGCAGCACAGTTTGATGCCTCTCTGAAAATGCTAGTTCCACAACTCAGGAGGCCACATGGTAAATACCGTGACCCACTCAACCTTCAACAACATTTTGGGGCATGTTGGAGGACAGTGGGCCCAGGGACAGGACTCTGCAACATCTGGCAGCATACTGGAGGAGGGGGAACTCTCTAAATCTCATTAAATTATCAGCAGACTGATTAAAACCTCTGACTGAACCTCTGTGTATCGAGCATCAGGAGTCTGCACTCTGAGACAGGATTCAGAATCAGGACTCTGATTCAGGATTTGCTTTGACAGTTTATAATTATAAGTATATAATAATTATATGTTTATAATAATTATATAATTATATAATAATTATATGTTTATAAGTATATAATTTTTCATGACTTTTGCCCAATCCCAATTGCCCAGACTTCTCTACATCAGCTCACTGTGGAGCTGTCAACAACTCAAATTACAGAGTTGTGTGCTTGAATCTGATGTGCATGTAAAAGATTATAATAGCTGAACCCCTCAACATAAGTACATTGAAACTAAAATGAATCTTTTCTTTATTGCCATTCAACAGCTCTGTGCTTGGTGTTTGAGTGTCATTACACACCATGAAAACCATTTCTCTGACGTTATGTGCAGATTATTCACACAGACATCTGTGCCAGGAATGAAGAGGATTATTCCAATGAAGGACACATCAGAGCCAAACACACTTGTGTTGATCACTATGCCAGCATGTGACTTCAGAGAATATCAAAGAAAATAGTTGGCAACGTTGTAGCACTTTTAAAAACATTGATGAGAGGAAGTTGACTTCCCAGTTATTGTAGCTGCTGCTGATAACTGGGATAAACTCAGAGCTGGCCACACACTGACTGTGACGACCCCTCCTCTCTGGCACTAGGTGTCCTTCTCTCTGTTGCTGCTGTGTCTCCTCTGTGTTGCAGGAAGGAGGTTCGTTAGGTGATGAGCTTCACCTGGGCCCAGTGAGCTCTCCCCTTTAAATAGTATATATAGTATAATAGTAGTTTCTCTCTCTCCCTGGAAGGCTCCATATTCAGCAGCATGACCCAGACATGTAGTTTTGCTTTGTTTTGTTCTTCCCACCACACACATGCACACACACTCATACATGCTCTACACAACTGATGTACTGATCTACACATGTTGAATTGTTTTTTTTTTTTTTATTTGTAGAATAAATTAAGTTCTTTTTCTGCCGCTACCTCGCCTTTGTCTCCCTATTTTTGTCACAGCTTTGAGCCAGGCTGTGACAAATGGGGGTTTGTCCGGGATGTGGTTTAACCTGCTGTAGTTTATGCAGTGCAGGTGAGTCTGTTAGCTGTAGCTTACTTGTAGAGCAGGTAATCAGTGGTTTTGGTATTGCTGTGTTGATACTCAGTTGCAGCCTGTTCTGTGCATCATTTGTGTAAATGAAGGCATTTTTCTGGTTGTTTGGGAGACGTTAGCGAGTGTGGTAAGTTGGCTGTTTTTGCTGTTTGTTAAATAACAAATGTTGGTTGTGTTGCTGAGCTGTTATGCCAGTTTTGGCACAGAGTTCTGTGGTCCAGTACAGTTGCAGTAAATTACTACTTTTCTGTCCCTGTTAGGCTTTAAGAGCAAATTCCCTAGGAGTTCGTTGGGGGGTTGTTAGAGTGGTGTGAACGTGGCCGAGCAGTTGTCTCAGGAGCAGTTGTCTCGGGAGCACGTCCGAGGCTGCAGGCGGAGTCGCCAATTGCTGGCTGCTTCACCGGACCTGTGGGTTTCAGTGCATGAGAAGAAGATCAACCTTTATTAGTCCCACTAGGGGAAATTCAATTTTGACACTCTGTTGTAACTTATACACAGTACATGCAGGACCCATATACATGCATCAAATGGAGAGGTGTCAGAGCAGTTGGGGATTTGGTGCCTTACTTAGGGGCACCTCGGCAGTGCCCAAGAGGTAAACTGGCGCATCTCCAGCTACCAGTTCACACTCAGTTCTTGGTCCATGACAGGACTTGAACCAGTGACCCTCCGGTTCCCAAGCCAACTCCCTACAGACTGAGCTACTGCCGCCCACCACAAGTAACACCTGAAGCCTAGGGAGGGAGTTTAGCTAGACTGTGGCTAGGCAGTTAGTGGGACAGAGCTGTGGTGATGTTTTCAGCTGTGTATGGGCTGTTGAGCTCTGTTTTTTGGTGTAACAGGGATTAGTTGTTGCGCATCAGTTCTGGCTTGTATATAAATTGGGCAGGTAAAGTTTATCCATTTCTGTTCCTCTATCATGGCTACCAGTGAGGAATTTTTAAAACTCCTTCGGAGGAGTTATTAGAGCATGTTGTTCTCGGGAGCAATTAGTGAAAATTGCTGAACATTTTAAGATGGATGTCGTGATAAACGGTCAAAAGACAACATGAAACATATTCTTAGAGAGAATCTGTTGGAACTGGGTGTTCTCCGGTCTAAGTTGGATGTTGGTGCTGGAGTGGACACAGTTGGTCTCTCTGTCTCTAGTGTAGCTGGAGTGAATTCAGAGTTCACTTTTGAGCAGCGCCGAGAGTTACTATTGTTACAAGCTGAAATTAAAAGACTTGAGCTAGAGTAGCGCAGGTTAAGTTTGCAGAGTGTTGGTGGTGGGGGCCAGACTCCTGTTTTGCATGAGCCTTCACGTTTTCTGGATGTTGCCAGTAGCCTGCGTTTGGCTTCTCAGTTTTGTGAACGTGACCCTGATACATTTTTCTCACTCTTTGAGCGCATAGCAGAGAGCAGAAACTGGTCTGGTACAGAGCGTACATTACTGTTGCAGTGCGTTTTGACAGGTAAGGCACAGGAACCGTACGTAGCACTTTGTGTGGCTGACAGTCAAGTTTACCTGTCAGACAAATCTGCAGTGTTAAAAGCTTATGAGTTGGTGCCTGAAGCATATCGCCAGAGGTTTCGGTCATGGGAGAAATCTGGTAAGCAAACACACATGGAATTTGCTAGGGAGCTAACCACTCATTTTAACCGCTGGTGTATTTCACTGGGCGTTAATACCTACACTGCATTGTGTGCTCTGATTGTTTTGGAACAGTTTAAAAACTGTGTTCCCAGTAACATTGCAGTTTTTATTAATGAGCATAAAGTGAAGACAGTGTCGGAGGCTGCTACTTTAGCTGATTAGTGACACACCGTGGTGACCGTGAGAGTAAGGCTAGGGATGACACCTACTACCGGGAGAAAAGCAGTAGGTTTCAGGGGGGGCGGTAGCTCAGTCCGTAGGGACTTGGTTTAGGAATCGGAGGGCCACTGGTTCAAGTCCGAACATGGACCAAGACCAACTGGTTGCTGGAGAGGAAATCCCCGTAGGAAAAACTGAATTTCCCTACGTGGATTAATAAAGGTTCATCTTATCTTATCTTATCAACCAGCAAGTTAACGGAGGGATGAGGGACGCAGTTCACGCTCTGGTATATCGGAAAGGACTTCACGCAGTCAGGTGCAGTTTGATCCAAGTAAAATCTGTAACTACTGTAAAGGTAGGGGTCATTTTAAAGGTGAATGCCCTAATAGATGCAATGGTAAAAGTGTGCATGCTAAGCCTGTTGCACTTGCTACTACCATCAGAAAGGTCAGTCGTGTTGGTTCTCCATGTGTCAGTTCGCCATGTGTCGGTTCTCTGTGTGTATCGGTGCTTCCTCTGTAAAACCTTTTGTTCTATCTCCTTGTGAGCAGGTGGAGGCCAATGTTGGGCTGGATGTGGATTACTGATTTTTCAGATTTCATCTCTGACGGCAATGTGTCGCTGTTGGGCAGTGATGTTAAGGTACCGGTTAAAATCCTAAGAGATACTGGGGCCTTTAATTCATTCATTGTGAGTTCTGTCCTGCCTTTTTCTCAGAGTGCTGATACTGGGAGAAAGCAAGAAAAGCAAGAAAAACAATCAATCACTCAACAAATACTAGATTTAGATAAGAAGATGGCCACGGACCCAAATCCCGATTTACTTGCTAAACGTGTGTCACTGCAGTCGGAGTTCAATCTATTGTCCACCAAGGAAACAGTAAAATTCATAAAACAAACTAAACATAGATTTTATGAGCATGGTGGAAAACAAGGTAGGCTTTTAGCTCATCAGGTTAAAGTAATTTAAGAAAGGAATCAAATATTAGAAATATATACGGAATCAGGCAAAGAACATCAAACCAGACAGAAATAAATAACGAATTTAAAAAATTCTATGCAAATTTATATACATCTGAAGTAACTACTATAAAAGCACTTCAAGGATCTAAGGCTCCAGGCCCTGATGGCTATACAAGTGAATTTTCTAAATCTTTCACAAATGAACTCGCCTCAGTTTTACTACAAGTCTACAATGAATCACTTAGGCTTGGCAAACTGCCACCAACATTCTATCAAGCAAAATTTTGTAATCCATAAAAAGGATAAAGATTCTAAAAATGTATCAGCGTACAGACCTAAGTCTTTTGAATGTAGATATCAAAATTTTAGCAAAAATTATGGCAAATAGATTGGAAACCGTAATATCAACGATTATCCACGAGGACCAAAATGGCTTCATAGAAAAAATAGACAGCTGTCTCATAACCTTAGACGTCTTTTTAATATTATTTACTCTAATGGTCCAAGAGTGCGGCCTGAGGTTCTTGTTTCTTTAGATGCAGAAAAGGCTTTTGACTGGGTTGAGTGGACTTATCTCTTCTCCACCCTGTCAAGGTTCAGCTTTGGTGACAGTTTTATCTCCTGGCTTAAATTGCGATATGCTTCACCTGTAGCATCTGTACAAACCAATAACTGTCACTCTGAGTTCTTCTCCCTGTCCAGATCAACCAGACAGGGCTGTCCTCTGTCCCCCATGCTGTTTGCAATAGCAATTGAGCCATTTGCGATTTCTTTACGATCAATGCAAGAGAATACAGGGGTTATAAGAGCAAAAGTTGAGCACAAGGTCTCGCTATATGCCGATGATCTGTTAATATACATTTCCAATCCCTCAACATCAGTTCCAGCAATAATGAACAAAATGAATCACTTCAGCTTAATATCTGGCTATAAGCTAAACATCGACAAAAGTACAATATTTCCAATCAATGTGACTGGGGATGAGGTAAAACAATATCACCTACCTGTCAAGGTCTCAGACCAATTTAAATATCTGGGAATTTCTGTTACCAGGTCTATTACAGGCCTTTATAATCAAAATTTTGCAAAACTAGTTGAACAAACAATTGAAGATTGTGATAGATGGTCTTTTCTTCCGTTATCTTTGGCAGGTCGAGTTAATGTGGTTAAAATGTCCATTTTGCCTAAATTTCTGTTTCTGTTTCAGTCTATTCCTTTTTACCTGAATAAATCATTTTTTTAAAAATTAGATAACATAATTGGCGAATTTATCTGGAACAAAAAACCTGCCAGGATTAGGAAAGAGTTTTTACAGAGACCTAAATCACTAGGGGGAATGGGTCTGCCACATTTTCAATCATATTATTGGGAAACATGTCAATTTCGATTCAAAACAATTACCCTCAATGGATGGATATGGAACAAGATTGTTGTGCCCCATCTTCCTTAAAAGCATTAATCTTTTCAAACATAGTTTCAATACCTTCTACAAAGGAAAGTAATGCTGTAGTTTCTGATTCTCTTAGAATATGGAAACAGCTTGTAAAACATTTTAGTCTCTCTTCTAACCCACTGCAGGGACCCATTTTAAAGAATCATATGTTTGTGCCTTCATTTGGCAACAGCACATTTGATGACTGGTATAAGATGGGTATCAACAATTTCATGGATTTGTTTATAGAAGATTTGTTTCCATCATTTGAACAACTTAAAGAGAAATTCAGTATGCCCAATTCACATTTTTTGAAATATTTGCAAGTCCGCAATTTTGTCAAATATAATGATATCAATTATCCAAGAGCTCCACCTCAGGCACCAAGTGAATCTTTATTCTTGAAGAATGCAGCTACTAAAGGTGGTATCTCAATTTTGTACAACAAGCTGTCTTAGCTAGCTGGATTTAATACCTTGCAACATTTGAGACAAGCATGGGTAGAAGAACTTGACACAGAGATTTCAGAGGAACAATGGGAACAGGCTCTGTCCTGCACACATTCGGCCTCTATTTGTGCCAGACATGGTTTAATCCAATTTAAGATCATACATCGACTACATTGGTCTAGACTTAAATTGAGCAAGGTGTTTTCTGATGTGAATCCTCTGTGTATTAGATGCAAACATGCAGTAGCCTCTTTATCACACATGTTTTGGGGCTGCTCTGAACTGTCAACATTTTGGTCGAAAATATTTTCAACATTATCAAAAGCTTTACTCAAAACTATAGATTTGAATCCACTTACAGCAATTCTTGGAATAGTAGATCAAAAAGTGGTTAAAAGGCAATCTGAGCGTAAGGTGATATTATTTACATGTCTTCTTGCGCGAAGGTTAATTTTATTGAACTGGAAGCAGGCAGAGCCCCCCACTTATGTAAATTGGTTTAGAGATGTAATGATGCATTTGGAACTTGAAAAGATTAGATATTCTTTACAAGGACGTGATGAAAAATTCAGAATGGTGTGGTCATCGCTTTGTGATTTGTATAAAGAGAGCAAATAAGAGATACAAACTTCATACTATTTAATTCTGAGATGGCCTATTTTAAATACGTTAAAATACTGTTATCCACCTTGTCTATAAACCCTTTTTGAGGGCAGTTTTTTTTTTTTTTTTTTTTTATTCTGTTTTTTGTTCAGTTATCACTAAACATATTTTTATTATACATTTAAAGGCATAACACATTGAAGGCATTGTGTTGATTTTATTCATTTATTTTTTTCAGTATGTAAAACATTTGCCAATTTGTATATTGTATATAATTGTCTTGATGGACTGTATAAATAATTTGAAAAAACTCAATAAAGAAGTGAAAGAAAGTGTTTTAAAAAAAAAAAAAGAGTGCTGATACTGGGAATTGCATTCTGATGCAGGGAATGGGTCTAAATTTGTTGTCTGTTCCAGTGCATAAGTTGGAGCTTGATTGTGGGTTGATTCAGGGCCAGGTGGCCATGGGCATTTGTCCTGCACTGCCAATCAGAGGTGTGGATGTCATCTTGGGGAATGGCCTGGCGGGTAGCCGTGTGTGGGCTGATGGTCCACCTCCTCCTGTGGTAACACCCTCAATTACAAAGTTGCCTGATTAGAGTGCACAGTGTTTTCCTGGTAATTTCACAGCTTGTGCAGTTACACAGGCTATGTCCCGTGTGGAGGCAGAACCTGACCTCGGGCAGAGTAGCACAGGGGAGAGTGGTGTTTTCACTGTCTCTGCACCTGACTCCCTCTTTTCTGTTTCCCGCAGTGACCTGACAGCAGAGCAGCGGGCTGATCCAACACTTAGTGAACTGTTTTGCAGCGTGCTTTCAGATGTTGATGCGAAGAGTGCCGCAAAGGGGTATCTGTTTCAGGATGAGTTGTTAGTGAGAAAATGGGTGCCACACGGGGAGAACTTTGTGGGTGATCCTGTGTTTCAAGTTGTTGTCCCATCCAAATTTTGGGAAGAGGTCCTGAGAGCCTCGCACGATCAGTTGGGACATTTGGGGGTCCGTAAGACATGACTACATTCTCAAATATTTCTTTTGGCCCCGGGTGAAGAAGGATGTGTCTAGTTACATTAAACATGTCATACATGCCAACTGACAGGGAAACCCAACCAAAACATTAAACCAGCTCCTCTGTCCCCCATCCCAGCGATCACACAGCCATTTGAGCATCTTATAATTGATTGTGTTGGTCCTCTACCACATTCAAAATCTGGAAGTAATTATTTGCTCACTGTAATGTGTCAAACGACCAGATATCCAGCCGCTTATCCGTTGCGTACTATTACTGCCAAGTCTGCGGTTAAAGCACTGACTCAGTTCATTTCTATCTTCGGCATCCCAAAAGTGATCCAAAGTGGCCAAGGTAGTAATTTTTCATCACATTTGTTTGGCCAGGTTCTGAAGCAACTTCGGGTCAAACATAATAAAGCGTCGGCATATCATGCGCAGAGTCAAGGGGCCTTAGAAAGGTTCCATCAAACCCTTAAGTCTTTGTTGCGTGGGTATTGTATTGAATTTGATCAGGATTGGGAAGAGGGACTTCCCTGGTTGTTGCTAGCTGCCAGAGAAGTTGTGCAGGAAAGCATTGGCTTTAGTCCGAATGAGCTTGTGTTTGGGCATACAGCACGATTTTGCTGCACGATTCAGTGGTACAGCTTGAACCTCCTCAGAACCTAATTGAGTATATAAATGGGTTCTGGCATCGCTTGTACATGGCTGGAGAGAGGGCTAAGGAAGGTTTAGCTGCCTCACAGTCAAAAATGAAGTACCTTTATGATTGTAAAGCTGAAGTTCGCCAGTTCAGTCCAGGTGCTCAGGTGCTTGCCTTATTGCCCTGGTCACCTTTCCAGGCCAAGTTCCATGGTCCGTTCACAGTTCTGTGCCAGGTTTCTGAATTGAATTATTTGTTATCAACACCAGAGCGCAGACGAAAAACTCAACTTTGCCATGTTAACTTGTTGAAACCCTATTATATACGGGAGTCTCCATCTGGTGAAATGGGTGAGAGTGCAGCAGCAGGCTGTCAAACCTGTGTTGGTGGCAGAGACCAGACCGTGGGGAGGAAGTCCGCTGCTGATTGGCCCATACATGAAGATGATGGGGTGGTTCCACCTGATGAGAGCCTGTTGCAAGGCAGGTTAAAAAAATTCTGAAACACTGCGTAATGTGAAGTCTTTGCTCACTCACTTGTCCACAGAGCAGTGTACTGAGTTGTCTGCTCTTATCAATGATTACCTGTGCTTATTTAATGATGTTCCAACTCGCACACACTTGATAGAACACGATATTGATGTGGGTGACGCACAGCCAATCCGTCAGCGTTTTTACTGAAAGTTGGAGCAAAAACGTAAAGTAATGGAAAAAGAAGTAGAGTACATGCTCAACAACAACATAGCTGAACCTTCTTCGTCCAGCTGGGCCTCTCCCTGTTTGCTTGTGGACAAAGCTGAGTCCAAGGTTCTGCACAGATTATCGTAAGGTAAACGGTGTGACTAAACCTGACGCTTATCCACTGCCTCGCATAGAGGACTGTGTGGATCAGGTAGGTTCGGCTAATTTTGTCAGGGTACTGGCAAGTTCCACTGTCACAAAGAGCTAAAGATATTTCTTCTTTCATAACTCCTTTTGGTCTGTTTTCCTACTCAGTGATGAGCTTTGGGCTGCGTAATGCACCAGCAACCTTTCAACGGTTGATGAATCTAGTTGTGTCCGGTCTGGATGGTTATGCGGTGTACCTTGACGATGTTGTGGTGTATAGTGACACCTGGCAAGAGCACGTTCACCATATCCGTCAACTGTTTGATCGTCTTCATGATGCACACCTACGGTGAACCTAGCAAAGTGCGAATTCGCAAAGGCTACTGTCAATTACCATGACAAGGTAGTAGGACAAGGGCAGGTACGGCCAGTACAGGCTAAGGTGACTGCGATTGAGCAATATCCAGTCCCCACAACCAAGAAAGAGCTAGTAAAGTGGGTAAAGAGGCACAAGAAATTAACAACTGTCAAAATAAAACAGGAAACATTCAACAACAAAACCCAGAATCAGTGATTTACAGTGATACGCAATTTATGGGGTTCCAACTCCGTTTAGGGACACCATTATGCAGAAATATTTAAATATATCATGTTATTATTGGCAAAAACAACACATTTATACTGTATGATAAAGAACTGCATGATATTTGTGCCAGACTGCATATGATTATTAATGGGCATGTCTGTAAATGACTCGTGGGTACCCATTGAATCCATTTTCATTTATATTTCACAAAATTTGAGGTCAGAGATCAAGGGGCCCCTTTGACAATGGTCATGCCAGTTTTTCCCAACTTGGTAGCATGACATGGTTAGTATGAAAGGCTTCCTCCCATGTGTTAAGTTCCACTTTCATGTTATAATCAGCTGTTTGTTTGTGTCCTTTCAACACATTCAACTTAATTTTCACTGTACAAATGCAGTAGTTTAAGACCATGTTCTTTCCTAAAACTAAGCAGTTTTGTTGTTTAAATCTAAAGTGATGCCAACAATAACTATTATGGTTTTGATGCCAAAATAAAGAGCGTGACAATGTGATGAGATAGGATGGCAATGTGTGGTTCCAATGTCTATGATCCCTCCAGTTCTACCAAGGACGGGGCCCTTCGATCAGATGATTTTGAAGGATGCATGTGTGTATCCTCTGCACTACTAAAACATCCATAATCATATATACAGTAGTAATTTTGTTGCATTTTGGTTTTGCTTTGTAGTTTTCATAGTCATTTTGAGCCAAACCATGATTTTTATCAAACCTAACCTAATAGCTTTGCCTGAACTTATATAGTTTTGTGGGCTGCACGGTGATGCAGTGGTTAGCGCTGTCGCCTCACAGCAAGAGGGTCGCAGGTTCCATTCCGGCTTGGGGCTCTTCTGTGTGGAGTTTGCATGTTCTCCCCGTGTAAGCGTGGGTTTTCTCCGGGTACTCCGGCTTCCTCCCACAGTCCAAAGACATGCTGTTTAGGTTAACTGATGACTCTAAATTGCCCGTGGGTGTGAATGTGAGTGTGAATGGTTGTCTGTCTCTATGTGCCCTGTGATGGACTGGCGACCTGTCCAGGGTGAACCCTGCCTTCGCCTAATGCCAGCTGGGATCGGCTCCAGCCCCCCCGCAACCCCTAACGGGAAAAGCGGTTGACGACGGATGGATGGATGGATATATAGTTTTGCTACATTTTCGCTTTGTTTCCAGTTACAACAATAATCACATTTAAAACTATTTAAAACTTGACCATAAACTGGGAGAAAATATGTTTCTCTCAAAATGTATTTTGGTTATGCAGTTTGGGACCGTGGGAACGTAATTTTGTGGGAGACATTGTTGCAACCAGGATTTTGTTATGACTAGGAGCACAGGCAGAAGAGGACTCAAATGCAGAACACACAGAAACAGGGGTATGGCAAAAAAACAGCGTCTTAATGGCAGCAGAGGTTCGGTACACAGGAATCAGACAAGCAGGCAAACACATCCAAAAAACGGCAGGCAAGGGCTAAGTCTAAAAGACAGGCAGAGGTTAAAAAGACACGGGCAATCAAAAAACACTGGAAGGACGCTGGTACGCCTGACACGGAGGAAACAAGACGAACTGGCACAGAGGGAAGGGGAAGCACACATTAAATACTAGTGAGGGGAGTGATTGACGATGCACAGGTGAACACAATCAGGGCGGGGAGAGAACAATAGGACCCAGGTGAATGGTGTAGTAACTAGGTCAGAGGGAGGTGCTCAAATGTGAAGGTGGGAAGCATGCAGGCAGGAAGTAAAGTGATCTGAAATGAGAGGGAATGTTAGAATACAAAATATAACATGAAGTGCAAACAAAAGGCATGCAACATGAAACACAAAAACCCTAAGACATCACATTCCTAACAGATTTAGATTCTGACCATCACCCTTCGATATGCACTTTGTTACCTGACTTTCTGGAACTCAAAACTCAGTTTAAGAGTGACTTACTTTGTCATGTCAGTCTTTAGTCATACCAGTGAAGTTAACGTCAACCATGACTGTTCCCTAACCCTGCCTACGTGATTGAGTTGCCTAAACCTAACTTCCTGTGATAAAAAGCACACTCCATCCCTGGTCCGTGCATTGTTCTCCGATGTCGAAGGGCAAGTGGTGGGATTTGATGAATTGGGAGTGAGAGCGTGTTGTCAAAATAACTGCAGTCTGTCAACAACCGATAATATTTACTGCTTCTAAGGTCAAACTGCAAGCATCTTTGTCTTTATTCTTTACATAAGAATGTTAGAAATGACTTGAAGCTTGTGGTAAATTCTTTGCACATGCGGACACAGAATGGGGATTACTTTTGCTTCACTCTTAAAGAGATCCGGCACACCGGCAGCTGAACACAGCTTGTGCACAAAAGATAATTTTCAAACTTGTGTTTCTTTTCTCTGTCATTATTTCTCTGCCCACTTTTGACAGGAACATCAAGCTTTCCTGTGTTACTACCAGCTTTAATCTCAGGGGAACAACAGCTGTTTCATTTGAAATGTATGGATTTCAGTGGCTTGGTCGGTGGTGGGGGTGGGGTAGGGACTGATTGGTGGCCAGCTGGGATGGAGGTGGCAATCATTTATTTTTTGACATCCTTTTTCCCCCCCTCAGTTTTTGTCCAGACAGTGAACTTGTTGTGACAAATGGCTTTCACTACCATTACTAGCAAATTCACAGTAAATACCAGTGAGCAGCCTGTTTAATAGTCATGAAGAAAGGATGGTTGAGTGGTTAAGGAGCAGTGCTGGGATGGACTACAGGCCCCATGGGACTCATTTGTACAACAGAGGAAAAATTACAATATGTAGAGAAGGATACAAAACTTATGCTGTCGTACAGATAAACCAGTCCACTCTACAGGAAAACATGTTGACAAAACGTTTCTGCAAACCACAGGATACGTCACGTCAACATTTTTGCATTTGGTGGGAGCAAGTGACATAGTATGTCAAGCGACTGATATTGTGGCATAATCTCCTGATTTAACACGATCACGATACTTGGGTGCCGATTCAATGTCTCAAAATTTCTACGTATTGTGATTTAATATTACAATCTATTGCAATTTGTTAACTGTTTTTAATACTAGACCATGGGGAAAGTTTGAATGATACTCTTCTATATTTTCCTTATCATTGAGGATTTTTACTGATTATTTATGTACATTTAGTTGATAATACTTCTGTACTTTTACTGAAGAACGATTATGAGTGCAGGACTTTGTCTAGGTGTCATCCAGCTGGATGGCAGCATTATTCAGATTTTCAATAATGTGCTTCCAGGTCTTGTCAAAGAACCTGCTGGGATCTGTCAGTGGAAATTTCACCTTTTCATGTTTAATGTGATTTAAGATATCTGTTCCTTATTTTTACAATGTACATAGTTTACCAATGATGCCAATGCACAAAATGTTTCCTCTGTCCCAAGCAGGTTTGTCTGTCTTTTACACTTGCACTACTGGCTGTTCAAAATAAATCAATCCTGATTCATTTATTTTTTTCAGCTGTACCTAAGTCACAAAACTGTGACCCTGCACACTCTTACTACTGTGAGTCTGTGATGGATTTATCAGTCTCTGTCTCAAAAATCCATCTTCAGTCACACAAATTTCACTGCTGGGTTTACAGTCATCTGATAACAATATATAAATATAGCTGTGTAGCTACAGTGTGATCTATGTATTTAAAGCATTTTTTTGTAATTTAGGTTCCAGGTTGTTGCATTTAGATTATTCTTTCATGAATTCTGAATTTGTAGCTTACATTTCTCTCTTAAACTTCAACTTAAAAGAACATTTGCATTGTTCCATGCAGTAGGTGCAGAGAATCAAAAAGCTTTCTTTCCCAATTCAGTTCTGATTTTGTTAACAACAAAACACAACAGATTGTAGTTGTAATTTCCACAAGTAAAAACATTTTATGCTGTTTGTGTCCCGTGCTTCATGGTACTATCAGCTGTTCATTCAGTGTCTCGTGTTCACAATGTTTAGTGTCATTTTCACTCAAGAAACATAGTAGTATTAAGCCCAACCATGTTGTTGTAACAAAACTTAAAATGTTATGCATAGTAAAAGAGCGTTCTGTATTAAAAAAGCAAAATACAATCATTGTAATCCGTATATATTAGTTATATTCACGAGCAAAGAAATTATGTTTGTTGCAACATGTAACCTGAAAAATTATGTATTTAAAAAAATACAGTCTGAAGGCCTATGAAGATATTAGTATGAAGGAAGACATGTCCAGGCACATCTGGGCATGTTCACGCATGCCTGGGTAACCTTCCAAAAGCTAAAGAATATTAAGATTTAACCAGTAAGGGCCAAAGACTGAATGTATTAAGAGAACTGGATACAGCATTGGAAGTGGGGCCACGTTCCTGCCTATACAAATTTTACAGTGGTGCATTTAAGCCAAAATAGCTTGAATTCCATCTGGAAAAGAAG
This sequence comes from Pterois miles, assembly GCA_947000775.1. Classification (NCBI taxonomy): domain Eukaryota; kingdom Metazoa; phylum Chordata; class Actinopteri; order Perciformes; family Scorpaenidae; genus Pterois; species Pterois miles. Next base: position 3,655,631 of record CAMQGK010000474.1, on the reverse strand, counting down.
TCAGATCCGCAGGCAATCTTCCATATCCATTGGGCCCATCAGACATCTTCAGTAGCATCCACTCAGTCACGACTGGCTCACAGAGTCCCAACGTTACGCCATGCACATCGTCACGGTGTGGGTCTCATTCACATGAACGGAGGACGGAAAATATCTCTGGATTTGGCTGTTAGTGTATTTTACAACTTTTAGGACCTAATGATTTAAATAAGAATCATCTAAGTGTTTATACTCGGAAGTTGATTCACCTCAAATACATTATCCACTGATTTACAGATGTCTCCTTCTCAATGTAAGGCTATGGGGCAAAAGTCTTTTTGGGCCCAATGGTGTCATGTGATGGACATGGAAGTTGTGGTACCACCGTTTGGTGCAAAATTGGGATCAACGACCACGCTCTTGGAGGCGTGATGGAGAATTCACCATTCTCCACCCAGGAAAGGCACAGATTTAGTGGGCTATATAAGATCACACTCAGCCACCCTAAATCAGTTGGGACTGGAGCCAGCTCTGGTTTATCTCTTGTGAAAGAATAAACTCTACTGCTTTAAACTCTGATCATTTCCAGTGAATTCTTTGCACCTGTTAGAGACTCCAATCGACCTGCAATCGTGCAGATGACAAGTGTTGGTGAACACTTCATAAGAATACAAAGCATCAAATAACCTAAGATTAAATGTTAAATGTGGATTTCCTTACCAAACAACAAAGAGTGAAGTCAAACAACTAAATACACAAATTGTGAAATGCACCTGTCGCGTGCAGAGGCATTCATGCCTGCTGATGCTACGTTTTAGGAAAAATTCAGTGGGCAAGTCTTTAACTCCTTGCCTATTTACTGTATGGTTTGACATCACAGAGCTCAGGCAAAACAGCTCTAGTTTGCACAGCATTTCCATTGATGTACGTAAGCGCATTTGATACTGCACCAGTATCACTTTTAGAAAAGCTAAACGCTGCACTGAGATTCTTTCTTTTAATTCTGGCACTAATTTACCTACTTCCAGCACCTATTGGAATGTGGTACCTGGATCTGCATCCTGCTGTGACAGGTAGAGGCTAAATGATTTCAGGTGAAGTTCCGAGAGATGACCATTGACATTTCTCAATATAGACATATTAGGTACATCACAACTCTCTTATATGTCATTTCCTCGCTCCTCGCTTGAACCAGAAGTTGTTTTGTGCCATCTTGAAGACCGTCCCAAAGTTCTTTTTTTCTGCACAGAGGAGCAGTGAGCAAGGAAGGATCTCCGAGGAGCCATGAGCGAGGATACACAAGAGTAGCCTTCACAGAAGTCATGCAGCTTAAAAGCCAACATACTCCACTGACTCTGCCTCGTTACATCTGTCAGGCATTAAAATGGTAGACAAAGGGTGTGTCTCCTATTTAATGTTATTTTATCCTGATTTTATGAAACAATGTGATATTAAGGCAACATGTGTTTACATTTATTTCATCCACAACCCACTTAGTTATGTCATGACTGCTCATCCTAATGTGTGTCTGTATTGTAGAGCATCCTTTAGTCATCGGACCTTGGATTGTAGTTAAGTGTGTTACGAACAAAAGACGCCTCAGCATTCACATGGCGGATACCCTGCTATTTTCAAGAAACAACATTAACTGTTCTTCATATGATGTGAGGATAATTATGTGTGACATTGCTTAATGCTTTCCCTTTTCTGACATGTACGAAATTCAGTATGTCTCTTTTAACAGGGGCTGACGAACATAAAAGGTTTGATAAAACACAGGTCTGAAAATGACTATCTCTTCACAGAGAAGAGGCACATAGTTAAGAAGGCCTGGGGGTGTTTTCCATTTGTTTTGACAGTGCTATTTCACCATTTTTTTATGATAATCAATACAATGTCACGCTATCACTACTGCCCATGTGCCGATTAAATGTGTGCTCCATTTATGTATGTATGTATGTATGTATGTATGTATTTTGCTTATTAAATCACATTTAGGCTTTTCCCCTTACTTTGCATGTGAGAATCACAGTTGAATCTAGCATTGTCACATTAATGAGAGATGCTGTTTTTATTAATATTAAAGAGAACTATCTTGTGTCTGAGATCAGGAATGCGATAAGTTGACATGTTTGGTACTCTGTAAGGCTGATGGGTCTGAAGGAATGCCTCACTTCCACACAGGTGTCCAGAAAGTGGGACAGTTTAAAGTGAAATATTATATTTTTCATGATGTCAGTTTACTTCCATAAATAAGCATTTGTGACTCTGACTCGGTGGTGCAGTGGTTAGCACAACCCGCAAAAGAATTACAGGTTCAAAGCTGGCTCAGGGCCCCTCTGTGTGGAGTTTGTATGTTCTCCCTGTGTTAGTATGGGTTTTCTCTGGGTTCTCCAACTTCCTCCCACAGTCCAAAGACAAGGAGGTTACTTGATGACTTTTACTTGTCCGTAGGTGTGAATGTTTCTTTTCCAGACTGATGTTTATGGACAGGATTTTTAATCAAGATCATGAAGTTTCTTGTCACAGGAAAGCATTCATAGAATTTTGTAAATTTCAGCACAAACAGAGATGTTGGGAACAAACAACAATAAGAACTTGGCAGGTGTTGCCACTATCACCTAAAATATAGTATCCTGCAGAGAATGGGAAACCTTAAATTAATGTATTTATAGTAACTGATGGTCTGAGGTCTGAATGAAGAGACCCCATCACATACTGTATGGATGGGAAGATTTTTCTGTTGTGGTAATGGGGGGGGGGCAATGGCAGCCACACACCTGGAGCTGTAATTTTCTCCACTCCAGTGTGCACCAGTTTGCAGACTGTAGACTTGGGAACATGAAAGACCCAAGACCCCACACTGTATGATAAGCTGTGTGCCAGCCAGTAAATGGTGATAAGTAAATGCACCTCATGTGACCAGCCTTGCATGTTCTTTGATGACAGAATCGTCACGGACTGTTGCCCCAGCCTGGAGTCCACCATGAGGTCCTTCTGGCCATCAAAGAACACAGCAAGGACTGGCACAGAGGGATTAAGCAGTGCATTGACTCGGTCTGTGTCCAACTCCATCTACAAAATAAAAGAAACAGTTACTTCCCACACCAAGGTTTGCTAAACTGTGATTAGAGCTAATTTTACATTAAATGAAACTCATTGGTACAACCCAGTGGCGGACTGTCCATTTCACACCTAGGCCTTCAGTAATGTTCTGTCTGAATCAATCCACCCCTCAATAACTATTTTAAAAAAAAAAAAAAAATTTTTTTTTTTTTTTGGGTTTTTTTTTTTTTTTTTTTTTTTTATTATTTTTTTTTTATTATGAAAGATGGGGGGGGGGGTCCCCCCACCCCTGGGGGTTGGGGTTTTTTTCTCTGGCCCCCCCTCCCAAAAAAAAATAACCCCCCCCCCCCTCCTTCTTGTCGGTGTTGTTCCCCCCCGTCCCCCCCCCCCACCCCTTTCTTACCCCCCCCAAAAAAAATTTTTCTTTTTTTTTTCGGTGAGAAAAAGCCCCAGTGGAGGTTTTCCGCGCCCCTGGATTTCTTCTTTTTTCTATATTTTATTATCTATTTTTCTATTTTATGGTTATAAAAGCCATCTTAGAATGTACAAATACGCAGAAATACAGTATAAAGAGCCATTGATTCGCATATAGATAACGCCATAATAAGTGTGTTTACTGAATACAGTGAACCCTTGTTTATCCTGTTCGCGGGAGTTGCGTTCCAAAAATAACCCGCGATAGGTGAAATCCGTGAAGTAGTCAGCTTTATTTTTTACTATTATTTTACAATGCAATACTGTACTATAGAATGAAACCAAAAATCAAAACCTGTTTTCAGGCCCAAAATTTGTTTAAGAAATAAAAATATTAACGTTTTCTTACAAATAACTATGATAGTTTAGAGAACGGTATTGTAAAACAATAATTTGAATACAGGACAGTATAGTAATGAATACAAGGTTGGAAACATTGTCACTCGCGTCTTTCACAGTCCCTCCCGCTGAGCCTCTCCGTCCTCACTCCGCTGCGCTGTAGCATCTGTTTCAACTGCAGGCTGCGCAGGAGTCTTTCTCCGAGAGAACAACATCGTTATGGGTAGTTGTTGGCACTCTTTCTTTTTCATTCAGGATTCAGAGCACAATAAATGCTCTGTAAAAAAAAATCCGCGAAGCCGTGAAAGGTGAACCGCGTTATAGCGAGGGTTCACTGTAAACAAACCAGGGGTGAACATGTCTCCTTCTACTGCAGCTACAGCCACGACACACATAAAAAACATCAATAATAACCTCATAAACTTGCAATATTATTTAGGAAAATAGCAACATTTTACTCACCAAAAATTTGGGTTATTTGCAGACAAAATCCATCCTCCTCTCTTTCCTCGAAAACACTTCAATTTCTCTGTCGTACAGACTATCCGTGCGCTTCAGTTCCACCAGGAGGTCCTTTTCTATCGCCATCGAAGTTAATGCTGAAAGTCGAGCCTGCCCCGTCGTATTTCTGGCATAAGTTTTAATATGCTTTAGGGCTGAAAAATTTCGCCCGACAGAAGCAGTGGACACGGGAATGGCCACCGCCAAACATACAAATGTGTACAGCTGCCCCATGCTCTCACTCAGATTTTTCTGATGAAGGAAGTCAAGGAGATCAGTGGGAGATTTTCCTGCAAAATTATCCATGGCACACATTACAGTCAGTTCTGTTTTTAGCCGAGACAGATCAAAAAGTGCACCGAGGCTCTGTGTTAAACTGCAGAAGGAAAAGGAAGGAAGAGGAAAACTGCATGCGGGAAGTGTTTCTTGTATTGTAAACTTCTGGGGATTGAGGATGGTGACAAACATCAGTTTTTCGTAGGCTTGAAATCTGGTTTGTGTCTGGCAAATAATATTGTCCAGAATCCTGCCATGGAGTTGGCGGTAGTGCGCGCAAGGATCTTGCCCTTGATCTCTTTGTGCGTTTAGAGCACACTTAATCAGCGCTTTCAGCACACCTAATTAGCCTAAATTTGGCTGCTGAATTGCTGAATGGCAATGATACAATTGAATATAAGTTGAAGGGGTCATTTTGCTTAAAGATTGATCCATTTTTATTTTCCTCAATTGTTTTTCTGTGCAGGGCTGCACGGTGGTGCGGTGGTTAGCGCTGTCGCCTCACAGCACAGGTCACAGATTTGAATCTGGCTTGGGACTCTTCTGTGTGGAGTTTGCATGTTCTCCTCGTGTAAGCGTGGGTTTTCTCCGGGTACTCCAGCTTCCTCCCACAGTCCAAAGATATGCAGTGTAGGTTAATTGATGACTCTAAATTGCCCGTAGGTGTGGATGTGAGTGTGAATGGTTGTCTGTCTATATGTTGTCTGTCTCCATGTGCCCTGCGATGGACTAGCGACCTGTCCAGGGTGAACCCCATCTTCGCCCAATGCAAGCTGGGATCGGCTCCAGCACCCCCGCGACCCCTAATGGGATAAGTGGTTGAAGATGGATGGATGGATGGATGGATGGATTTTTCTGTGCAATCCATGGAATATTAATCAAACTGGTCTTGCATTGTTTTGATAATATATTTTTTCATAAATCTTGTATTTTTTATTGTGTACTTCAGTGAATATTGATGAAACTGGCTTATTCATTTAAAAAAATATCTTGTCTGTTTTTGCAAATTAACTCTTAATTTCTACACTTATTTCAGTCTGCAATTAATGATAGAACTGTAAACATAAGTAAATGTCCACAGTGAACCTAAAAGTTAAGCGCGCTGGGTACTCTCAGCAGAAATAGACGTTGCTTCACGTGACACTTCAGGGGAAAGGGCATCTCATTTCTCTTAAAACATATTTCCTTGTTTGCTCTCTCCTCACATGGTATCATATCCCTTGTGGGAGGGACAAAGACGCAAGGGAAAATGCAAGTGAGGGAAACGTGAATGCGGTTAAGAGACTTGGGATGCACCCCTACAGTCTTTCAAGATCTTTAAACGCACCCAGCATGGCTCCCGTTTCCAGCTGAAAGTGTTTGTTCACAGTTTTGATTTCCTTCAACACAGGCTGGTTGCTTTGTTAGCAACAATATCCAGCGAGTGACAAACACAGAAAATATGTAAGGCCTCTAGCAAAACTGGCAAAATGGAACCAAAAAGCATGACAAGGAAGCAGGCAGTTCAGCACTAAAGTAAGATTTTTCTATGTGAGGCAGGCAAAGGTCAATTCCAGGATATCAGTCCAAACAGGCAAACAAATCCAGCGAGGTGATGCTAACAGGCAAGGTCCAGGAATCAGGCAGATCACAAACTAGTAAGCCAGGTAAAACAAAGAAATGCTGGAAAGGTGAACTTTTTTGTGTCTTTTTTCTTAGTTGCGCCGCCTTCGGAGTGGCATTACGTCTTAGCAGCTCTCTCTCTGTTTACACTTTCCTGTCCTTTTTTTTCATAACTTTTGGTAACTTTTTTATCATTGTTGTGAGTGGACACAGTGAAGTTTACTTAATTTTGTATGTGTTTTTGACCATAAAATGACAGGGTGTTTGGGAATATTGTTTTTACAATATGTTTAAATCCTGCCAAATGTTGAGAAAAGCAGCCCAAATTTCTTCTACCAGCCCAATCAGGTAACACAGAAAATCACTTATTCAGGATATCATTATCTCTGATGTTCATTATCATGTTTTTAAATTTCTAGTATGGTAATCCAGTGATCTGTGTACAGTGCAAACAGGAGCTGCTAATAGATACTTTAGCATACTTTCAATGGAGAGAGTTGACTAAACGTAAACAAATATGGGCAAAAATCTGGCTGAAATTGAGGCTCACGGCTACAGTCTTGATTATGTACAGGCAGCGCAAGGTCCGACTTTGAAAACCCCCAACTCTGTGGGCTGTCAATCAGACACAGACTTTGCCTTCCACTCTCCATCTTGTCTGGAGCACCACAGCTGCCTCCATCTTTATTTTCAAGAATGTTCAGTGAATTCGAATCAGCAGCTTTCAGGTCAGAACCCTATTGCTGTAACCTTTTGTGTGTTACTGTGTGCATCAGAAAAAATGTAATGAACTACAAAACTGACCTCCTGCTCACTATAGAAATGTGAAAAAATGTTAGACCTTGGCATTTCCAAAGAAAATGTTAACACATTCACACACTTTACATCTTGGTAAAAGACTTTAACAGGCTGTCATCCTGTCAGCCATTTTGCACTTTGGACTTATGTTGTTGTTTTACATAATATGTTCACTGTGTGTGTGTGTGTGTGTGTGTGTGTGTGTGTGTGTGTGTGGGGTCTGTGTGTGTGAGGACATGAATACAGAATATTCATTCACTCTAGGCTATGTGTGTGTATTTCTGTGTGTGTATAGCCTCCAAACTCCCCATGCTGTAGCAGTCAAGAGGCCGATATATCTGCAGTGACAGGCCTTAAACAACAGGCAAGGAAGATAAGTGAGGTCGGCGTGAAATATGATTAAAGCACAGCCTTCCCCTCGCCTTTGATTTAAAGGAGCATGGCACAAACAACTCATCTCTTCCACCCACACAAACACACAAACACAAAGTCAGCCACTTCAGTGGAAAAGCATGGAAAACCCCAAAAGAGCAAAAGAGGGAAGAAGGTGATGATGGTGGAAAAGAGCATCCTCAGCAGTCTGAGTGGAAGTTCGGGGGCAGATTTTATCTTCTTTTATTGCCTCTAAAATGGATAGAAATTGTCCTGTAGGAATTATTAATAACAACTTGGACAAATACAATGTTTGCTGCTACAACTACTAGCTGGACAATGTTACCAGAACTGTGAGTTAACTCTGAATCACTACGTGTTGACCCTGTGTCGTGTGTACAAGGTCCGACATAATCAAGCTATAACATAGACCATCCATATAACAAATATTAATACATATAATGTGAACATATGTGAGAAGGTGGATCCAGGAGAACGTCAAGCAATTTCCCTGCAATGCCAAACAGCGCCAGAGCAACATGACCTCGTCTCCATGCCAGAGAGAGGATAGGATTTTTGAACTTAACTCAGTTCCTTGGTAATGTCCTGGCATGAGCAAGATGCACAGCAGGCCTGAGAAGTTATTGGTACAATACCTCCTTATTTCACTTCAAAAACCTAAAAAAAGGTAGCAGCTGGCTAGAAATCGCTTGATATCAACCCACTTGCTCTTGGCTATACTTGTAGCATATGACAGTTTGGATTTTATCAATTTTAATCAATCGAATCAATCAATCGAATTAATCTATCAGTCTCACAGCTGGGATAAGTTCTAAACAACTGATCGCTAGTCCCCTGTTGAAATACACACAGACCATGACGTAATGATGACTGAAATATTTATTTATATAAATTGTGACAATTTAATAAATGACATAATGAAAACCTAGGACACATACGATAATAAACGATGAATGAATCTAGTGAATTTTATCAATACGAATAATTAAGTGAGTTAGTGATGAGAGAATGTGGGACTTTCTCTAACGGCTAAAAACATTATAACTAACGGTTTGAAGTTTACTCAAAGTAGGAAGATTAATCAGACAACAGCTCTTACTCTGTCTCAGCCACGAATATCCTTACTTTCTCAGTAGTCGGATCTGAGTCGGGTCCAAAGTTTTTCTCGCTCTCTCCGATGACACATCGTCTGGGCAGGATGCGCTGTGGCAAGATGCTCGGGAGAGTCACTCAACTACTCGGCCCTGGGATGCCGACAAAAAGGACGCTGTAGGTCTTCAACTTTCTTACTAAGTAAGAAGTTAAGCCGTTGGATATTCGTTGGAAGGCTGGATCACTTGTTGAAAATGAGGAAGCTGGAGCCGTTAATCTTCTCACTTGTGGATAAACTTAAAACGTTGGCTGGACGAATATTAAAACTTAAACCACTTGAGACAAATAAAGGTTCCCAAAATTACACTTACTTAACTCAGCTTGACAAGTAATTAATGTGCACACAGAGTGTGTGAGATGAGACAGGAGTGAGCAAAGTGAAGGGAAAAGCCAAATTGTGAGGAATGTGATGGAATTTTCCTTTTTAACTGTTAATTTTCCTTTTTAACTAAATAAAAAAAAATAACTAAAAAACTAAACTAAAAACTAAAAAAAAAATAACTAAAAAAAAAAAACTAACTAAAAAAAAAAAAAAAAAACAAGGAGCTCTCCTGGGAGGGGCCTCAGATCGATTCTAGATCACGCTCTTACAGGGTAACATTCTTTTGAACACGCGCATATAATAATTCTCTCATCACTATACCAGTTCAATTTATCCTATCCAGGACTAGTATGTCACAAAGGTTGTTATGTAAACATCCTGACCGAATATTTAAATATTTGTTAGATGGATTATCAAATTGGAATATTCAGACACAACAATTTCACCTTAGACAGCACATCTGCAGAATATACTTGTGATCTGAGGATAAAGGGGATCAGAAGGTCATTAACGATACAAATAATAATAAACTATCAATAACATTAGGGAGATACAGGTAGTTTTAATCGAACACCAACTTCAAATATAACTCTGAACCACTTCACTCAACAGGTTGTTGCTATTAACACCCATGCCACTAGGTGGCACTGTGGATCCATCACTGATTCAGTGGTACCGGAGATTGGAATGCAGTTCATGAGAACCCCCCTTAAGAGAAGTGAAGGGTTGAAATAAATCGTCCTTCGAGTCACATCTCAGAGTGATGGCTTGAGGACCAGAGTTCAAAAGTCTTACCAAAACATTCTAGTTCCGTTTGAGATCACCTCTGGTTTATATCTCCCTGACATGGGGAATGTTGTTTCAAAGGGGAACAGTGCAGTCCATCCGCTACATACTGTATGTTATTTCAAGTCAGTATCACAATATAAGATGTGTTTTCTGTTTAAAACGTGCAAACATAGCTTCCTATGCATGGTAAGACCATCTTTTAAGTGGTTATGTCTCCAGGCTGATATGGAACACACACCTGAGAGGTACGTGGTTTGTTTACATGATGTAACAGAGGTGCATATTTAACGTATTCAGTGCAGACAGAGAGCATCCAATGCTACACCAAACACTGCAAATGTCAGATGCTCACATCCAGTTAGGACACCGTGCACAGAAATAGGCAGAACATACTGTGTAAGTCCAAATGAGATGAGCAAAGCATCACCAGCCCTTCAAACAAACAAAAAAGGAAAGATCTTAATATTTTTGCTGACTTGGCTTCCTTATTATGCAATTTCATTTTATTTCTTTGTTTTCCAGTCATGTGATGATAAAACAGCACAAACAGCAGCACCGACTGGAGATTCCTGCCATGGAGAGCAGCTTTCTTCTTCTTGTTGGCATGTGATGAAGCCAAAATGCCCCGAGCTATAGATGGATCACTTCTCGACAAAGTTTTATTTGCAAATATTAATCTGATTTCCCCCTGAGATTTTTCCATCGCCCCACTTCACCATTTTTTACTATAAATATTGACATTTCCAGTAAATAAGTTAGGTTTGTGTGCAATTCCTTCTCACAGACACATATTTAATAAATATTTCATAGAGATATCTTCCTTCCCTGCCTTTTGCACTTCTTAAAAGTCTTCTCAAACCCAGAGTCAGCAGAAACTCTTTCTCTTTCAGGTTCTGTCTGCCCACTGCTGTCTGTTTTCACCACAGTCTAAAGATCTGCGAAGATTAGGCAAATTAGTCCACTGACACAAGAAAAAGCAACATGACGTGAGGAAGGCTTCCGGTGGTCATAGCAGTAAACACACTCAGTGCGTTTACTTTACCATTTACTTTAAAACACATGCTGGAAATTTTTTTTTTTCTTTTTGCATGTTGGATGCAATGAATGAAATGTAGCAGGGGTAAATGATACTAAGAGTGTCTCTCCACAGTAAATCATCTGTTGAGTGTTTTATGGTAATTTAGTTGTGCTTTAGAACGTGCCATGAAACAATGAAAAAATAACATCCCTTTCTCTCATTCACAACATCACAGCGCTATATCTCTCTCTCTCTCCTCTACCGGTCGCCCTCTCAGCTCGCTTGTACAATCCCTCTGTCTTTGTTTAATGGGTCGGGAGGCTGACAGCAGAACTTAACTTTAAATGTTATCAGACAAAGAGAAATGTTCTGCCCTGGTCCTAAACTGGTCCTAAATCAGTACTAGAGAACCTGAATTAAAGGTGTAAGAAAATATCAAGTATCACAATATTTTGTTTTGTGATACTGTATCGATTCTCAAAAATACTTCATTTAATTAATAGTTCAAATGCAAAGATTTACTCTGTCAGTACTTAATTACTTAATATTTAATTTGCAAAGACAAGAGCCATCTCAAAATAGGGCTATGATGTTGGCTGTTACAGGGACCATGAAAAATGTAAATTGCATAAAAAATAACTTTTTTACTCAGATTTTTTGCATATGATGGTGTGTTCTTGATACTATGACAGTTTTCCTAAAATTATTAAAAATCTCAATATGTTTACAGCATCACAATATATCGTGATATATTGAATTGTAGCATATGTACATACAGTATGTATATCATATTGTCAGATTCTTGCTAATACACAGCCTTAGCTTAAATGAGTGAAGTGGAAAAGTGGAAGCAGCAGTGCTGTGTGTGTACTTCACTAATCAACGATGGTCATCAGAAGTATCAGAAAGAATTACCCCCTGACCAACGCCTTTTTGGGGGGTAAACGGCCCTGTAAAATGTCCCCAGAACTTAATTTAGACTCTAAATTCCTGTGGCTGAAAAGCAATGACATCCTCAAAAGGCTACTGTGGTGGAAACAGGACTTTTGTTATTTACCTGTATGTGGCACGATAGTGTTGTGCAGGGATGTCATGATGCCAGAAATTTAGTAAAATGTTAGCTTGGGCCACTAGTCTGTGCTATTTTGTTTATTTAAATCCTGGCTTCACATGCATAATTGGCCACGTTGAAAGTGTACATATTTACACATTTTGACTGTTAAAAACCGTGTTGGAAACTGTTTGATTATAATTTGTCAATATGTTTGTTAACTGGTACAGTTATGTGTTAAGTCCAAGCAATAAAAGAATCTGTGTATCACATTTGTATATGTACATTTATAGCAAAAACATATGTGGAAAGTTGAATCTAAAGGTATGAAAAAGGGACACTCTTCTTTCTGCCTCCGGCTTCCTCTTCCCGTCTCCTCCAACCTCCTCCTGCCTCTTCCAGCTTCCACCTTCCTCTTCCTACCTCCTACTTCCTCTTCTGCTCCAACCTCCTTCGCTTTATAAAGACATTACAGGATCAGTGTTTCAGTAGTACATGTTGTCTTGTTAGACAGTAAGTGTTTGTGTGTGTCGACAGTATTTAATGTCTTAAATAAATCTGTGCATCAGAGCCAGGAGTGTGCTGAAATGATTCTTCATTCATTCATTCATTCATTCATTTTAGTTAATTCTAATTCTGCTTAGCAATAATCTGGTTTACTCAAGCATTAACACTGCATTTATTTATACAAAACATTTAAACTAATACTTATTTTACAATATTCTTGCAATTTCATAAATGTATTAAAAATATATATTATCTACATAGATCCTATACTTTCAACATTATTTCTTATTTATATTTTCTCATGATTTCTCTATTTTTATACACTTATATTCTAGAACAGGAGTAAAAAGTAACTCAGTTTCCTCTAGGTATAAGTTCATCCCAAAGTGGATGCTGTATTGATACCCTACATCTTAAAGAAGGATGCTTCACAGAGCTATGAGTGTGATTACAAAATGAGTTCACTCCACCAGAGAGTAGGAGGGTGTAGGGGCCGGATTGGAATTGGTCCTATGTTTCAGCTCAGTGATAGTCTGGTGACCTTTCACCCAATGTCAGGTGGGGTCAGCTCCAGCATCATCCTAGTGATGGTAGTTTGTATTTTATAGTGTCTTTCTTAGTGAGTAGTGTTAGTAATAAAATATAAAGTTGCTGTCTTGATTTTCTATAACTTACAGTTTATGCATAGCCTACCAAATTATTTTTTCTTTGCTTTATACATATGGTGGACCTTTGCAAGGGTAGTTCTCAAGCAGTGGGCAGTGTATTCTAATGAGCCTACATGTGACATATGAAGGGGAGCCAGATCTGAATGGCTTGTTGAATCACATGTTTTCTGATCTAGACAGCCCACAAAAAACTGACTGGGTTGTCTTGATTCACTGTTTGTGGGTTGGTTGGCACTCCACATACCCATATATATATATATATATATATATATATATATATATATATATATATATGAAAACATCCCCCTCCCTTTCCCCTTTTTTTGGTCCGGGGGGCTGTCGCCTCTCCCCCCTTCTTTGGGGGGGGGGGGCCTTCCCCCTTTCCCCGTCCCCCCTCCCCCCCCCCGCACAAAAAAAAAAAAAAAAAAAAAAAAAACACCCCTCTCCCCCCCCCCCCCCCCCCCTCTCCAATTTTAAATTTTAAATTTTATTTTTTTTTTTTTTTTTTTTTGTTGGGGGGAGGAAGGAGGACCAAGAAAAAATCCATTTTTCTAAGAGAAAAAATACACACTCCCCACACAAAACCCCCCCCCCCCTCTTTCCACCCCCCCCCCCTCTTTCTTTGGCGCCACCCCTCCCCCCTCCCCCCCCCCCCCCCCCTATATATATATATATATATATATATATATATATATATATATATATATATATATATATATATATATATATATATATATATATATAGAGGGTTTTCTTTAATGGCACTACCTTGTTGAAGGAAAATGATTCGTTGATGCAATTAAAATTTGGGACCACAAACATTGACAGTAAACCTGGAATTAAGGGTTAAAAGGTTACATTAGTCTTAATTTTTGTTCATGAGGAAATAATGGCAACAAAGTAAACTTCAGAAATTTATTTATTAATTTACAATAAATTTCATTTAAACTTGGTGATCTCTTGTCTTCTTTTTCTTTAGAGGGAGAAAAGGAAAAATGAAGGATCATTACTGCTTCTGATATCCTTCCTATTCTGATATTTAATCTCTGGTGACAGCATGTTCATGTTTTCCATCAGATGATGGAAGCAGTCAGGAAATCAGACATGAATACAAACATACATTTATAGAAAGGTTATTAGTTCCAATAACTTCCACAATGACTGATGATGAAGACACTGAGGCTGACATGTTGTGAGATTATATATTAAGTTGTATAGGCCTACAGTTTCTGCAGGTGTTTTTCTGCTGCACCACAAATCCTCAGAGCTTCTTTTTTTGCCACTTCTGGCAGCATGCAGCTCACTGTTCAATGACACAACAAAAAGGCCCTTGGCTATAGCCAAGTCATGTTTTTGAAGACAGAGGAGAATTCAAACACAGCTGTGTTAGTTCTTCCAGTTTGGCGCCAATAGTGCTATTAAGCATATAATTAAGCAGCTACAATATAGTGACTGAATGGTTTTACCAGAGACAAATTTACAGTAACACATCAATCAGCCCACACACGTAGGATGACACAGGAAAAAGGTCTGAAATCAACTATAAAGACATTTGTAGTGTCTCGTTTGAATGGCTCTGCTGTGAGGAGCTACAGAGGTACAGAGGAATATCAGAATCGGTCGGTCAGTATACAAAGCATACATGATGTGTCTATTTCGGTAAACTCTCACTGCCAGATAGATGCTGGGTGCTGAGTGGACAAAGGTCCACACTGGAGAGCTGACATTTATAAAGAGTCATATCTTCAAGCTACAACAATGCTCAAACTGAAACATGTGTTTTCCACCTTTCGCCAAATTGCTAGCTCTAAATAACTATGGCTAGCACAAGCTGTCACTAAATCAGTTTTTCTTGATTACGGTGACAAATTGTCAGAATCACAGAATTAAAACAGCTGAAATGACTTTGCTCTGCTTTGTGGAGCCCAAATCCTTATCATTGCTGCTCGCGGCTGTAATTATTCTTGTTTTTACTCCTGCTAGCAGTGAGGGTAATATGCTGATCAGCTGCTCTCACAACCAGCAGCTCATCACTGCTCTGTAAACATCAATGCAAATTTCCAAATTTATTTTGCTAAACTGATCATATATTGGAAATCTGAATGGTTACTTTCTCGCTTGAAAAGCAATAAACTTAGTAACAGCTTTTTTAAGGCTTAAAAACAGCTTTTTGGCAAGTAAAGGATGATGCTAAGCAAAATAAGGGCACTTCCACTCTAATCGGAAGTGAAAACACAACGTGACACAATGTGGGAACAGGAAATCTTTCTGAGACCCGAACAGTCAATTCAGACATGTCTGTGGTTTTGTTTTTCTCCAAAGTGGGGGCAGGCCGACCATCATCTACTGTTAGTAAAACACTGACTGTGGATTAGTACCTCATACAACCCCACATTCAAAAGAGCCAAACTATCCCATTGAGTTGTGCAAATACCTTCACTACAGCAGGAAATTTTGTTAAAGCATCACAGTCATGTTATATAGAGGCACAAAAAGGGCTGGCAACAGGGTTTATTTAGATCGATTTTATCCAGCAAAACGGTGTAAACATCAGCCAAGCAAAAACAATAGGTTGGAGGAATCATTGAATTATTTTGTATGAACACTTAACTCAATAATCATCAGCCCTGTGAGCTGTACATGTAAATGTTCACTTAATGTATTGTGCAGAGCAGGTATTTTATTGCCCAAATAAGAAGTGCACTGAGTCAATACTAAATTATTTTATTTTTTCATTTTACAGACTCACTTAACCACATAACAAAGCAGAGAGTAAGCAGTGAGCATCCCATTCACACTGTTTCACTCCTGGCTGCTTTTAGATGGCTGCTGTTCATCGTGTTAGTGCCCTCATAATCACTTTTTAATGGTTTGTGTAGCTGCTGAGGTCCTGCAGCCTCCAGCACCTGGGACAAAGATGAGCAACAGCAGAGTGTGAGGACTGGAGGATATGGGTGAAGTAGAGCTACTGCAGCATGGCGCGTAGGCCTATATGGAGTTTATAATACTGTCAGTATACCCAAACATTCACAGGAATGTATACTTTAATTATGTTTCACAAAACATCATATTTAAGTGTTTCATATCATAATGTGTTTTTGGACACATACAGAATGATCATTATCACATCTGAATACTGAAGTATGTTAGAGGAAAACCTCCAGTGTGCACTTTGGTTTCCGGATCCATAACTCATTATATATTTTTATGCTGTTTAGTTTTAGAGGGCTGACTGGACAAAACAATGTAAATCAATACCCCCAAACTCTAAAATGCTGTATTATTATAAATGTTTGGAGAAATGAGCTGATGTTGAAAGTCTTCTGATTATAAATTGTCAGTATAATACTGTGCATTTTGTTGAAATTTTTATATAGAGAACAAAAATTTTCAGCATAAAACTGAAAAAACAACAACCTGATAACTAGAATGGCACTTGGAGAGCACAGATCTCCACCAAGGTGCCCAAGTATGATTGCCCCCCCCCCCATCAAATTCACTGACCATTTCTGATTACAGTGTGTCTACACTCTCCACAGGAAATACTGTGTGCTCTCACAGTAATACTAGAGAGTACTACTTGGTAAATATTGCTTCTTCTCATGCCTGAATACACATTGGTGATGTTTTGTAGAAAAACACCAAAAGAAAAACATTGAAATAAGCCACCTAGCTAGCTGAAATGCAGATATCTATTAGCTTACTCAATTTCTGCATACTTGATTGTTGGTTGGTTCTCTTCTCTGTTCTGTTGTTTTGTTATAATTTTCATTGTAAATTTCAAAGTTTATTTTATTTTTATTTATTTATTTCAAAGTTTATTTTTGATTGTAAATTTAACAGACCATGTGTCAGAAACTGTTATGTAGTTCACACAGCACATAAAGCTACACAGTAATGCATCTAATTATCAGTATCAGTGCAAGTTGCCTGAATGCTCTGTAAAGTACTACAAATCCACTCTTCTTAGAGCACATATGTATAGAGAACATAGGATTGAGCGGCCATTGCATAAGCACTGTCAACAATGTGACACTCCCTGAAAAAGCATGGTTCAGATGTATGCAGCCAGGTGCGACCTGCTGACTTCTTTTATAAGTCACCTGAGGTTGCATATAAGTGAAGGAGTAGAAATCAACCTTTCAGAGGTTGTGACATAACTATGTAAAGATTAGCATCACGTTTCTGGGAAACACAGACGTATTTAGGATTTTTTAATATGTCTGAATCCTTAGTTTGAAATCAATAATACAAGCTGTTACGTTCCCACTTAAGTCTAGGGAGAGGGAAGTAACAATAAAATAAAAACCGTATCAGAACTACGGGAATAAGGAAACGGAGGTTGAGGTGAGGGCAAACGAAAAGTTTATTTGGGACATAGTAATCTAACAGCCGGTCGGCTAAACTCAGGACAACGACGTTAGTCAATGAAACCACCTCCAGCGTTATGGAGCACAACTCAGGTCGCAGTCGACACACGAACAACACCGGCGACAACAGGCACACAGCCAGGGAGTGAGAGAGAGAGAGTCTCCTGCTCTGCAGCGTCTTATGCCTCAGCCTGATTACAACTCAGCTCACCGGTGCAGGTAAGGGGGGGAGGGCAGCTGCAGAGAGAGAGAGAGAGAGAGAGAGAGAGGGAGACACACACAGGGCAGGATCATGCCACACACACACACACACGGCCCCAGCCGTAACACAAGCCAAGGACAATTCAGTGTGGATTAGAGGTAAGATTGGGCCTAAAAAATCCAGCCCGACCCGACCCAGGCTATGAAAGCCCGACCCGGCCCAAGCCCGATCAATTAACTTGATTTGCAGGCCCGGGCCCAAAACACACCCGAATTTTACATTTTACTTGTGAGGACTCAGGAGGAGGAGGAAAGGGAGGGGATGCGTCAGTCAGACCCGGACAGAGCTCTGCTCCGGGAAAAGGGACTGGTTGCGATTTGTGTGATGACATTTGTGACGATGCCTGTGCATAATGATAACAAATTAAAGCCTGTCTTTTGAAACGAATTCTCCCAGTTAAACAAGACTGTAAGATGCATATTCAATAAACATTTATATCTTACCATACAGCGCCTTCTCTGTTTTATCCAAATTATTTATTTTATAACAAGTATTCCTTAGTTTAATATACATACATCGTTTTAGTATACATAATATATATTTATTAAAAAAAGTTAGTGAGAGAGAAGCCCGGCCCGACCCGAACGTAATAATTGACATTTCGGGCTCGGGCTCGGGCTAAAGATCTTACCTCTAGTGTGGATCATCTAGATCAGGGGTTCTTAACCTTTCTGACCCTGAGGCCCATTTTTTTCAGTACAGAGTGGCCCAGGGCCCATTAAATATAATTTTAATATATATTATTTATTATTATTAATTATATTATATTATATATATTATTTAATATGTATTATTTAATATATATACACTGTATAGGTTTATAATTATCTCACTCTTGGTTTGATTTGTATTCAATTCAATTCAATAAACCGGGGGTCGTCTTCATTTTTTCGTTTTAAACATTTCTCCATCTTGTTTGTTTACGGCTAGCTGAGTGTCTTCTTCTCCTTATTTATGGAGCTGGTTAAAGTAACAACTGACTGATGCATTAGCGCCACTACATGGTCGGGAGTTGTTATTGCGTCGCGGCCCTCGCGGCCCACACATACAAAACAGATTTTTTTTGCGGCCCACTAGGTGGCGCTCGGGGCCCAAGTTTGGGCCGCGGCCCTATGGTGAAGAATCACTGATCTAGATGACTCTATTCTTGACAGTGTTCACCACAGAACCTTTGAGTCAGTCAAGTCTGCCAATACCAGATGGTTCTGATGAGGATGATTCCAGTGAACCAGATGACCTACTTGCTGTTTTTACAAAACCATTTACTTTTTTACTTAAAACTGCAAGCCAAGTTGCTTTTCCCTGCAACCGCCATTCAGACCATTATTTAGAAGTTTGAAAATGTTCATGACATTTGCCTGACACATTCACTAAAGAAACTAAGCGATAAGTTGTCTGTACTGGGAATGCCTGAAGCCACTATAAAGAACATAATAGATGAAATAAAAAAGAGGCTCTTCTTAAGACCTTCAACAGTGAGTTGGCCAAAGCACTTAAATTATATTGAGCCCCTGTTATTGGGTAATAACGATGATGGTAAAGAGTGTTTTGGCCAGTATATACCTGTCTGGGAGACTTTGGCTGGACTTCTTAAAAGTCAATCTGTGTGAGCAGCATGCTACAACCCATTCACAACCCCCATCTTATCAGGATGTAAGGAATGGAGCAGGAGTTCAGGGTTATCTGTTCCTCCAGACTGAGTCATCCTCTCTCGGCATAATACTATACCAAGATTAATTTGAAGTTGTCAACCCACTTGGTTCAGGGAGGAAAAGACATAAAGTTTTTATTGTTTTCTCACTTTGACAGATATTTTGCCACCTAAGAGGTCAACTAGTGCTCACATGCAGCTGGTCCTACCATGTAGAGCAGCCCAGTCGTACATCAGTTTGTGGAATAGTGACAAAATTTCATGTACTGATTCGTGTACAGAATTTTTTTCGTGTACAGAATTTTTTCTCGTATGTAGTGTGAAAGCACAGCATGTTGCTCTAATAATACTGGAAATTGTTACAGATGATTATACACCATATTGTAATTTTACTTACAAATACTGTTTTCTGTTACTATTTTCACAGTAATATATGTGGGTTACTGTAGAAACACAATACATTACTGTTATTTTCATCTATATTACTGTAAAATAATTACTGTATACTATATAAATAACAACCCAATGTGGTCCTGATCAGATGAAGTTTTTATGAGTTACAGTTCAACAGGTCAAATACCTTGTCTTTCCCTAAAGACAAGTGGTGAAAACACAGACATTATGAGCCAGAAAAATGAGAGACTCGCAAGGACTTTCAGCTTTTAACTGCAACAACCAGGAGGACAGTGACACAGACACAGAGAAGGCTCAAACAAACCACCTTGACAGGGGAAGCATGGGAAGTGAAATGAAATTTCGGAAAGAATTGCAAAGGTGCAAGAGGGCTCAAAATACACCAGAGTAAGGCCAAGGATAAGGCCAAGTGTAGGCAAGGACGGATGCATGCACACTGCACAGACAGTCTAGTGAGATGCAGGAGAGCCCTGGGCAGGAACCACACCAGAGCCCTAGAGATCTCTCAGTGCCTGCAATCCCCCAAGAACACACAAGAACAACCTTAAATGCCATTCCAGAAAGCCCACCGGAGCCAACAAAGGAAAGAATCAAGTGGCCTATGATGAGTGAGACAAAGGAGTGGTCTATGCTTGATGAAGATCTGGACATGGTGCTTGAAGCGGTTCAAGCAGGATCAGCAGATGGAAAGGTGGATGCACTGACAGCTATCACCAGGCAAAAGAATAGTTTGGAACAGTGCCAAGGTGAGAGAACAAAGCTAGACCAAAAAAGCAGGATAACAGAGGAGAAAGAATGATCAAACAACTTAGAAAGGATATTAAAACCCTGAGAAAGCAGTTCAAATTGGCAAGCACAGAGGAAAAGGAAGGAATAAAAGAACTGACAGCCAGCCTTCACAAGCAGCTCATTAGAGCAAGAAGAGCCGAAGGGGTAAGACAAAGGTGGAGAAGGCAGGAAGCTGCATTAGCCTAGTTCGTAAAAAAAAAAAAACGCTACTGCTTCAACAAATCACATTTAGGAGAGGCGAGGTCTAGGACTCTGACAAGTGCTAAGATGGAGGTTGAGGAGTTGGTTGTCAGTGCCCTATCAGAAAATCATGGGCTTGGCACCATCAATTCGCCAACATCCTCTCTCAGCACAGAATTTCCATCATGGAGAGACGTTCAAGAGGTCGTCAAGCACACTAGATCCTCATCTGCCCCGGTTCCCAGCGGCATACCCTACAAAGCGTAAAAGAAATGCCCTAAACTCCTCCAAAGGCTGCGGAAGATTATGCAAGTAATCTGGTCCAAAGGAACTGACCCAACAAGCTGGAGAAGGGCAGAAGGGTGCTTTGGCACACACAGATGGGGTACACACAGATCAGCCAGTTTCGAACCATTTCCTCACTCAGTGTGGAGGAAAAAAAAATATTCTTTGGTCAAAAGAATGAGCTCCTACATGAACCTAAATGGATATATTGACACCTCTATCCAAAAGGGTAGTATCAAAGGTTTCTCCAGGTGCCTGGAGCATACAGGGGTCCTCAGCCAACTTATCCAGGAAGCAAAAGAGAAGAAAGGTAAACTAACAGTTGTCTGGCTTGATTTTGCTAATGCATATGGGTTGATTCCCCATAACGTGATCCAAGTTGCTTTGGACCATTACCACATCCCACATCACATCCAGGGCACGATCACCAATTACCTGGGAGACATCAAGCTTCAATTCCAGTTGCCCATGTTTACAACAAAGTGGCAACCATTGGAGAAGGGAATGGTAACTGGGTGTACCATCTCTCCCATCTTGCTCATCATGGGAATGAACATGATCATTTCTGCAGCGATTATGAAGTCAAGAGGACCAAAGACTGCAGCAGGAAGTCAACAGCCAGCAATCAGGGCATTCATGAATGACCTTACCAACTCACATACAGGCAAGAACTGGCGGAACTGGATTGTATGGCTTCTTGGGCAAAGATGATCTTCAAGCCCAAGAAATCTAGGAGTTTGGTGATCCAAAAGGGCAAAACTATTGAACAGTTAAAGCTTCTTGTTCAATGGGAAGTGATACCAAACATCCAGGAGAACCCTATCAAATGCCTTGGAAAGTGGTATGATGATTCCCTGACAGATAAGAACAGCATCTCAAGCACCAGAAAACAAGTTGAAGAATGACTGAAGAGGATTAACAAGTCTGGCCTGCCTAGTAAGTATAAGTGCTGGATCTACCAACATGGCCTGCTCCAAAGACTTATGTGGCTTCTCACCATGTACGAAGTGCCTTTAACATCAGTTGAAGGGATGGAGAGGAAGTTCAACAAGCACCTTTGACGATGGTTGGGAATACCCCTAAGCTTTACATCTGTGGGGTCTACGCAAGGTTGGGTCAGCTTCAGCTCCCTCTGTCCTCTGTTGTGGAGGAGTTTAAAATCGGCAAATGCAGACTATACCTGACATATAGGGACTCCCAAGATCAACGCATCAGGGAGGCTGGAATAAGAACAAGATCCGGCAGGAAGTGGGCTGCCAGCACTGCAGTTAACCAGGAAGCTTCTCAAAGAAACCATCAGTAACCCTTGCACTGGAAGACAGGGCCTAGGAACATCACATTTCCAGCAGGGATCAAAGTTCAGGGGAAAAGAGGACCATGATCCAGTATGAAGTCTGAAACCTTGAGTAAGAAGGGAGAAGAGCTAAATCCATCAAACTCGCATCTCAAGGTGCCTGGACAATGTGGAGCCAGGGAGATCATCCTGGTGGAATTAATGGTACTGTGGGAGGAGGGCTGCAAGGAAGCGGCAGAGAGAAAGAAGACTAAGCACCAGCAACTTGTTCAGGACTGCCGAGACAAGGGTTGGACAACATGACTGATGACAGCGGAAGTGGGATGCCGAGGATTCCCAGCACAATCAGTGTGAAATCTTATTACAAAGGTCGAACTGAGAGGCCACTTGCTGCATGAGTTGATTTGAGAGTCTGAATAGAGCAACCGGAGGAGGAGGGAGTGCTGACTCAATGAAATCCCATAATCATTAGAGCACTTCAGGTCTCATCGGCTCAGACATGAAGACTAGTTCACAGCAAAGTATCAGAAGTCAGAGTGAACTGTGACCTCACAGGAAAAACTGCATTATAAAGGCTGATCCAGGGGACATGACACGATCACCTCACATCAATAGTTCTGTTAGTGAAAAACAACAGTAAACAAGACGACGTGCAGTTTCACAAGGCTGCCATATGTGACTGTGGCTACTAATATATTCAAAACACATGCTTGTACTGCTTATATCTCCATCAATCATCACCAAACATCACAAAGGTAATCACTCATTTCTTCCACAACAGGATAAAATTAAAGAAAAATGCCTCCGATATAAAACTGAGCACAACAAATCAAATTTAAATATATAAATGAGCCTTTGATTAACTATGATAAAATCCCACTGGTAAAATCAACTCAAACAAAAAATGTTTTATTATTCTGATTCTGTCTCTCACATATTTCATTACCTCATCGTCAAATCCACCTCAGATTGTTCCAGTAAATCATTTGTTTACAGCATATTCTGTTTCGATGTTTAATTAATGTGTAGAAAATGGTCTGTATGCTTTTTGCTGTACAAACACAGTGCTGGATGTGGGTCAGCACACTGGCACCAAGGGTGACAACCAGGGTGCTGATACAATGTTCACCTCCTTTAAATTATGACTTGTCTACACATTTACAAAATGGATATTTTCCCTCTTTAAAAAAATCTGTCCACACAACCTTCATTTTATAAAATTTCTCTACACACTTGACTCCAAACACTTAACATAAAATTTACATGTTATCACAAGTTAGATCACAAGGGTCAAGGAACTTTGTTACCACCCTTCTCAAGCACTTTCCTTTGGTTTCATCACAGTTAGTTGGATAACAGTTATTGTTGGTGGGGACTGTTATCACTCTGCTGTCATCAACTGTCTCTTTACAAGCACAAATGAGGAAATAGAGGTCATTCAGGTTTTTGTCCACAACCCTTCTGAGTGCTCCAAATCTCGACTTCAATTGCCCAAAAGCTCATTCAGTCACCATTCGGCCTCAAAATGTTTAAATGTGTTCCCTGCTTTGGCCTCCTGTGACTGGAATCATTTTCAAATGTAAAGTAGTAATTAATTTGCCAGTAGTCCTAGTAATCTTTGTTATTGTTTGTATTGCATACAAAGAAACACACAAAGAAACAATGGGCATGAAATGAGTAGAGGACATCATTTCCCAAACACCCCATTTTATACATCGACACAGATACAAAGCATCGGTGCTATAGGCATCCTAAATCATTAGTTTCAGTTGTAATATTATGGGAGTATTATAGTCTACTATAGAAGAAGCTTTGCCCAAGTATAATAATAATAATATAGCAATAAAATCACAACTCATTATGACTGACACAGTATAGGGTGCTTTCTTTGCTGAATTTCCAGCCCAGTCACACAGCAGACATTTAATTGATATTGATTTGTCTGATATATTGATTTGTACTTAATATTTTCTTAAACCTAACAGTAATTTTATTTTGAAAAGAACTGACAGTGCGTCACATGTTGCTGGACATTCGTGGGAAAGTCATAAAAATATGTTGTTGAAAGTTGTGCTGAGGGTCACAAAAAAAAAAAAAAAATGTGTCTACCACGAGACTGTGTTGGTGTTTCTCATTGACAGGTCTAAAGAGAGGTGGAATGGATGTTTAAAGGCATTTCTACATCTATTTATGGCAAACTGTGGCTAGTGGAAATGAGGCTTGTGCAAGATATTTAAAAGTCACAAAAAAGACAAAAAGAATGCGGCTGCATATTTCTGTCTTTGTACGTACACACAGCTTTAGGCAAGAGTCTACAGAGTTTTATGAATTTAACCTCTGGTGTTCTGCTGTTTGTCTAGGATGTGTTGGAATAAACTGTAGCCGCTCATGTGAAAAGTGGAATACCATGAATGTCAGATGTCACCAGTTCAAATAGATATATATTTAGAGAGATCCAGATCTCCAGCTACAATAATCCTCCTCTCCTACCTCTCAGTGAAGTGTGTCAGCTTCTTTGTTCTTTATCCAGGGCCTGAAGAGTCTGAATCTATCTCACCAAACACTCTGCAGGCTTTCACAGATAACATGATCCAGCTTCTCATATGTAATTGTTAAAGGTTTAACACAAAAGCCAGATGGGGTGATGGAGCGAGTGAAACACAGATAAGGTACGTGTGAGATATGAGGGAAACAACGGGAGGGAGTGCACCTCCGTGTATCACTTTATGTGTTTTGCCATGTGTGGGGATTTGAAAGTTAAAAGAAGGTTCTCTTTCTGTAAAGCAACATAGAAAATTACAGTCAATATAAAAAGCAACAGTTGTTGAAAGGTTTGTAAAGGCGTGTTACGCCCCACCCTTGGGTAGCCCTACTGGGGCAAACAACACTCCAACACAAACCCAGATCAAGCACAGAAGACAGCTTTATAACTCTCAGATCCATAGGATTTATTACCAGAGAAGTATGAAAAGACAATCTAGAGTCAGAAGCTGAGATGCCGCAAAACTAATAGTCTTCACATCAGAAGCCTCTCCCCTCTGAGGCTGGCACAGGATGTAAGATGAACCTTTATTAATCCCCGTAGGGAAATTCAGTTTGATTATTCAAATGCTAGTCCTTAAGAAGTAGTTAGTAAGAATGGTAGATTTGTGGTTTTGCTGTGTTTGAAATGTTAAGGAGTTTCTGCAGATTCTACAACCTAGTGGCACACTGGTGGACAAGGAGTTGCAAAGCAGAATAATCAGTAGAGCAGAACATGGCATGGTTTGAAATATTCAGGCAATAGAGTTAGCCAGTGATGTTTTCATTCATTTTAAGATCATTTCAAAATTTCAATTTTATATGTAATGTTTAACATTGTTTGCTTTTTAATACATTTCTCTTACACTGTCTCATGTCTTTACTCTTTTGCAAATCCTTCCCAGGACTGTTTGGGAAAGAACTTGACTGGAAAAAAGAGACCACATTCTACTATTACTGATTTGAAAAGAAGGCTCAATCCTGTCAAGTGTGTTCAAGAAGGCACTGAAAACTTGAAGAATTAACCCTTTTTTCTTTGGATCTAGTTGCCTGTCGGACTGATCCCCTGTGTATCGAACAGTTGTTAAGTAAAGACTGTTTTGCTTTTACTCTGCCTGAGAATCGGAGTCGTGCATTTGTCCTTTACTGCTCCATGTCGTAATAAAAGTAAGGACAAAAATGTTCAGGGCATACATGGAATTTTCCTTCCAACTGAACTTTTGGGCTTCTATTTATTATTGTTGTTTATTAGTTACTGTATCTCCACCAAAAATGATTAATGTTAACAGGAACTACTTTAAATCCCAATATGATGTTAAAAGCAAGAAAAAGAGTCTAAAATGTCCATTAACATAATTATCTTGTCGACTAGGTTGTTCGACTGACAAAGTGACCAGAGGACTGACTAACATTGCCATCTGGTTACCAATATCAAAAGTGTTCTTTCATAGGTTGTATGCCCTGCCCTAAATACATTTGGTAATATCATATTTAAGTAGTTTTGACCAAAGATGGTAGGCCTGTTGGGGTCTAAACAATGCGCATATAGTTAGCAAGATACCAATCACTAATTGAACGGTCCTACGGCCACAATCCACTGGATTGAACCAACAATATAATCAGAAATGCTAACAATCGCAATCTATACCAACGCTAAACAAACCCACTGGTTTGTTATACAAAAACTCAGTGTTCAAACGATCGTGGGGCAAACTGACACCACCAGATAGTTGCCATGACTGACGGTCTTCCAAAGCTCTTAAAGCGCAGGCTCCAGATGGCGTGGCACGATTGGCCGGTCGTGGAGGTGCCGCACCAATCAGAAGAGCCAGGTGGATCCAGAGGGCGCGACCATACGCCAAGGATGCCACACCAATCACAGCAGAGGAGGGGCGGAGCATAAGAACAGGCAGGCAGGCAGCTCAGCAGGGAGAGAAAAATCAAGATTACGGCAGACACAAATAACACATTAAGAGTGGCGGCCGTAACAAACATATTGAAAATACAACATAGGCAATCCGTATAATAAAAAATAATACCTATAATTGACATCCACAAGACATTACAATAATCCAATCTAGATGATACAAAGGCATGGACTGGGATCTCTGTGTCAGTCCAGAATAAATAAAGACCTGATTTTAGTGATATTGCATGGGTGAAAGAAAGTGATCTTTGTGATGTCTGAACATGATGCCAAGATCCTTAACTGTTGAACTCTGGGATATCACACAGTTATCTAAAGATATAGTTACTTGCTCAAGCTGATGTCTATGTCAAGCAGGTCCAATGACCAGCATCTCAGTTTTATCTGAATTTAGGAGCAAGAAATGACTTAACATCCAGTTTTAATTAGTTTTAATATTTCGTGATTGATCCTTTGCCTTTAAAGGCACATACAGCTGTGTGTCATCAACGTAACAATGGAAATTAATTCCATGACTACGTATGATTTGGCCCAGACCTGCAGCGTATAAGAAGAACAGCAGAGGGCTAAGAACAGATCCATGAGGTACACCATATTTAACCTCAGAGAATACTGATGTTGTATTATTAAAAGAGATACACTGCGTTTTTTTTAATAAATAAGATTGTAACCATGCAAGAGCAAGACCAGAGACAACAAATCTGTCTCCAATCGGTCAAGGAGTTTACAATGATCAATAGTGTCAAAAGCTGCACTTCGATCCAATAGTAAAAGTGCAGAAGTGGAATCTGAATCGGTGATTTGAATCCATGATCATTTACAACTTTAGTGAGCGTAGTTTTGGTGGAATGGCAGGCTATTAAACCAGACTGAAGGGGTTCGAAAAGGTCACCAAATAATAGATGATCCAAAAGTTGTTGAGAGGCTGCCCTTTCTAGTACTGCAGAAAAGAATGGAAGGTTTGAGACTGGCCGATAGTTGTTTAGAGATCCTGGGTCAAGATTAGATCAAGATCAAGGTTCAGGAGTGTCAAACTCATTTTCACCGAGGGCCACATCAGCGTAATGGCTGTCCTCAAAGGGCCTGATGTAACTTACAAATGTAACTAAATGTAATTGAATGGTATGTAAAATAAATGTAACTACTCCTTAATGTTAAATAACTCTGAATTTATTACTTATTCAAGTCACAAACATTACAGTTGCATTGAAAAAATGTAGCTACACATATATAATATGTCATAAACTAAATACAACAAAATAAAGGTTGACTCAGTTCACAACTATATTGGTCAAGTTTTTAGGTTTTTGAAGAGGAGATGCTGCCTGTCCTTGAACACAAGTGGATCCCCTCTCCACCATCCTTTGATCATGTTCTGAAAATAACAAACACAAAACAAAATGCAAGCATAATTATTAAAGTGCACACAGAGTTTAACTATTCTTCTTCTTGGTTGAATTACATTTAATTATATTCTCATGAGTTTTTTTTTTTTAAAAAAATGCTTACCTGTGTGTTTTCTGACCAGATGTCTGAGACCGTTTTCCCATTACCAGTGTGTCACTATCTGGTTTTAAGTCCTGTGCTGAGGCAATCTGCAGAACAGCATGGAGGTTGTCATCAGTAAGGCGTGATCTGTGCTTGTTTTTGTTCAGATTCATTATGGAAAACATCTGTTCGCACAGATAGGTGCTCCCAAACATGGACAGAACACGGGCAGCATGAAGTTGAAGCTGTGGCATCAAACCAGGGGGCAGCAGACGGTAAAAGTCCTGGATTGCAGCATCCTGAAACTTCGATCTCAGGCCACTGTCACTTTGAAGCTCAATTAACTCCATCTGAAGGTGTTGGGGTGCAGTGCAGATGTCGGTGGTGAAAGGATTGGCAAAGATGTCAAAGCCAGACTGCTGTGCTCTGAAGTCAGAGAAGCGCCAATCAAACTCAGTTTGTACCCGGCTCAGTTTGGTAGCCAACTGAGCACATGAAAAAGTCTCGGGAAATGAGGCAGACATGCTCTGACAAACAGGAAAGTGGGCAAGATTATCCTGTTTCACTTGACACATCCATAGATCCAGTTTACGCTGGAAAGCCGTGATCGTGTCGGACATCTGCGTGATGACTTGTTTGCATCCCTGCAGCTTCTGATTCAGTTGGGTGAGATGCTCAGTTATGTCACACAACACGGCAAAGTCACACAGCCACTTTGGATCCGACAGTTCAGACAAGGCCTTTCCTTTACTCTGCATAAAAAGAGCAATGTCCTCCCTGAGCTCAAAAAATCGCTTAAAGACTTTGCTCCTACTCAGCCACCGCAGTTCTGCATGGTTCGGCACATCCCCGTGCTCCGAGCCCATCTCCTGCAAAAACAGCTGGAACTGACGGTG
Organism: Pterois miles; assembly: GCA_947000775.1. Lineage (NCBI taxonomy): Eukaryota > Metazoa > Chordata > Actinopteri > Perciformes > Scorpaenidae > Pterois > Pterois miles. The sequence goes on along the minus strand of CAMQGK010000474.1, from coordinate 3,626,620 downwards.
ATTCAGGCCTCGCACCCGAATGAAGTTTACTGCTTTCGTAACTGTGGTCACTATGTCATCCATCTCCAGCACCTTCCCACACAAAGCTTCTTAATGGATAATGCAATGATACATTATCAGAGGTGTGTGACAGTTCATTTTTTGCATTTTGCTTTTCATTAGTCCAACCAAGCCCACTTTTCCTCCACACATTGCCGGTGCACCGTCTGCAGTTAATCCCACCAAGTTTTCCCAGGGCAATGCATTTTTACTTGTAGACTTCTCCACCGCATCAAAAATGTTCTGTCCCGTCGTGGTCCCATGCATTGCAGCTACATCCAGCAGCTACTCAGTGACAGAGAGATCCGACTTCACGCCTCTAATAAAAATTGATAACTGTGCTGTATCCGTGTTATCTGTGCTTTCATCAACAGCTAATGAAAAAGCAGTGTAGCTGCGTGTCTCCTCGGCCAGCTGTGTTGCAAGATTTTCTGCTAGTTCCTTAACTCGGTCCACGATGGTGTTTCTTGATAAACTGACATTTTTAAAAATCTGTAACTGGTCGGGACACACCTGCTCACAGACCTTCAGCATGCACTGCTTCAAAAACGCTCCTTCCAAAAAAGACTTGGAAGCTTTGGCAATATCTTCAGCCACAATAAAGCTAGCTTTCACTGCTGCATTGTTTTTGGCTGTGGATTTCGTGAACAGACTCTGCTACAAACCTGATCAACTTGCGGTTTGTGTCTACATGGACCAGGGTGTTCCATTATGATGTATAGTTGCACATCAGCCACCACAGTGAACCCTAGTGCTTCATCCCATACACTGCCACCCATTAGCCAGCTATTGCACAAAAAAGATCCACAAAAACAAGATGGCCAATGGAAAGCCAGAAATGCAGAGCAGCTCAGGAATATCTTCCCAATCATATAGCCGGAGACCCTAGCAGGTAGGAAAAAAACAAACACACACACACACACACACACATAACTTAACAACTTAGGAGTAATATAATTGTTAAGTTGTGGGGAGGAAATTACGATTAATCATCTGTCCACTAAATTGGACATCATGCATCACTGTTATATTTCAACTAAAATCCATACTATTACTGCAACTTTGCTGTTCTTAAAAATTCATCCTCTGCAGTAACTTTTTTTGGCTGAATTATTTTGAATTATTTATTTAGGTTATTAGAATGTAACTTGCAGTTTTTGTAACAGCAATAATATTTTGTGTGGATTAATTGCATTATGTGTGTAACAGTCTGCATGTTTATATTTTGTAGAGCTCAAGTGCAGTACGTGATAGAAAGGCCTTCAGGATACTGGAGCAAATACCATCTTAGTCGAGTGATGATGAATGGTTGCCAGAAAAATATAATAAATTGTTTTATTCCCGGATTGTTAGACTGCAAGGGGGATGCATTTTGGTCATTTTGGTAACGAGGGACTGTATCCTCGTCAATGTAAGAGGGAAAGCACTCATATGGTTTCTCTCATCTGTCAGAGCCTTGCTTATGATGGCGAAACATTGTTCAATCACAGCTTTGTTGCTAGATAAATTTGCAAACTGGCAGTATTATGGTCGGGATTTGTTTTTTATGCAGGTATGTCAATCAGCTTTGCTGTTCTCTGAGAATGTGAGCTGAACTGTACACGTACACACAGAATTCTGACAATGTTTAGGATGTTATGTCTAAGGCTGGGAGACAACTTGTGATACTGTGCTGTGTCTGATATATTGCAGCGTCTGGTCACCCTAAATTACCCTTACCTTAATCTGATTGTTCACAGTAACGTTTATCTGTTCAAAGTGTTCTTACAGATGAAATGTAGTTTCACGTTTTTGTACTCTCACTGGTTTGTAGCTTCACTAGTCTGCCAGTTTATAACTTAGCATTAGCTATTTATTGCCAGTGTGGGTCACAGAGTTGGTTGAGACAAGCTATCATTAATGGTTTTAAGTTAAAGGTTAGCTAGACTAACCCTAACCTTAACCAGCTTGGCAGGCTGAGCAGCCCCGAAGTCAACAGCTAAAGGCAACTTCACCCTGGAACTAGCCAGCTAGCTTTAACAAACTTCAGTAATGTGATACCTGTGGCAAACTTTTGCAAAGTGATGTAATCTTTTCTAACAAAACTATTTAGCTAGCTATAACAGAGTATTACAGTGTATACAGTAAAGAAATCAATACCTTCAAACTTTGTTTAACTTAATGTAAGACTTGCTCCGACATGATGGCCCCAGGACTGCCTGTCTTTGACTGTGTCAGTCAGCAAACAGCCAACCAAAGGTTATCTTCAGCATTCAGAGTGACCAATCAAAGCAGCAGAGATATCAGCCACTGTGTATTCCATCTCCACATCAGTGGCATTTCTTTATTTTTATTTAAATCAGGGGTGTCCAAACTTTTTGCAAAGAGGGCCAGATTTGGTGAGGTTAAATGTGTGGGGGCCGACCATTCAGCCTGACACTCTGAACCATTAACATGATAACAGAATAACAGGTATCTTATTCGAGGGCCATATCAATCTGTGTATCATTTGTTCTTTTGTTTTTCAACTGATCATCAAAAATCAAAAAACAAAAATATGTTATTTGATTTAGAATCAGACACGATCACAATCAAACACGAAATTTATGTCAATTTTAGACTTGTATCAAAAATATGAAATGGAAAAATGAGTGCTGGGCCAAATTTGATTTTAATATTTGGTATACAAGACCCAGTTTGATTATCAGTTGAAAAACAAGAACAAATGATCCATGGATTGAAAAGACTCAGAGCATATCCATTAAAAAAAAAGAAGTGATTCACCTCAGAAGACTAAACATGTAACTTGTCTGCACTAATGTGAAGGGTGGCTCTGAGATCTGGACTACAGTCAGTAGACCAGGTCTGGCTCTAAAGCAGTGGTTCTGATGCGCAGATGTCACGCAGGTGAGACTCTCTTAATCTGGTCCTCAGGCGGTTCTTGGACGTCTTCTCGCATGTATGTCGAGCCAAACGAGCTCAGCATTTTCTGAGCAAATGTTTGAATCTCTGGGAACCTGCCTTCATCCAGCTGGCGGTAAAAGTTGACAAAGGGAGCTGTTGGTACGGAGGTACGGACCGCGACTCTCCGCATCACACTGCAGCCCAATGCAGTCCAGCTGGAGGTCTGGAGCGTCATCGGAGAAAGGAGAGTTAAAAACCCTGATCTCCTTTTAAGCAGCTGCAAAATCCCTAAGCGGCGTTAAAACTCCTCAGCCAGAGATGAGGTGTCTGCTGCATACCTCCTCAATTGCGCACCGACTTTGTGGCGGGCCGCATATTGTTGATTTTATGACAAAGGCTGCGGGCCGGTGGAAATTTAAACACGGGCCGCAATTGGCCCGCGGGCCGGACTTTGGACATGCCTGATTTAAATGAATAAAATAATAGAATTCTTACGCCTCTCTCTATCTGTAACCTTTTAAGTTAATTTTCAATGGAAATCTTTTTCACAGGACAACAACAAAACAACCAAAATAATAATTCCCTTAAATGAAAATCAAACCATTTAACTAATAACAGTCTGTGCCTTAAAGCAGCAGGAAAAAAAGTGCCTTTTAATGTTATATTCTTTTGTTACAGCCACATTGACTCCGCACACAAACGTGTTTGTGAACATATATTCTGCCACCCACCTGTCTCTAAACTTTCTGTTGTCCATCTTTCATTTGACCATTTTTGGGGAGTGGTGGCTTAAATTTTCTTGCGGTGACTGGTGATTTGAGTTCGCTAATGAATGTCAACAGATGTGGGAAAGACGCTTGCACGCCTTCATTTACATGCCAATGCACTAACAGAGCATTCTGGGATTTGTTGTATTAGCGGTTCATGTGCTATATACCAGCGGACAAGCTCTAATAGACATTTGATATCAGCTCGCGGGCCAAATATAATTACACCGCGGGCCAGATTTGTCCTGCAGGCCTGAGTTTGACACCTATGTCCCTAGAGGGTTAACACATTCAAGCATGATGCAAACCTCACTTCACCCCTTTGCAACTTCTCACTTCCTCATCTTATTTCAGCTCTGCTACCTGTAACACAATCTATAAAGAGCTCCTGTAGGCTGAGCCCTCCCAGCCGATTGTGTTGCACCTGGTCTGTTGGTGGATCACTGACTCTGACAGACAGGAAGCAGCACACAAGTCTGAGCAGACACATAACAAAGGCTCTTTCTTCTCTACTCTGTGTGCACCACAACCTGACCTTCGAACGTACCGGCACAGTGCTGATCAGACTTGTGTGGTATGAAGACTAATCAGCAGTTAGACAGGGCCACTGCAACAGGCTGCAGCTTAAGGGATTCACAGGGCATCTCTGGAGATTTCTTGTAATCAGTCAGTGATATTTACATTCAGTTCATGTTCATATTCTCCTAAATCTTTGTCTGTGAGGTTTCTTCGTATGAGTCAGATTCAGCAAACTCTCATAACAGCACAAACATCTTAAATTGCTCATTTCAGCCTGATGAATGTCACCTGTTCATTAGCTTAAACAAAAAAAAATCTCCAAATGACCATATAAACATGCCTACATACAAACATTCTGCTCCTTTAGGGGGAAAGTTTAAGTCTCAGAAATATCAAAAAAGAAAACTAACACCTCAAGTCACCTCACCTCAGAGCCCCAAGTACAGAAATGAGCAGAAAAAACAAGTTTATCACAGTCAGTAGTTATACAGGGGATAGGAATCGCATATGGAGCTGTCATTATCTGTCACAGTCTATTCATCTGCAAATACCCATACAGAAGCTGACAGAGGCAAAGCGGTGATATATCACAAAACCAAAGTTATTTAATGATATTGAACCTTATGAATTTGAAGGACCTTGACAGTTCACCACCCATTACGGTCACTGATGAGTTGTAACATTAATGAACACTGTCAGCAGTTCACAATATGTAAATCATTGGAGGCCCATGTCTGGTTCACAAACAGGCTAATATGTGACTTTAAGATCTACAAGCCAAATGCCAACAAAACAATCATCCGGACAAAGATAAACTAGCATTTGTTGGTATCATGTAGCACTCCATGCAGTAGTGATATGAGTGAGGGCTATACTTAATGTAACTCAATAATATAATGTCCTTAATATCACTTTAGGTCCTCTGGATACAGATATTTTGAAAGCCCTTCCCTCAGATCCCTTCATATCAGTCTGTCAGTCAGTAAGACAAACAGATCTCAGTCATATGCAGCTGCTAGAAAAAGGCGTTTTTTTTTTTTTTTTTTAAATCTCCTGGCAGGTCACGTCGCTGTTACATCTTTGCACATCCCACTGGTGACTGGTTTTGCTTCTCCCTGTGAAATATATTTTTTCCCCTGAAGTGGGTGCAGGGGGAGTGTGTACTGTCAAAACAATGGTATTTTGGAACAATGGGTGTTTTTTTCAGGATAATGAGCTGTCTGACTTTTGTTGGAGTGGTGCATTTGTTGGACTATTGGGTTATCGGAATATCGGGTTGTAGGAACAATGGGCAGTCCCCATTTTTGTATTTTTACAGACATTTTAAATTGTTATCCACAATAAAACCATTATCTTACATAAATTGGTATTCCAATGTGAAAATTCAGGTAATAATCTGTGTATTAATAGTGTTTGACTTTATACCTTTGAATGTAAATAAATGTATTATTGCTTTTTGTACATTATTTGAAATAAAACATTTTACTTTACTTTTTAGGGGCTGCACGGTGGTGCAGTGGTTAGCACTCTCGCATCATAGAAAGAGGGTCGCAGGTTCCAGTCCTGCTTGGGGCTCTTCTGTGTGGAGTTTGCATGTTCTCCCTGTAAGCGTGGGTTTTCTCCAGGTTCTCCGACTTCCTCCCACAGTCCAAAGACATGCAGTTTAGGTTAATTGATGACTCTAAATTGCCCGTAGGTGTGGATGTGAGCGTGAATGGTTGTCTGTCTATATGTTGTCTCTGTGTGCCCTGCAATGGATTGGTGACCTGTCCAGGTGATCCCCGCCTTCGCCCAATGCCAGCTAGGACTGACTCCAGCCCCCCTTGCGACCCCTAACAGGATAAGCGGTTGACGATGGATGGATGTGCTTTATTTTTTATGGTTTTAGGTTTGGCAGTTCTAGCTTCCAGACTTGACTTTTTTTGTTGCTTTTTACAATACTGAGAATACACAGTAGTTACACCCTGTTACCCTGTCTGGTTATATAACATTGGATGTAACTTCACAGAGACCAACAGAAAGACCCTGAGACAGCTGTCAGAAGTTGCCAAAATATGTAAATTTCGAGAAATCTGTCAAATCTCTGTAACTTGGCAGCAGTGACGAGGATGATGTAAAGAAGAGAATGTAAATTTTGTTAAATATTTTATTTGGGTTGATTTCAGTTTCATCTCCAAACTCCAAATTCATTCAGAGAAAAGGCCTCTACACACTGGGGGCATTTTGTTTCTTGCTATGAAGTCACACATCAATATATTTTTGGCCAATGTTTTTTTTTTTTCACCACTACTTTAGCATAAAATGCAGCTATTACACGGAGAAAAAGGAATGTCATTTCTTGTCAAAACGAAGTGCCAATAAAAGCATCAACCAATCAAGTTGTACAGAACGAGTTGCATTGCGCCTGTATTTATGAAGCAACATGAAAGCTTTGTAATTTAAACCAGGACAGTAAAATTAAATTCTCTGACAAAGGCTGTGCAAACCAGATCCACTCCTTCCATTCTTACCTTTCACAATTAAAGCTCTAGACATATAATGTTTAATGTATTTTGCATTTTTGAGTTGTTTTTTTTGTCATGCCCCTGGTGTGTAAAGGTCATCTATCCATTCATCTTGAACCACTTATCATGTTAGGGGTTGCGGGGGGGGCTGGAGCCAATCCAAGCTGGCAATGGCTGAAGGCGGGGTACGGCCTGGACAGGTTGCCATTACATTGCAGGGCACATAGAGACAGACAACCATTCATGCTCATATTCACACCTACGGGCAATTTAGCGTCATCAATTAACCTAGATTGCATGTCTTTGAACTGTCGGAGGAAGCGCTCAAGCCCCATTCGATCCTGCGACCCTCTTGCTGTGAGGCGAGAGTGCTAACCACAGCACCACCGTGCAGCCGTGTTACTACAGTATATAATAAGTGTTTTCCCCTATCTGTATGAAAGATCTGAACGTATGAATTTTGTTCGTACCTACTGTATGTCAGTTCAGTGATCAGTGATCGTCTCTTCAATCTTCAATAGTAGATCTGATCAGCACAAGCCTACTGATAACTCTTCTATATCCTCAAAGGAACAAGACTCGGTACCAGGTCAGTATATGGCTGGATCATGTATGGCCACTCTTTGAATTTGTAGCTAAGTTGTTACATAAACAGTCAGTGGTCATGTCTATAATGTTAAATCCACCAGTACATGTCAACCAGGTCCGACAAGGATACTAACAGCCTGTCCACACAAGGAATGTCAGGAACGTGTGGCGGCTGCAGAACCTGTTGTTTTGTTTTTTTCGACGTCCGTGTTAACAGGTTAGAGCAGCCACACTCCATGTGAAATGCACTTGAGATGCATGTGAGCTGTGTCAGCTCCTCCAGAGATTCAAGATCTCACCTATTTTTTTCACCGTGAGTCGTGTGTGGTTCACAGCAACAAGAAGAAGAAGAAGAAGATAGTCCTTTATTAGTCCCGCTAGGGGAAATTCAATTTTTTTCACTCTGTTAACTAATACACACACATGCACAAACAGGTCCATATACATGCAACAATTGGAGAGGTGTCAGAGTGAGGGGGCTGCTCCTGACAAGCGCCCCGAGCAGTTGGGGGTTTGGTGCCTTGCTCAGGGGCACCTCGGCAGTGCCCAAGAGGTAAACTGGCACCTCTCCAGCTACCAGTTCACACTCAGTTTTTGGTCCATGTCGGGACTTGAACCGGTGACCCTCCGGTTCCCAAGCCAACTCCCTACAGACTGAGCTACTGCCGCCCCCAACAACAGACAGTGAAAGTGATATTTTGATAGTATATTGACATACCAGCAACACTACTCCAGGTTTGATGTCTAAACATCTGTAGACTATGTCAAAGGCAGTGAAAGCCATCTACTAACTGTATATTCATATTTGCATCTGTAGAATATGTCACAGATGTTTATTTTTAAATCAACACTTCCTGCTTTCATTTCAATATAAAAGCCTTGAAGTATTTATTTATTTATTTTTTTGTGGACAGAAAAAAGTGGCTTTTATTCTAAAATATTTGCAGAGTGTTGTAGAACATGCATTGACTTGTGCGGCTCCATGAAGAAATACTGTATGTAAAATCAATTGCGTCTGAGTTCAGGGACTCACACTTTCTCTTCTCACTCCACTCTGTAGATTCAAAAACCTATTGTGATGTATGAACAAATCATATGTACACTGAAGATGACACAGAACCCATGTTCAATTAAAGATGCAACACTTTCTCAACCATGAAATTGTATCTGAGGGAGATGAAGCTGAATGAAAACACTTGAAGAAGCTTGGAGGCAACAGTTTGATGTGGCTGTTAAATTGTAGTGAGCAAAGCATAATTAATAGCTTACAGTCAGTGGTACAGATAATTAGAAAACATCTCACTCCAGCTATATTTGCTTTGATGAGAAAACATTTTAGTATTTAATGCTTATGGCCATTAATGGCCACATTATGTTACTTTGAACAAATATGAAAATGCAGTAAGTAGTAAACAGAAAATGGAATAAAGAGCAGATGACACAGTTATGTTTCCAACTCGTTAAGATATATAGGCAATATGTCCATAAAATAAAGCCACAATCAGCGAGTTAAACCCTCTCTGAGAACTGCTGCCTTGCAGACAGGATGCACAGAGAAGCTCAAACAAATAAACCAAAACTAAAAAATTTTGCAAGAAAACCCAGTAGAAGAAAGCAGTAGTGGGGCAGGACGCAGATTCAGATAGTCTTAGGTATTTAGTGAGGTTACAGGAAGGGGAATGATAGGAAAAGGCCCTCTGGACATTTTTTTTTCTCCCTGTATATAGTCACATATATAGAGAGTATTTGAACAGCACTTATGTCACTTGTCACTGACAAAAACCTGCTCCATAATGAGCGGCACAAGGCTCCACTGAAGAGACTGTTATATAATGTTTACATAATCTTGAGAATGCACACATTTCAGAAGAGAGGACAATGAATATAAAATTAATTCAATTAATTTTTCAATACAATTTATTTATATAGCATCAACTAATGACAGACTTCATAACTCTGGAAAGAGAGAGAGGAATCTTAGCATGGATTGTGATAGAATGCAGCACCTGACATTTTTAAGTGCAGAATTAAATATGCTTTGAAATGGAAAATATTATTAAAATCAGTTTTTGGTGCCAAAGACCACACTCAAAAATCAATTCTAACAAGTAAAAGTCTGCCAATTTACAATACAACAAAAAAAGATGATATCAGAGGACATTCACAGAAATAAATAAAAACTGAGTGTGAACTAAGTCATTTGAGGATGAACGCTTACTCCTGTTAACAAACAACTTCAAAAGTGGAGCCAGGCACCAGTTGGTGGAGACACTGCAGGTTTGGGTCCTGGAACTAAAACCATCTAAGCTGTGATGATTCACTTCCCAGTAAAGTTATCATTTTTCATAGATGTTTCATAGATGTATTTTAATGTTCTCCTAGAGAAGGTTACATGCAATAATGTTCAAAAATCCTTTATTCTTCTGCTGTCTGCCTGCATAAAGCCTCTCTCACCCTCTGTCTGAAAAACTCAGTGCCTGGTTCCTCCCAGTCTGCTCTGATTGGTCAGTGTTTCTAGGTCTCTGCTGTCAATCAAACACCCTCAAGGTGTCACTGGCTGCTCACTCCTGCCTCGCCCTGCAGCAGCAGACCAGAGAGATTCACTGTGAGTGCTGCATGGAGTTAGGAACACTTCTACCATGAATAATAAAACAAGTTTAGAAAACAAAAAAATCACACAGCACACACTCCAGCAGGAATCTGATCTCAAATCAGCGAGAATGAAGGTTTGCTTTGGTAAATATGCCATAGCTCAGTATACATACACTCTGTAAACATACACTGTGCTTTACGTTTGTCTTGACAGGTCTATTTGTGAGAAATGACAGAATCATTCCCAGAGTAGAAGAAAGCATTGTTGTGAGGAGACACCTTCTATTTCCATGTGAGCAGCATGAGGAAACATGTTAGCATGTAGCTACATGTAGCGGTGTGTAAACACAGAGACCATCAATGTGGAAAATAGAAGATGTGAAACAGTTTGGCAGCTAATGATTTCTGGTAAAAGACACCGATAAACACAGGAAAGTAATCAGAGTACTGGTATATTACTCACTGTAGGAGCTGTCTCTGTGTGTTATCATTACTACAGACCAGTTAACGTTACACTTACTGTAGCACACCATGCTGGAATAGACTTTATCCTGCACCGTGTCCACAGAACTGAAGGGGGAATTACTGATCTTGTAACTACAGTATCAGCAGCTACTGGGAGGACTAACGTTAACTACACTGTGTCCATGTTACAGAGTAACTAAGATTTCATCACATGAAACGGTTGTACTCATTGCCATATTTTTACTGTGAAATGTTTGTCAAAGCTGCAGATTATCTGGTCACGTTCAGAATACTGTGTATAATTAATATTGTCATCTGTCTACTCAAAGTTTGACTATGAAACAGAAATGTGTTGTGTTGCTTACAGTCACTATTTTCTACATACATGACATACAATGAGTTTTTCATATCACCTGTTTAAACAGTGTGCTGCATAAAGCCTTTCTGATAGAACATGTTTTATTTATCTAATATCACATACCATTAATTGTACATTTAAAAATGGCAAAAACCTTAAAGATATAGCTATTTATTCACAGTAATAATGAAAATAACACTGAATTATTGGGTCCACATAAATCCAAAAGTAGAAAAGCCATATCTTGTATGTAAACTGTCCACATCAGCAGATCATGTCCTCCTTCAGTGTACAGTAAAGGGTTTCTTTTAGAGTGAAGTAGTGTCAGCTGGTAATAGGGTTCCCAGGTCACAGTGATGCGTCTTCATGTAGATACAGAGACTGTCCTGGTCCTGGTCCTGGTGCTGACTCTGCTCTGATGGTTTCTGTAAGTGTGTGTAAGGAGAGTCTGGTGGCTTTAGGAAAACACCATCAAACTGGAGCTTCAGGACAGAGCATCAGGTCACTCACATGACCTGTAAAACCTGACAGATTCACTGTTAGACTCTACTGTTATGTAATAATATCAAGGTGTGTGACAGGAGGAAGGGCAACGGCAAGAGATTCTAGATTCTAGTTGGAATGTTTGTTTTTCACATGAGCTCCTTCAGGACAGTCTGTCCAGTAAACCTACACACACTCAACATAGCTGTAACACACAGAAACACCGGAGCAGAACCGCTGGACCCACAATCAGAGCGCTCTGTTAGCAACATGCTAACTTTAACAAGCTAGCAGTCTGCTGAATAAATAGAAACTAAAACAACATTAACATGACAAACTTGCAGCTTCCACGTTTGAAGGAAGGTCCCAGGCAGTCCTGCTGTTTACTGACCCTTGTGTTTCCTGTTGCTGTGAGGACATTTCAGTCAAAAATCACCTAAAACACCCCAAAAATAAAGTGAATCCACTGGGTCTTCACATCCTCAGATGATTGGAGTTCAGGAAGACCTTTTCTGCTAGTTCTTGCAGAACTAGAAGCACATTTTGCTTGTCCTGTTTTAGCATGTCCGTGATAGCGTGGGAAATAATGGCGGACAGCAGAGTTTCAGTAGCGACTCCGTGAGCAGGGTCACTGGTGAGGGGTAGTTCTACCCACTTCTACCGTTCCCCCTGAAAACCCACATATGGCATGAAAAAAGTCTTTGACATCACCAGTTGAGAGATTTCTGATCAGTGTATTTTCAATGCCTTTTCTGATAGATGAAGCAGGAGAGAAAAGAGAGAGAAGGGTCTTTCATAACACTAAGGGCATCTGTAGACACACCGGGAACACATATTTATGTTTAAAGGACATAGAAAAATGCATTTTGCATAATAAGTGACCGTTTAAAAACCGCTGGTGTTAGTAGTTGATTTCAATTGTTGATTTCATCACATTTGTAATTTGCTACTAAATTTAAGAATGAAGGAGATAATGAAGTGTGTGAGCCAGCAGCAGGCCAGCCAGCTGCTCCATAGTGATGCTGGGAGACTTCACTCAGAGGTCTATGTACAAGGACCTTGTTCTGCTGTTGCAAAAGGACAAATATCTCACTTTAAGACTTCTCAAAAGCAAAGCTGAGATAAGCTTTGAACAGAACTGCATAGTTGGAAGGAGGTTGGAGGCTCGGCAGTTTCAGTCCACCTACCACCTGGTATGCTTCTGCTTTGTGAAGCGGGTCTACTCTCCCTACAGCGTCCTGGAAGACTTCTGTTGGGGACACATATAGGAGTTGGTCTAGTTTTTATAAAAAGTTAAGACAATTATTAATGTTAATAAATTAATGTTAAAAATGTATCAATATATATTAATAATAATATGGCATATGTTCAAAAGACATTCAAATGGCTACCAATAGTAATTAATACTTTAAAATAATTATTATTTACATTGAATAATATGATTTAATGTATATTAACTCATCCTCGGGGCACCACTCTTTGAAACAAAGACAAAATGATTGCCAATTAATGCAGTCTCATGGATAAGTCTCATTAAATCTACAAAACTATACATTTGGAACTAAAATAACTATAACCAAAAATCACAATATCAATAGATAGTAAAAGTTGCAGGATTTTGGAGTACTTGACATAGCAGAGGTTGGCATTATTCACTCTTATACAATATTAAAGAGACCAGCGCATATATTCCACACACATTTATTTACAATATAATAAAGGTTTAAAACACAATATGAATCTAACTAAACAAACTAACTACTAACTAACTAATAGAGGGTAGCTACTGTTGCAGAATTGTGCGCATCAACCTATTTGTTTATTGCAAATATGTGTAGGGCATTGGATGGAACTGATGAAGCCACTTGGATAAGGGGCGAAACGTCTTCAGTGACAAATCTAAGTTGACCATTTGAAAGCTGTCTTTCCAAAGGTCAAGCATATCTACTGCTAGGACAGACTTCCCCCAAAAAGTTTCTTGTTGCCTTGGATCTGTTGAAATCTCCAGTGGACATAGGCAAATAACTGAATGATTTCAAACTTTTCCCCTGATGTTGAAAGCTGTAGTGTTGTGTCAGCAAATGCAGTCAGTATTACTGCAGGCATGGAGATGTTTGCTTGGTTGCAAAATCTGGGGAATTGACGTAGAAGAACTGTTCAGTGGTTATGGCCCCAGACATGAGTAGTTAAGTATGTTGTCTCTCTCATTCTCATCATTGGGATTTATAGCCTCTAGCTGGGCGATGCATTCCAAAAAATCCACAAGTTGACCATGCATTAAGAACTGGGCCTTGCAGTTGAATGTTTCTAGTGCTTGATCCATTTTTTTGGCCATGCCCTTCATATTGTTTCTGCATGCCGTCAACCAGGGTTTTTAATGCAAAGCCCCATTTATGAGCATTTCTGTAGTAACTTCTTATATTTTGGGTATTGTTTGTTTTTCAGGTCATCATTTGATGTGTGGTAAATACAGTTTCAGCAATTGCCTGTAAAACTTTTCTGGTTGTTTCTTTTCAGAGGAGCAGGACAATCTGATAATGGCAGGTTTTCCTGCAGTTCTTTTTTAATGTGCCATTGCCCTTTTGCATGACCAAGGGGTCATGCAAAAGGGCAATGGCATTTTGACCTTGAGTTTGCTGTCCATAGAGAATACTGTACTGTGAACCAAACTCATACACATACATACAGTTGCAAGAAAAAGTATGTGAACCCTTTGGGCTTATTCGGATTTCTACATAAATTGGTCATAAAATATATTTTATCTTCATCTAAGTCACAACATTAGACATGCTTAAACTAATAATATAAAATATAAATATGTTTTTATGTTTTTATTTATTTATTATTATTACTATTTATTTTTATGTTTTTTATTGAACACAACATGTAAACATTCACAGTCCAGGGTGGGAAAAGTATATGTACCTTTGGATTTAATAACTGGTTGACTCTTCTTTGGGAGCAATAACCTCAACCAAACATTTCCTGTAGTTGCAGATCAGACCTGCACAACGGTCAGGAGGAATTTTGGACCATTCCTCTTTACAAAACTGTTTCAGTTCTGCAGTATTCTTGGGATGTCTGGTGTGAATCTCTCTCTCGAGGTCATGCCACAGCATCTCAGTCGGGTTGAGGTCAGGACTCTGACTGGGCCGCTCCAGAAGGCCTGATTTCTTCTGTTGAAGCCGTTGTGTTGTTGATTTACTTGTTGTCCTGTTGCATCACTCATCCTCTGTTGAGCTCCAAACCATGAAGTTGGGATGAGGTTCTGATGTTGGTGTACTGAGCCTTTTTTTCTCCACACATAGCGTTGTGTGTTCCTTCCAAACAACTCATTTTTTTCCACATATTTCCCTGGTAATCCCGACATCCACACTTCCTCTGCATGTGGCATGCCCTTTAATCTGCTCATGGGAAGACATCACCATCAGTCTGTTTGAACACCACATTGCACAGACGATTTTAGCGGCAAGCTGCATGTCCATGCCACAAGCACTGACCTGTCTGTGTTTGGAGTTTGCCTACATTATCTCTTTCATTTCATGTCGTTGATTCACGTCAGTTTTCCACACATCACAAACTCATCTCATGTTATTTGGATGATGCTTCAGCATGATGGCATTTCCGGTCACATATTGCTTGCATTCTCTATAGGTCTAATTGCATTTCTCCAGCAGCTCTGAAAATTTTTTGAATAAGACCTTTGGGTCACTAATCAAGTTCCTCAGTGTTTGTAGCTTTTCCTTGGCCTCCCTCTGCAGCTTCTGAATAGGTCTTTTCTTTGCATTTTTTTGCTTTCGCCCCTGACTTTTTTTTTTTTTTTTTTTTTTTTTTGCACCGAGAAGACCATGGCTTCTAGTTTTGGTATGGAAAAGAAGCCAACTGGTTTGTTTCTTTGGGTAGGTGCAATGCTAAATATTCTGTCAGTGTATGATAAAAGTCCCTTTGCAGTATCGGGTGAAAGCATCGAAATGTCCAGGGCCAGACCAGGTCTCAGTTTTTTTTTTCTCTAGGTCTTTGGACTGATCAGCCTCTTCGCTATTTGCATCTGCATTGGGTTCCATGTCTGTTTCTTCTGCTCATCATATGCAGTAATTACATCTGGATTATCCTGTTGTGTTTCCTCTACATCAGTCTTTTTCAACCTGTGTGCCGCAGCACACTGCTGTGCCGTGAGAGACCGTCAGGTGTGCCGCGAGAAATTATCCAATTTCACTTAATTAGTCATTAGATGTTTGAAAATTAATTACTGGCAAATAATATTGTACTATTGTGCCATTGAAGAGTGTCTGTGCTGCAAGTAAGTGGCAGAGTAATACTCTTTTGTCAGCAGGTGGCAGCAGACGGCTAATTACCAGTAAAAAGACAATAGAATTAGACTTGCGCTTGTCAGATTTACAGTGACAGTGATGGAGAAGTTTGTGAGAAGGGGAAATACTAACTCTGAACAGGGTTCTGGACAAAATGCTGACCCAGACGAAGGCCCTAGTATGAGTGGTGGACAAAAGAAGAAAGACAAGACGGTGAGCTCACGGCAGTACAGCGAAAGCTACCTGTCCTTTGGATTTACTTTCACCGGGGATGCAACGGCACCGTCTCCGTTATGCCTGGTGTGTGGCGAGAAGCTAGCTAACAGCGGCATGGTGCCAAGCAAGCTTAAACACCATCTACAAACAAAACACCCGTCCCTTCAAGACAAGCCGGTGGATTATTTTGTACGCCTATGTAAAAACACAGAGAAACAGGCATCAACAACTGTTGTTTTGAAAAAAAAACACGTCAATAAGAAATTTGCATTGCAACTTGATGAGTCAATGGATATTAGTGGACATTCTCAGCTCTTGGCCAACGTGCGTTTTGTGGATGGAGATGTAATTCGAGAAAACTTCCTCTTTTGCAAGGCACTGCCAGAAAAAACAACAGGAGAGGAAATTTTTCGGGTCACGTCGGAATATTTTGACAAAGAAGGACTTACGTGGGAAAACTGTACAAGTGTTTGCACTGATGGAGCAGCAGCCATGGTCGGGCGCACCAAAGGCTTCGTAAGCAGAGTGAAAGAAAAAAACCCAAATGTTACCATTACGCACTGTTTTTTACACCGTGAGGCTCTCATTGCAAAAACCTTACCAGCAGATCTAGCTCATGTGTTGGATGATGTTGTACGTATAGTCAACTTTGTGAAGACACAACCTTTGAAAAGTCGCATGTTTGCATCTTTGTGTGAGGAAATGGGAGCGGAGCATATAAGGTCCGATGGTTGTCGCGCGGCAAGGTGCTGGCGCGTGTGTATGAGCTGCGAGAGGAACTTAAAATATTTCTGACAAATGAGAAGTCTGATTACTCAAAGCTACTTGCAACTGATGAGTGGTGTACAAAGCTGGCATACCTGGCTGATATATTTCATCATCTGAATGAACTGAACACACGGATGCAAGGCCGGAATGAAAACCTGCTCACAAGCACAGATAAAATGAATGGATTCCTTTTAAAGGTCCAGCTCTGGCAACAACATGTGCAGCATGGCAACCTTGAGATGTTCCCACTCACAGAGAAACGGAGTGATGTCAACACTGCTGCACTGTGCGAGGTGATAGGCACACATTTGAAAACACTTCAGGAGAAGTTGTCATTTTATTTCCCTTCAGTCAGCACAGAACACCTCGACTGGGTGAGGGACCCATACAGCTCAGCATCAGTTGTTGGAATGGACATGACTTTACAGGAGCAAGAGCAACTCATTGAACTGAAACAAAATCTGAGTTTAAAGCTAAACTTTGCTGATCTTCCTTTGGACAGTTTTTGGTTAACTGCTGCCAAGGAGTTCCCCATTCTGGCCAACAAAGCTATTTCAGCATTGCTCCCATTTTCCACAACATATCTGTGTGAGCTAAGCTTTTCAAGCCTGACTGTGATAAAAACTAAAAACAGAGAGAGACTGAGAGCTGTTGAGGAAGAGCTCCGTGTATGTCTGTCTTCAGTTCCTGCCAGAATATCAGCCTTGTGTTCATCTAAACAGGCCCAGGGGTCACACTAAGTGAGTATAGAAACATTTATAAACTATATTACTAACTATGTTTTATTATATGTACTGTGTTAAACCATAGAGTGTCATTTTGTGTCATTATGGTTGGTGGTGTGCCCCAGGATTTTGCCGGTGTAAAAAATGTGCCGTGGCTCAAAAAAGGTTGAAAAACACTGCTCTACATCACTTGTCTGATCATCTGGAGGACTGTTGAATGTAGCATTTTCATTTATACATACATCCAATGCTGATGCCCTTTGTACTATGTCGTTTCAGTTTTAAATGCAACAGATGGACTTTGCTGCTGCGTCTTGGAGTGTACGGCTCATTATTTGCAACTGAAATAGATGGCATGCTTCCTTCGTTCCTCCTCACCTATACAGATACACAGTACTCATCATGACCTGTACATAAATGCATATTATTTGTGTTATTTATAAGAACACAGCAACAGTTTTGGCTTGTCAGTGCCAAAAAAGAAAAAGGTTTTACAGTAAGCATGTAATACTTGCTCTGAGATGTAATTTCTAATGTTGCTATACACAGCACAGCTGATAGATGATCATTATTGAGAGAAGATCTCAATGACGATCAAGATTGTTGAGTTTAATTCCTGTGAATCTCTGTTCACATATGTATGTGGATCCAAAGAAAACCAGCATCCTCTGAGCTAGACTCATACAGAAGTTCTCCTCTTTTAGCGATGAGGAAAATGGCAGTAATGGCACTGATTTGAAATGCTGTGCCAGCAGTGCATCAGAGTGCAAGTCTATGAATTCAAGTTGCACATCAGTGGGGACGCTTTCCACATCACATGTAAAAGGAGAGCAGATTGTGTGCATTTCAGCTTCCACTGCTTTGAAGTCTTCAAATTGCCTGGAAAACTCACCATACAATGCCTCAGCAACCCCCCAGCTGTCCTCACCTTCTCATCTCCAGATAGGTGTCTGTATTTTTCTGCATGTTTTGTCTCAAAGTGACAGCTCTAGTTGTATTCTTTGAATACAGCCACATGTTCATTGCAAACTAAGCACACAACTTTACTGCCAATCTGCCACACTTACTGAAATGTAAAATAGTGATGCTTTTTAAGATGAAGAACTGGATGATGAAGCTGAATGAATTGATTGGTTGCCTAAAATGGAAAGAAACCAGTGAGCATCACACAATGCATTGTATCAGAAACATTGCTTCATTTGTTATTCATGTTGTCATTACCATGTCTAACCTTTACCATTTAAACATGTAGGCAGGGTTAGCATTACATTAATAACAGTCCCATTTATTTTCATGGTATTTTATACTACTGATACCGTCTTCAACACTCACTGGTAAATAACTATTTTTATTATAAATATAGTTTATAGAGGCAAATTCCCACCCCTTCTGGTGAACCATCCTGTGACCTTATTTTGTAAAAAAAAAATTGAATGGTAGTCAATGGCAAGAGACAAATATTTTTTTTGATCCAGTTTGAACTGTGCCATGAATCATGTTTGTCAAATTAAAACATAATTTTGCAAATCAATTAAGTCGCAGTTTGTTTTAAAACTGTTGAAGTGTCAAACTGAACGTATGTAATTAGAATGACTACACACCAAAAAGTCATGTAGTGACATCTGTTCCTCTGAAGCTACGATGTCTGTGTGTTTCCTACTGGGATGAACTGACACCAGCAACAGGTCTGATCCTTCTTTCTCTTCCTGGCTGATAAAAAGACCAGGGCTGCGGTCAAAAGGTTTTTTCTCTTAGGAAGGTTCCTCATGGAGTGAAATGACCCGAAGTATCTCAGTAGCAGCCATGATAAGAGCTGTTCCAGTTCTTTAAATATTGAGGAAAGTTGCTTCAATGCTTCTGTAACCCATCCAAAATTTTCAACATTAGTCATCATAATGTGACATGCAGCATAATCATAAAAGCTGACTTGATTTTAAGTCTGGAGAAAATGTGTTAATTGTTTGATAAATAGTAAGATCTGAGTTTTCTATTTCACCACTTAATCAGGCCCAGATAGTCCAGGCTATGCCATTTTATTTTATTGAGTCATTTGTTTTCAACATTTTACAGCACTTGGCACTCGTGGGCAGCGACAACCATTTTGTTTCACTTTATTTCTGTTCATTTCAAACAAGTAAAAACCAAAACAAGAATAACAAATAAAACGAACAGTAAACTTAAAGCAAACAAATAATCAGCGTAAGTGAATAAGGAGTAGAAAAAATATACAGTAAATGGCTGTACTACTTAACCATAACTCAAAAAATAAATCAATATATCATCTAAACTTTTGTAATACCCTGTAGGCTATTCCTTTATTATTTGAATTCCAACCTCAGTAATGAAGTGATATTTTTACTGGTTGTCAATGTTAGGTCAGATAATCCTTTA
Organism: Pterois miles; assembly: GCA_947000775.1. Taxonomy (NCBI): domain Eukaryota; kingdom Metazoa; phylum Chordata; class Actinopteri; order Perciformes; family Scorpaenidae; genus Pterois; species Pterois miles. The sequence goes on along the minus strand of CAMQGK010000474.1, from coordinate 3,607,012 downwards.
TTATCTGTTGATGTAAAGCAGGGGTGTCAAACTCAATTTTATCCCGGGTCACATCAGCATTATTGTTCCCCTCAAAGGACCGGTTGTAATTGTAAGACTATATAAACATACCTACACTTGATCATATTACAATTTTTTTCTGCATTTGATTATTATCAGTTTTAATTCAGTCAATAATTAACCCTGAAAGCAGAAGTCTACGAAAAAATAAATGCAAGCAGAAATATTATACAATTTTTTAGTTCAGTAACAAAAACACATGCTTGTGCATCAATATATATGCGTGCACGTAGATATAAAAATATTATATGTGGGCACACACACTCACATTTCCATGTGTTATTATAACAAAAATCCAATGAATTTATGAGATTAAGAAACCCTCATCATTACTCATTCATCAAAGATCAAAATAATTCTCAAGTGAATAATAAAGTTCTTTTTTAATCACAAAAAAACACAACTATTATCCATCCATCCATCCATCATCAACCGCTTATCCCGTTAGGGGTCGCGGGGGGGCTGGAGCCGATCCCATCAAACAATTTATTACATTAACTTTGTTCAACTTTGTGGTTGGAGTTGAGAGGGGCAGAACTATAGTCCAACAAATCAGTATGCTCTGATCTAACGTTCAGTCTGTGGCATGTAAACTGTTCCAACTGCTGATCTGCTGAGATCATGTGGTAGATGACAGTGGTGTGACAGTGTTTTACTGCCTCGTAGCAAAGAAGACATTCCGGCTCGTCTCCATTAACCACTAACATGGATTCTCTTTCCGTCTCTCATTAAATTATATTCCCTCTGCATCAGCTTTTCTTTTATTTCACATCTTGGTACTATTCATATTTTTTTTTACCACCCCATCACTTGGCTAGAGCACCGCTGCAGGAAACCAGTGGTATTGAGATGCTTCAGTGTGCATGTAACAAAATTGAGATGCGTTGTGGAACTTATATTTTAAGGTCACCGTACTTCTGTAAAGTGGTATAGAAATGTTTGATAAGCATAATATATTCTTTGCAAGCCCTCGCGGGCCTTGAGTTTGACACTTGATGTAAAGTGTTCCAGTGGCAGAAGGACCTGTGGTGTCTTTTTAAACTGATAAACATCATATGTGTTATACGTGCAGGTGCTGAGCCAGAAGGCAAAGGTCTTGATTTACCGCTTCGTCTACGTTCCAACCCTCACCTATGGTCATGAGCTTGGTCATGAGCATGAGCATGGGTAGTGACTGAAAAGCGCTCAGCCTTAGAGATAGAGTGAGGAGCTCAGACATATGCTGCTCCTTCATAACAAAAGGGGCCAGTTGACATGGTTCAACATCTGATCAGGATGCCTCCTGGACACCTCCCTTGGGAGGTTTCCAGACACGTCCACCTGCCTCGGGCAGACCCAGAACATGCTGGAGAGATTATAATTCTCCTCTTGCCTGGGAAGGCCTTGGGGTCCTCATGAAGAGCTGGAAAAAGTTGCTGGGGGGAGGGATGTCTGGAATTCCCTGGTGCCTCCACAACTCAGCCCTTGATTATTGGGAAATTGGGAAAAAATCCAAAGTAACATTTCAGCATATTGTAATTGAAATATTCTGAGAGAAACTAGATTTTTGATCCTCCCCATGACTCTGTTTTCAGGGTTTAGAAAATCTATGATGGGAGACCTTAGCCAATCACAGGATATTTCAGAGAGGGACAGAGCATTCCTATTGCCTGTTCATTCAGCAGAGGCAGTTGTAAATCATTTGCGAACAATCAAACGGTTGAACTGCCAGGTCAAACTTTCTCATTTCATTCAGCTGTTGGTGGCAAGAGAGGAAAAGTCAGTCGGGATGATTCATCCTGTGGGAAACATGTTTGTTTCATGACAGTAGTTGTTGAGATATTTCCGTGTGAACCAAAGTGGTGGACCGACAGACATGCCACTAGCATTACTACAAATATAAATAATATATAAACAGAGATACAAAATTGACTGACATGTTTTTGTTTTCAAAACAGAAAAAATGTATTTTATTTTTACTTTGATTTCAGCGGGCTTTGTATATTTCCCTGTGCTGCAGTCCTCCTGCTGGGAATATGTGGCCGCCTTGTCGGGACCCTATTTTGTAGTCAGAACATGGGGATGGAGGAGATCAAAGCCTGGACCAAAATACAGCAGCTGCTGCACCCCATACAGTGGCTCAGTGTGGGGCCTTATCTGGGCTGAGCTGGGAGAAGTCATTTCCTCTTCATGAATGGCAGCCTGAGCTGTGCATGAAAATACAAGAATGTTTATCTGTAGATGGCTGGTAGCTGGATCACAATCCTTAGCTTCACAGGTGGTCCTGTGTGTGTGTGTTTATACACACACACACACACACACACACACACATATACATATATATATATATATATGTCTCATTCATTCTAGTGTTTTTTGTTAACTTTGATAGCTTCATTTCTCTTACGTCTTGTCTCGTTTTACTTCCTACCTTTGTTTCCCAAATATGGGAAACAAAGGAAAAATGGGTGATTGTGGAGCTTTTCAACTACAAAAAGGCAGTTAATCACAGGTTCCTATTAATTTATAATGGACCTTTGTGTTGTGATATTTGAACAAACTATCCGTCAACATTGAAATAAAAGCCTATAGTCTACAGACCGGTCTCTAGAGAGCTCCAGTCAGCTCATAGCTGAGCGGCTGTGAGCGTGGCCGCCTGGGTGGCAAACTAGTGATTACGTTAGGCACTAGCTAGCTATCACCGCAGTTTGTGGAGCTTCTAAACTCTGAAAATGTTGGAGCAAATGTTCGATTCACCATCTAATATCATACAACTCAACATACACAACAACACAGCTGATTTCTCGCCTCAAATATTTTCAGAAGAATTTAGAGATGAAAGAAAATGCAAAAAATAAGTCATTTTAGCTGCTGCTGTTGTTAGAACTGTAGTCTTTACCATTTCAGGGCTTTGAATTGTGGGATATAATAGGCAAGGTAGAATGCACTGATGCCCCACCCTGATTTGTTCCACCTGTGTTTAATCATCCTGTCCTCATGTGTCGTGTTTTACCTTGAGAGAGTTCCAGATTCTTCTAATACTCCTCACCAAAAATGATAAAAAAATCTATTTCTAATATTATATTATTACTTTTGCATTTCAGATGCGTGTGATGAAATGTGGTTGAGACTCATGCTCAAGATCAACTGTAATAACTTCAGTGATCCTCTGACTTTTCATCTACTGCTATCATTAGGTTAACATTTTAATGTGTCCAGTACTTTGGTTTATGATCAAACACCTGCAGGATACGCAGCTGCAAGTGCAGCCTCACAGAGCAGCTGGCCTGGCAGCAGATTCCCAGTTTTGTGTTAAGCATATTGAAAATATGTTGGCAGCTTCTTTAAGATGGATTTGGTAATGATTTTGGTATGAGACATTTCTTCTCTGTATTCTCTGTGTGGTTTTAGTTCTCTGAGATCTTTTATTTAACTTGTCATGTAAAATATTTTTAGTATTTGAAAAGCAGTCTATAAAAAAGTAGTATTACTATTAATTTTGTAAGTGTATTTCCTACAGCATCCTTTCTGCTGTTTCAGAGAGTTTACAGGAAAGGTGACATATACAAACAAGAACAACTGATGTTTTACATAAAGATAAAGACAATAACTAATGAAGGTACTGTAATCAGATTCACATCAGTTGTTTTCACATACAGACATTTATATGAATTCAAAAGCAAATTCAGTGCTCCAGATATTCAAGCTCTTCTGGCATGAAAAGACCCGGGGATGGATGCATACAGCTTTGTAGATTCAATATTAAAACTGTATAGATGTGACACACATGAAATGTAAGGTCACATTTTATGTATTTTTTGCTTTATTTTGGAAATATTATTTATGTGAAACAAATGTGTTAATATGTGCCAAAATGGTCAATTATTGCCTCTCAGTAAGAGCAAAATCCTTCTTTATATGAAACACTGAGCTATTCAGTGTTACCAGCAGGAGGCGGTGTGGCGCTTTGCTTCTCCTCGTGGACGCTCCTTGTGAGCGGACTCCTTTAATTCCTCATTCTGCTGAGCGAAGCTGCACTGAACAGAAGCAACGGTCGCCTGTCTGGTGTGGTGTTTTAAAACTGGTATAACTACCTACACTAGTTGCTATACATTTAAATAAGTAGTTAGATTGATTTTGTAAGGGTACTGAATACGTTTGAATGGCTTTCTGAACATGGTAACCATACAGGTTCTCTGTGTCGCGTGTGGCCTGATATGACGCTAGAGGATATTTTTTGTTGTGACCAAACCATGTCGTAGTTTCTGGCTCCAGCGCATTTTATGTTATTTTGTTACCTGTGTAAATAAACTGAATGTTATTGTTAGTTTAAATGGTTTGCTCTGTACTACAAGTGAGGTTAAATGAGAGAACAGGTGAGGACCTATACATTCTATATTTCATGGTATTGTTTTCATATAGTTGTGAACTAAATGGTAGCTCAGTTAATTGACTGAATAAGGATGTATTAATACACTTGCACACTGAACTCAGGATTATTCTTTATGAAGAAGAGGAAAATATGTGTGTTTTTCTGAAGTAAGAGGACTGTGCTATAACTAGCCGATATGTATTTTGGTTTTGTTTCTGATATTATAGATGTTGTATTGCTAAATGACATTTTAATATGGAAAATCAAAATACAAAAAAGGATAACAGAAAAAAAAGAAAAACATTCTGCAAATTGGTAAATTAATTCTGCTGTGCAGAGCTGCACTGAACAGAAGCAACAATCACCTGTCTCATTCTTTCTCCTGTTTTACAGGAACCTTATCAGATTTAAAAAGCAGCATGTATGCCTGGTTATGTTTTATAAATCTCAATCATGGCTACACATGGATGCAGAAATGTTGTAAATCAAACTTTTGCTCATTAATATTTATGTCTCCTTCACTAGTCTGTAGACTGTCAATAAAAATGGCTAAGAAGTGCAATTTTACAATTTCAGTGACGTACAACAATACTGGAGTAAATAGCGATTATGTGAAACCATTACACTCAACTGTGGCTGTTTATAGCACCCATATTATTCATTTTTCATGTGTACCTGTCCCACCGATGTTTCAGTTACCTTTGTTAAACATCACAGAGGTAATCAGTGATTTTGTTTACAACGTTCACATGGAAACAGACATTTCAAAAAACTTCACAATAAAGGATGAAATGAAAAGATTAGAAATACAGGAAAATAAAGTGACGCATCTACAGCAAAACTGGTCACCAACACAAATAAATTGCTTACTCACAGTCCGGTCGCACAGCAGTTTAAATTCAATGTACTGATTCATGTACATGGACACAAATTTCACGTTTTTCATGATGTTCAGCATGAAATCATTTTGCATAATTCACATAATTGTGACGGTGGCTGCATACTGAGGAGGCTGCACAGGACTTTCGCCCAGGTGTTTGCATCCCATGTGAAACCACAAGTCAGAGCTGATTATTGTTATGTAACTTCCATGCTTAATTTACAGCACTTCAGCAGTTATTTTAACCCAAACCAATGATCTTTTCCCAAAGTTATGAGTAACTTCCGTACTTACGCCACTTCTGGTATAATTATAAACTCAAACTGCCATCTTTTCCTAAACCTTAACTAAGTGGTTTTGTTGCCCATAAGCCTAACCAAGTTGGTCGGTATTATTGTATTTTGAAAAAACTGGAGCAGAAATTGACATGTCACATGTTGTAGGAAAACATACGAAAAATATGTTAAAGTTGCCCTGAGCGTCATGCGAAAAATTTGAATCAGATTAAATTTCATGTGTATTTCACGAACTGCCTTTAGACAGTGTTGTTAATTTTGATTTTCCATCTGTCAGTGCCATGAAGGGCAGCAGATCACCTCATTGTGGACACTGAGAGTAAAAGTCATATCGATGTAATGGCCGTTAATCAATATACAGTATAAAGGATCTATTATCATGTATTGCTACGGAAAAACTTTGATACCTTACGAAAGGAAAGCTAGTAGTTTCTGAAAATATCTGGGGTGAGATTTTGAAACTAAATATTGGTGATAATGAATGTAGAAAGATTATAGAATTGGAGTAGCCCATGTGTCCATTCATAATTCTAATTATAATTTCTGTAACCTCTGTATATTTATCTCTGTTTCAATTACTGAGTTACATTTTTGAACCGATTCATCTGATTGTGTACTGTGCTTGCTGCCAAGGCTAACCAAATTATTGGGATATAATGTTTAAGTGAAAAACCCCAATAAATATACTGTTTAAAAAAATGTGAGGGCCATTACTTTCTCCTGGAAGAGCACATTCATCCTCAACTCTAACCGCTTTCAGTCTGATAACATTTTATTTCTCCATCACTGACAACTCTGTAAATAAGTCTAAAGCCACCAGCCAACTCAGGCTGCTTTATAATGTTATTCTCTTGTACTGTAAATCCCCTTTTAATGCAGCCAACAAAAATCCCTGCCGACCGCAACGCTATGAGCAAAAGTGTTATCAAACTTCTAAGCTGCTCAGGCCATCTGTTACCGAAAATAACTGCTGCAGCCATCATCTGGCTGTCTCTCTTCTCTCCACTGACGTATACACGTCTTCACACAGAAACAGGGAGACAGAGAGGGTTTAGTTTCTCTAAAACACTGAGACGTCATCAGTCTGCTGGGCTCTTCAGTCTTTACACCAGAGCTCATCTGCAGACCAGGAGGTGATCCCAGATGAATAGAGAGTGAAAAAGAAAGACACAGGAAGCTGTGGATGGATGGCTGGATGGATGGAAAGGTGGAGGGATGGATGGAAGGATGGAAAAGTAGTGGTTGGATGAAAGGATGGAAAGGTGGAGTGATGGATGGAAGGTTGTATGGGAGAACAGATGGATGGATCGAGGGAGGGATTGAGGGAGGGAAAGACAAAAGGATGGATGATGAAGGATGAATGGATTGAGCAAGGGAGGGAACGAAGAAAGGAAGGATGGATGTACAAGCTTACACAGGTTTGATTCGGTTTGATGCAACTGGCTGAACTGGCATGAGTCACTCTGAGAAGTTCTGGCAGTAAGAACATATTATGTATGTTCAGAACATAACATGTTTCTTTACAGACTAATGGAGCCACTAGTGTCTGACAGGCCTGGCAACATGAAGGAGATCACATTTCTGTGGAGGTGAGAGAGGGGAAGAGGCGCATGGTGCATGCTGTGTTTGTTTACTCGAAAGTTCATGTGTTTATTAGGGTAAAGAGACTAGACTGGTTTCTGTCAGCCAGCCTATAAAAAGACCGATGGCCTGTAAGTTCACTGGTGTGAGTGTGGTCGAGAGAGAGAGGGAGCGTAGCAGTGCAGTGTATGTACAGTTTAGACTGGGAATAAATGCTTCAACTCCCTGTCCCCCATCTTGCTGGCCACGTGGTGAATAAAACAACTTCATCCTAGGCTGACCTTCATGGTCAACCAGCTATTCTCATTTTGAAATGGTAAATGGACTTTTCTAGTCCTCCAACCACTCAACGTGCGCTACGCTACATGTCACATTCACCCATTTACACACACATTCATACACTGATGGCAGAGGCTGCTAAGATACCAACTTTGCCATCAGGATCTATCGAAATACTCATTCACTGATGGGAGTAATTTTGGGTTAAGTGTCTTGCTCAAGGACACATCGTCATGTGACTGGAGTAAGTAACTCCTCCATGTTTTGGTGAAGCCGCTGTTGAGTGAAGTGTGACACCTAGAGGTGAAATTTGGTAAACCAGTCCAGTGAAGTGTTTGGCAAATGTCAAAGTGTTGGATGACATGTCGGATTGAAAATGTTTACGCTGGCCCAATCCTAATAGCAAGATGGAAGGATGGAGGGAGTGATGGAAAGAATCCATGTATGAACAAGAGAACACACTGACGGCAGGAAGCAGCAGCAGAGGAAAGAAAGGAAACAAGTGTCTGATTTATAATTGAGGCCCCTGAGGCCACAATGCTGTTAGGCTTAGAGGACCTCCTCTGCTGCCGAGAAGACACACATTCATACACAAATGTGAGCACACAGACAGTCACGTAAACACACTTGACAAAAAAAGCTGAGTGTCAATGCATGCGAAACATATGCACTGATAGAAATCCATCCATCCATCCATCTTCAACTGCTTATCCCGATAAGCCTCACACAGACTGCACACGTGAGGAGTCAGTGGCGGCTGCGTTACCTGTTGTTTTTCATTTCTGCGTCCATGTTAACAGCTTAGAGCGTTCGCAGTTCATCTCACGCAGCTGAGATGCACGAGACGGACGTCAGATGTCTCACGCATATCTCTTCCAGAGATTCAAGCTCTCGCCTATTTTTGACACGAGGCGTGCAGTTCACAGCAGCAACAGACAGCGAATGTGATCATTTGACTGTATATTGACATCATATCAGCAACATTACTACAGTTTCAAACTCTAGACATCTATAGAATATTTTACAGACAATGAAGGTAATCTTCTGACTGTATATTGACATCATATCAGCAACGTAACTACACTTTTGATGTCTAATCCCCTTTTGATGAATAAAATCCCTCAACCATTTTTTTCTGTGGGCAGTAGATAGATATACTGTGTAAACATGTGTGTTTGTGTATATAATGGGTGAACGGATTACATAGAAAATGATAAAGAGGTGCGTATGACTATTTCAAATGTCTCTCAGATGTGTCCTAACTCTGGTGGTGTGAAATGGACTTGACAGCAAGTAAAAAATAAATATAAGCATAATTCAAAGCAGTACAGTACATAACTCAAAGCAAACATATCTCAAACTGTCCTTCCTACATTTGTCAGTTTGAACTGTGTTGCTTTCAGCCTGGACTTTAACTTCTTCCTGTTCGTGTAATATTATCATACCATCTTCATACTGAGCTCTGATTGGACAGTAGGCGGGCTTTTATATGAGTTGATCTCTTTTCTGGAACATAATCTGTTCCAGAGCAGGTTTGCTGTTCAATAAAAGTTACTGTGGTGATCTACCCTAAGAAATGAACCACCTTTGTCCGATGGAAAACCCAGGGTTAACCCTGAAGTTATCGTAATGTTAACGTAAACCCACCTGCTGTGTTAATTGACAGTTGGAGCAAGTGACGTAGTATTAATAGCAAGGTGAGGGTGGGGGAGGAGTCAAACAAACTTTCAACCAGAAAACCGGCATTCGTGTCCCATATGAAACTAAAAGCAAAGTTGACTTATTTTGTCACATCAGTCTTTAGTCACGGGACTCATCTGTATTGTCAGTCCTGTGAGTCACTAACGCTAACATCAACCACTACTGTTTCCTAACCCTACCCAAATAGCAGTATTGCCTAAACCTAACTTGAGAACCGCCTTCTGTGTAGATGGTGACTCACAGTTTTCTATGTTGGACGTTAGCAAAGACGGTGAATTGTTAATCTGCACTTGAGACATGCACAGTTTGATGTCAAACAGCCCCGTGATGACATCCTTCCCTGCTTTCATCACAAGCATTGGATAGAAAGGAACTTTTTTGAAATGTGAAACTTGCCAGTTGTTTTTCAATTTCACACAGAGAACACTACATTAAGAGGAAACATTAAGACACGTGCAGCTCCAAAACAGATGTAACGATCTATGGATGCATCAGGCAAAGCATGTTACAAGGGGCAGAACAGACATCTTTGTTATTTAAGTTAGATAAATATCAAATTGTACACTGCCTCTCAGCCTTGGCAATGTGCCCCACATTGTCCCACAGAAAGATACTCTTTGTTCCACATTTGGTTTGTTGGGCTCAGGTCACCCTACTGCCAAGGGGCACTGACCAAGCGGTGGCATTTGATGAGTTGGGAGTAAGAATCTGTTATTTTATCCTGTTAGACATTTGTGAAAAAGAGTTTTCTGAGGTCACAGTGACCTTTGACCACCAAATTAATCTAATTAACGTAATCAGTTCATCCTTGACTCCAAATGGACTTTTGTGCCAGATTTGAAGAAATTCTCTCCAGGTTGAGATATCATGTTCACAAAAACAGGACTGACAACCAGAAAACATAATGCCTCTGGCCGCAGAGGCATAAAACGGCATCACTTTAAAAGCTTGATGGAAACAGCAACGTCACATACTTAATGTCTAGGATCATGGATATAAACAAAAGAAAGTCATTAACTTCTGGACAAAGTGCAGTATTGACAGAATAAGTCCCCACAGTGACGAGCATGAATTGACGGTGATGGTGACGGTGTTGTGTGATTTGTTTGCTTCCAGTAGGTTTTCACCGAAAGAGATTGTCACACTTGGTTTACTTTTGATTCTGACAGAAAGCGAAGATGTTGCTTATCAAGAAAACACAAAGTTGTCATTTCAAGCATTTGAACTTGAAACGGCTCCTGATTGGAATCCCCCCCCCTCACTTTTTTCTCTTCAAGCCGCACGATTGGTCAATATGTGTGGCATCGTCTGTGTCTGCGCTGATCAGAGGGGGGACGGTCAGCAGTTACACACAGCACACAGGAACAGAAGAACAGGAGGGAGAGAAGAGAGCAAGGGGCCTCAAGGAGAGGCAACACAAACGCTCTGGAAAGGTATAATTAATAAAATGAGTGACAGCAGGAAAAGGAGTAAAATCTGGATCAATACAGTAGAAAGGCAGTGTAGAGAGTAGAGTCTGCAAGAAAAAAAATCTCTTATCGAGATCAAAATGAGAACTGTCCACCCATCAGTAATTTAAGCAACAAAAAAATCTGAAGCGCCGCTTGGCTCTTTTTAGTAAGCCGAGCCAAAAGAGCAGGTTCACTAAAAGGAGCCTGAATTCCCATCATTAATTTAAACAATAATGCTTCATTTTTTCTGTCGATGACAGTCAGCAAAAGAAATATAAGCTCTTACCAGTGCTTCCGCCACCATTATATTGAGGTCTGACTGACGAGGAATTATTGATTTAATTTTTTTTTTTTGTTTGTTTTTTAAATTATAATAGAGATATTAAGAAATAACCTTGAAATTTAAGGTTGGAAGTCCTTTCATCATGTGTAGTAGAAAGTATTGCATTTCTGAATGCTGTGGTATTAGATTGTATTGTATGTTTTCCTAGGTCTTTATCTGTCAGACTTTCCAAAAATCAAACAATGTCTGAAAAAAAACCAAAGCAGTCAGAAATATTTAAGTTCTTTAAAAGAGACGAACACCATCAGACAATGTTTCCTAAATCCTTTAAATCCGGCCGTCACACTGCCGAGCATTTCTCTCTTCAACAGCCTGTTCTGACATCGTGACTGTTTTTAAAACATGCCTTTCTATTTTCCTTTCGGTGTGAAGCTGAACAGAGGGAATGCACCCGACCTTGGGCTGCTTCACAAAGCTTAATAGCTTTTGTCATGTTCTCTCTCCTTACTCACACATATATCCAAAGTTTATCACTATAGCACCTCATATATCCAAGGAAAAACATACACTTAAGATTCTTCTCTGTCAACAATGCATCCATCAGTGCTTTCCAGCCGACATTACATGACTGTGACAAAGGCTTAGTCCTTTAAATATTAATGTAGAAGAAAACGGAGCATTCAAATGTTGCTGTCATCAGCTGTCAATCATCCATCCCCATTAAACTGGGACGGGTTCTTTTTCTACATCTAAAAGGTCTAATTGTCAAGAAAAAATTAAAGCATGTTTTTTAAAAGCAGCAGTAGTGTGTTTGGGTCAGTGTATCACATACCATCCTTCAGCATCCTTCATTCATTACTTAGTGTGTAGTCCTTTGTAAGCTCTAGTAGCCAGTAGTAGTAACTAGTTTCATTAAAGTGGAAGTAAAGCAGTCAACCAAGTTATGATGGTTGACTAAATGGATTTCCACTTTTTCCACTATTTTTTAAGTTAAAGATGAAAAAAAAAAACTAATCTACAAAACAAACAACTGATAGTGAACCGGTGAACTAGAATCACACTAGACAGAAAAGGAAGTGGTGACAATGACTTGAGACAACAACAACAAAACAGGGATTCAATTTCCTTGTTATAGTACGCTAGTATTTAGTTGTGTGTGTGTGTGTGTGTGTGTGAAGGAGACAGTAGAGAGAGATGACAAAATAAGTGAATAAAAAACAATATACTGTAGCTACAATGCTCTTGTAAGCACCAGATATCACTGGTTGGTTCCTGATGGCCAAGGCATTGGGGTGGCTTTACGAGTGGCCGGGACAACTGGGCCAAGGTAGGCTTATGTATTTATGTATTTATTTATTATTTCTCTCTTTTTGTCTGCTTCATTAATTAATTTCTTTGCTCTAAAGTGTTTTAGGCCATCCTCAGGCCTGTTGCAGGTCAGATCTGCTTTAGAACAGCCCCCACCGCTACAGGAGGGGACGGTTCAACCGGGTCTGATGAGTAGCATTTATGATTCGATGTAGGAGGTTTAGTGGGGATCAGTTCATCTGATTTTAGGCTGTCCCATACTAGTCCCATCCCCAAAGTCTCACCTGTCCCCAGGACCCAGTCCAATCCAATAAAGAAAGTCAAATAAATAAAGAAATTATATTTAAGTAATTGAATAAAGAAAGAAAAAAGTTAATGTCAGTGAGAGAGAGTTGGAATAGGTAGAAACAAACAGGTGGGTGAATATGGAGGGTTGTTGAGTAAAAAGGTTCAATGTTACTGTTAAATTGTTCATCATGAAGATGCTGTTATAACCTGGGCAAGAAGATGTTAGATGTTAGTGATGTCCTGGAGATGCAGGGAGATGCAGAGCGCAGACAAAGGCATGTGTGCACTGTTCACACAAGGCATAAAAACCAAGAGTGCCAGTCACTGATGCCAATTTTTGTGGTGGCCAAATGGTGGTACTACAACTTCTGCATCATTGAGCCCAAAAATACTTTTTACCATGGACTTATTTGGAAAGAGACGTTTGTAAGTCAGCAGATAATTTTTTTTTAGATGAATCAACTTCTCAATATGAGCACTTGAATAGTCATTTAAATCATTGGGATCTAAAAGTTAGAAAATGCATTAATGGCTGAATGAAAAAATGAGAATTATTTCCCTTCCTCTGTTCATGTGAATGAGACCCAGGCTGAGGCTGGAGCGAGGACCGGGAGGTGGGAGGTGGCTGTGACGACAGCATGACAGCTATGACCCTGTGACCGAGCGGATGCTACTGTGTCTGCTCTGTGGGCCTAATGGATGCGGAAGATTGCTGGAAGATCCAGTTACTTTTCCACTCAGAAGTCAAGTAATTTTGGCATGATGCAGCACTGAACAACTCTCATAAGAATGAATGGGGCCCCACCTCCAACGCTGTATCCAGTTCTCTTAATACATTCATGGTAAAAAACAACTCTTTGTGCAATCTTAATGACACAATTTTCTTTAAAAAAAATTGTGGGGAAAGTCTCTGAGAGTGTGACAAAGAAAATTGCTCTTTTAACCCTAAGTTGGCTATCCCAACCAACTTTACTGTCTTTCAGAGGTTCTAGCAAGTTGTGTTTTAGGGCTAGAGTGAAGCTATAGATATCATATGACACTACATACACTCCTGATCAAAATCTTAAGACCAGTTAAAAAATTGCAAGAATTTACGTTTTGCACTGTTGTATCTTAAGAAGGTTCTAAGTAGAGTTTCAAAATGCAAAAAGAAGAAATGAGAGCAAGAGACTAAATGTTTTGAGCAGGCAATTTATTGAAAAGAACAATTTAACTAAAATAGGCTTTTCATCAGCTGATCAAAAGTTTAAGACCATAGCTCAAAAAAAACCCTAAAACAGAAATTAAAGTCTCAAAAACAGACTCAGTAATGAGTAGCTCCACCATTATTGTTGATCACTTCAAAAATTCGTGTTGGCAGGAGACGTGGCCTTTGAAGACGTTTTTTGTTTTTGAAGCCGTTCCTTTGCAGATGCCGTCTGATGGTTATTGGGCTGCAGTCAGCACCAGTAATGGCCTTAATTTGGGATGAGGATCATCCCGTGTCTTGACGGACAGCCGTTCGGATCCTCCGGCTCAGTGCCGGTTAGATTTTTTTGGGTCTACCACTTGATTTTTTTGTTCCATAAACCTCAGGATCTTTTAAGAAATGCAAAATGACTGTCTTACTGCGTCCAACCTCAGCAGCGATGGCACGCTGTGAGAGGCCTTGTCTATGCAGCTCAACAATCCTGCCACGTTCGAAGGCAGTGAGTTTTTTTGCTTTTCCCATCAAGAGGTCTTGACAGTGTGATTACTTGACAGAAAATGACATGGAATCCAAATTTTTGCACAGATTTGGGCTTTTAAAGGATGTGGTCTTAAGATTTTGATCAGGAGTGTATCTTTCACCTGGATGTAAATCACTTTTTGCTGCCATTAGCAAGTTCTTCTTTCAAAGTAATCTCTTTTACAAGCACTGGACAAACATTAGCACCATTACCAGTAATAAGACTTGTCGCCTTGTCTCTCCTCCAAGATCAGGTGGGTTATTTTAACGTTTTTCTTCACTTTAATATCCTGTTTTAAACCTGATCTTAATTGTTTTAAATGTTTTTAAGTTTGTTTTATCAACGCCCCTGAAATCGGGCGTAATCGTGTGTTAATTAGTGTGATCTTTTACCAAAGTGCCCTGGCCTGCCTTGACTATCTACGAGGACTTCAGTCTTTGGGGTTCTAAGTGACCAAGACAACTTTATTGTCTGTCGTAATTTCTGTCAACTCAGCTGGCCCAGTTTCAGGACCCAGAATTTCCATCCTGAACCAGATCAAAGATGAAGAACGGATCTTGGATTCTATGATCGCCATCGGCCCTCCTGTCACCATCACAGCTGCCACAGATCTGGACTCAGAGATTGATCACTCCCTGATCACCACAACCTCCCATCTCCATCAGAGCCTGGTAGACCCTTCTCACTGCCCTCACAGCTTTCCTGCTGATCACCGCTCTCTGGGCCACGCCCCCACCACATGACCCGGCTGCGTGCAGTTCATCCCTCGTCCCATGGCCAGCTCCCCAGCTGGGAGCACCTTTGCTGGGAGACACGCCGTCCCCTCGCTGATACTATCCATGGTTGTCATCAGCAATCCTTGGCCGGTCAGTGTGGTGCTCAGTGTGGATGCTGGGTGTGTTCCATCCTTTCCTGACAAAGCCTTTACCCCCATAGGCGCTTTTTCCCCCTTCAACACTGATTGTTGGTGATTCCATAACAAGGAATTTGCACTTCTTCAACACAGTTACGCACCGTTTCCCCGGTGCCCGCCCGTGACTTTCACAAAAAGTTCCAAGTTTTACTGCCATCACTCCTGTCATCTCTTACATGAATAATAGTCCATGTGGGATCAAATGACACAGCTTTAAAACAGTCTGAGTTGACAAAATCTGATTTTAACCAGCTTTTAATTTCTTCAGGCACTGTGGAAAGTCTGTTTTTATCTCAGGTCCCATTCCCACAGTGGGCCGCAGGGCTGGTTGTTACAAACTGGGCTCACAAATTCTAGCAGCTGACGTGCAGCATGCGGTGCAAACCTCTCCACGTGATTGACTGTTTACACTCCGAACCCTCACCCAGGGACCTCCCCCTCCAATTCCTTCCTGGTGGCATATCACATCCTGCCCTAATGCCCCCTACGATCCCCCAGTGGCAGTAACACCTACACCAGTTCACTTCCCTACGCAGTTTGCTGATGATGACAATGACAGCTCCCCCTGCTGTCCGTCTGCCAGCTTTTCTGGCATTCCTGTCATCATCAGAAATAGGCCCTGTTTGAGGGCTCCCACAGTGCATACTGTGAATAAAAGCAACCTTCCGAGACCAACTACTCTTCGCCAATCGACTGTCCTCACTCCACCTGTCTCCTGCTCTGTTAAAATGGGCCTTTTAAACGTCAGATTCTTGTCGAACAAATCACTTACTGTCAGAACTTTATTGTCTCTCATCATATCGACTTTTTATGATCACCAAGACCTGGTCAGGCATGCAGGACAATGTACCACTCAACAAAACCTCCCCCCTAACTACTCCTATTTTAACCTGTCTAGACCAATGAAGAGGGATGAGGTGTGGCCATCTTTTATAAGAACAATCACAAATATTCTCCTATCTCTTTTGGAACTGTTACTACTTTTGAGGTTTTAGATTTTTAATTTGTGACAAGGATCCCTTACTTTGTGTTTTAATTTACAGACCTCCAAAACAGAGCTGTGGTTTTATTACCGAATTTTCTGAGCTACTGTCTATCATTACCCAGTGTTTTTAAGATAAGATAAGATAAGATGAACCTTTATTAATCCCCGGAGGGAAATTCGGAGGGAAAATTCGGAAATTCGGTTTTTATAACATCATTTTACTTGGAGATTTTAATATTCATGTCTGTTGTCCTTCCTATCCTCTCTCTTCTCAGTTTGTGAGCCTTATTGAGTCCTTCGCCTTTACGAAGTTGGAGAATGGGCCCAGTCATTGAAAAGGTCACACTCTTGACCCTGTGCTCTCGCTTAGCTTCACTCTCAATAACTTGGAATTAACAGATGTCTGTATATCTGACCACAAAGCTGTGGTTTTTAATGCTCCACTTCCCTGCCCACAATCCTCCTGTCCCTATCAGATCTTGTGTCTTTAACTCTGCCAGCACCTTCCGTAATGCCTTTTCTGGGCATTATCTGAGCAATGACAACCTTGTCAGCAATTTTAACAGTAACTGTCTGTCTATTCTGGACTCCAGTGCACCCGTCAAATACAGAATCCTTAAACGTAATGCCCAGCCATGGCTCAGTGAACACACCAGATCCATTAAGAGACAGTGCACAAGAGCTGAACACAACTGGAGGGCCAATAAATCACATACTTCCCTCATTTATCTGAAACAACTCATGGCAAATTACCAGCAAGCTGTGAAAGATGCAAAAGCTACCTACTACTCAGAAATCATCACTAATAACAGCAACAACCCAGGACCCTGTTTAAAGTTATTCATTGTTATTTCTCCAACCTCTTTTCTTCACATTGATTCATCCCCCCCAAAAATGTGAGGATTTTCTTAAATTTTTTCTTAATAGAATAAATGTCATGATGCTTCCGATCGCACCACCTCCCTGCAACATATTAATCTCACCTAATATACTACATTCACTACATCAGTTTGAATCCACTACTCTCCCAGCTCTTGTTAGAAACACATCTCATATTAAATTAAATTCCTGCCAGTTAGACATTATTCCCACATTGTTTCTGAAGAAGGTTCCAGTTGCAGTTGGCCCCACTATTCTTTCCATCTTAAATGACTCCATAGTCTCTGGAGTTTTTCCATCCTCATTTAAACATGCCCTTGTGTAGCCGCTACTAAAGAAACCTGATCTTGACCCATATCTTTACACTAATTGTCCAAATTATCCTTTTTATCAAAGGTTTTAGAAAAAAATGATCTCCTCACAGCTCCTTGCATTTTTAAATAATAATAGTTCCTATCGGATTTTGGTAGCCCACCACAGCACCAATACTGCCTTGACCAAGGTCACCAATGATTTTCTAATGTCCATTGATCCTGGTCCTGCTGGATTTAAGTGCAGCATTTGGCACGGTGGATCACAGCATTCTTTTAAATCGCCCTGAGTATTGGATTGGGCTTGGTGGCACTGCCCTTCAACTCCTCCATTCCTGCCTGTCAGACAGAACCATTTCTGTTGTTGTTGGCAATGCCTCCTCTTCAACAGCCCATCTCAGGACCCACGAGGGTTAATTCCCTTTATTATTTTCTATATATGCTCCGTCTTAGTCATGTCATCCATAAGCATAATATCCAGTTCCACTGCTATGCAGATGACACACAGCTTTATGTCTCACTCAAAACCTCAGACTCCAGCTGCTTTCTTCTTTCAAGGCCTGCCTAGCCAATATACATTGCTGGATGTCCCAGAATTCCCTTCAATTAAAGTCAGACAAGTCTGAGGTTCTCCTGTGCCTACTCAGTTTTAACTCCAGTTTGCAAGACAGTCTGGATTCCCTCTCAGTAAACATTGAATCATTTGCAAGAAACCTGGGTGTTTTATTTGATGCAAGACTTTGTTTTAAGGCTCAAGTAACAAGGGTGTGCAATCTTGCTTCCTGCACCTCAAACATATTTCCAAAATCAAATCACTTTTATCCACTTAAGACCTCAATAGAGCTGTCAATGCTCTCATTTCCTCCCACTTAGATTATTGCAATGCCCTTTAGTCCAGTCTCAGCCACAACTCACTTCACTGCTTGCAGTTAGTCCAAAATGTGGCGGCCAGACTGATCAGTTGGTGCTATACAAATAAAGATTATTATTATTATTATACAAGTTTGAACACGTGAAAAGCAGGCAACAGATTAAAGAAATAGCAGTGATAATAGCAGTGATTATTTTTATAGCATAGTATAACACATATCAGCAATCAAATCTTTTTCAGAGAAGTGTAAGAAGTGTAATGCAGCGTTCCTCTCATATGAGCTCCAGTTGTAGTAAATATAAAGTAAATTCAGTCTTCAATCTCTTGTTGACTCAGCTCAAATACATTCTTTAACTAGCACTGCTCTTTTCTCCATGTGGCTGCATTATGTCATGTCTCCCAGTCTATCAGCAGAGCTCACAGAGGCTGGATTGACAGGTTCAGGGTGGCTACTGTTTTCCCAGCGGACTGAGATTTATCAAGCAGCAGTGGAACATCTGAGCTCTTGCTGAAGTGAGTTGTTCTGTCACATAAACACTGACTGGAACAGAGTTGTTTCTCCTGGCGGGATCGTAGCATTTCTGTCATACCCACTATTTAGCTTAAACACAAACACACTTTGTCTGACGCACACAAAACATTGTGCACAAGCAGATAAGACATTATAACCCCTCAAGTTCCCACCAATAGAAATTTGCCTTTTATCCATGGCATCATGTGCCAAGAAACTAATGACCTATTAAAACAATTAGTTCTATAATTATATGTATGCTCTGAGCTGATAAAGAAAAAACAATCAGAAATCTAATACATCTATTCAGGATAAACATAAATAAGGTTGAAATAAGAAAATTGGCTAAAATAGAAAAAAAAGAAATTCAAACTGGAGCATATATGTGTAGTATTATAATGCCTAAATGTAAATTAAATTTACTTTTATGAGGTTTGGTTTCCACTATTCTATTTGGTGTTGGTCAAATGTGGAAACCGTTCACAATCAGCTCCTCTAGTATCTCTTAGTCCCTGTTACTCACTTCATTCATTTTATTAATTCAATTGCAATTTCTATTTTTGTGTATAATGACATAAGGGTATTTCAGTGTTTTCTGAGACTTTAACTCCTTGCACAATAGATTCTGTTTTGTTAATTGTTAAAACTTCACATCACTGCTGAAGGACTGAGATATGGTGTCTGCAATTAATATATTCTTAGTTGTGCAATGCAATGCAATGCAGTTTTATAGGGCTGAAATTTTGTAAGAGACAGGGTTGATTATTTGGCCACATATGAAAAAGCAATGTTATTAACAGGTACAACAGCTTTCTTACATGGTATTATATGTCAGCCCAGTTGCACATCAGTTCATGCAATAGACAAGAAATGTTATGCATTGATTTGTGTAAAAAGACAAACTTTTTTTCTATATTTTTTTCCCAAAAGAAATTCATGTCATTGTACACAAATTAAATACATTAAATTTAATAACTATTTCACAAACTGGTGTGAGAGTGTGTTGTATATGTATCCATGACTTTTACTTTGCAGTGGCTGGCTGGCAAAATATAAAACTTTCCCTCCTCTAGAGTAATGGTGTTCTGAATCACTGGAACACCTCAAAGCTTTTTCCCTTCAGAAAATTTGAAATGTTTGCCCTTATCAGCGTTAAATATCAGAGTGAAGGTTGGCAGAAAAATTGAGTGAGGAAGACATTTCTCAAGTTAGCTCAAAAGTTATTTAATGTCAACAAAGTAAAGCAGCAGAGTACTGTAGATGATGTAAAGAGGAAATAAGGATAAAGTAAAAGCTTCTAGCTTTAATATGGGACAGGGGGACAGACTCGATCATCCTGGGGAGGAAAACCTACAGTCTGTTGTGTGCAAGCAAGCGTCAAATATGTACATACAAACACACATAGAGACACCCATAGACACTGTGCAGAGTCTCCGATTCTCAGATCACTGCTTGGCCATCACTGCAGCACAAACCAAAAGAAGAGATGGTATGGAGTCAGATTAATTTCAATATTAATGAATGCACACAAATGGCATTTATTGTAAATGACTCTTTCCACAAAAATACGTTTCAATGCACACAAAAATAGTGCCTACATTAATCATTGTATCTAAACGTAAAAAAGCCACATTAAAACAAAAACAAGTTTCACAAAATTTCAATAAATGTAATAAATTTTCCCATAGACTTACATTGGGAAAGAGACCTCTGTATCTCAGTGATTCACGCAGTCCGTTGTTCACATCAGCTGCGTTTCTGCTGCTCTTTCTACACAGTTTGACTTCTCATACTGGCCATTTCATGTCATTATAAATGCCATTTATATTCAATTTAGACAGAGAGAGGCCAAGAAATGTGTGGTAATTTGTAAATAACAGTAATTATCCACAATTAAAATCCCGTACTATATTCATCCACTGAGCCCTGCAAGTCCCTGCATGTTCTACAACACTGCAACACTACAACAAATGAAAATGGGAAAAAAAAAAAATAAAAAAAAAAAAAACACTTGAGGGATTTTATTTTGAAATGGAAGCAGGAAGTGTTGATTTAAAGATCTATATTTATCGATCTATACTTTTATATATGTATATGTATATGTCCATGACGGATACAGACATCAAAAGTGTGGTAATGTTGCTGTTATGATGTCAATATAGAAGATCACCTTCACTGTCTGTGACATGTTCTATAGATGTCTAGACTTTGAAACTGTAGTAATGTTGCTGATATGCTGTCAGTATACTGTAAAACAGTCACTTCCACTCTTGCTGCTGTGAAACACATGCAGCTCATGTCAGAAATAGGCAAGACCTCCAATCTGTAGAAGAGACACAGCTGACATGCAGCCTAACCATGTGTGAGATATGCGTCTCATGTGGGCAGTGTGGCAGCTCTAACCTGTTAACATGGATGCCAAAATAAAGAACCGGAAACACAGCCACCGTGCACTCCTGATGCATCTAGTCTGGCCCAGGACTGAGGTTGGAGCGAGGGCTGCTGCTTTACCAATCCAATGGATGCAGAAAAATCATTCGACAGTCAAGCCATTTTGCCATCAAGGATCACTGAGAAACTTTCAAAGAAATGAACAGGAGTCCACCTCCAGCGCTGTATCCAGTTCTCTTAATGCATCCATGCTTGGGCTGGAGTCAATAATGTTACTCGCTTAAGAGTTTAACCCCGCCGTCACTCCACTCAGCAGCAGGGAAACAAGACACAAGAAACCTCGGCTGGTCTTGAGGAGATGCAGCATTTATTTCTGCACAAAAATCAACTTTAACTGTACTTTCACTTGATATTTTCAAAATTAAACTAAATGTCTTCTGCTCCAAGGCACATGTTCACTGCTGCTATCTCTTTCTTGTTTCACTACTCACTTTCAACAAACATACACACTCAACGGACTGGCTCTGTTATTCTCCAAATGACTTAACATTGGCAGTTTTCAAAGTGGGGTCTGAGAACCCCCAGGGGTCCTTGAAGGGGTTCCAGGGGGTCCCCAGTAAAAAGGAAAATCACTTATTTTCACTAAAATTTCCATCCATAGGTAACAGACTGTATGAATATTTTGGTCATTGGGTTTCATACACTTTCTGTAATAAAACATTTAAAAGCAAATATCCTGTCAGATGGCTCTACATGCTTGTCCTCACCACAAGATGTCACCAGATCTTACACACTTGATCTTTTATGATGAGCATTTACTACTTGTACATTTACATTCATCAAATCACTCACCAGAAGTCAAGCATTTAGTTTTTTGTTTTTTTGACAGAAAAAATGTCTCTCTGCTATACAAGGACTAGGACTTGGATTAGGACTAGGATTAGGAACACAAATTCCTCCCACTCTGTCCAGTCACCGACTGGATTCAAAGTATTTACCAATCAGTTAGTAATACGCTCTCTAATACCCGCTGAGCTTGTATGAAGGAAAACATCAGAGTTGCTAAGCCAGTTACCAGTAGACAGCAATAGATCTGAAACAACCTCAGCCGGCAGTTATTTCCTCACTTAAAAAAACATGTATGTACATAACTCGAATCTACAGTAACATTATGTAGCATCCTTCTAAACACAATGAATGAGTAAATAACATTAAAATTTCTCCTCACTTCTTGTGTGGGAATATAATCTATAATCATATAACAGCTATTGTGTATGTATTTCCAAAGAGGATAAAAACCTCTTTGAACATATTAGTGGAAACAGCTCCAAGCGTCTGGGTGGGTGTTCCACTTGGCAGCTGTTGACTGAACACATAATTGCATGTGTTACTGAACGCTGAGAGAAGGCATGTTGAAAAACAACACTTTTTGTGTGTGTGTGTGATGAGTTGAGGAACAAACCGTCACTTTTGGCTCCAACCAGCCAATTAATTTTGATAACAACAGAATGATTTTAGATTTTTAGTACCAAGCTCCAGAAAATACACAAGAGCAGGAGACAACGGACTTATAAGCTTACATGCAAACAAAAAGAAATGGCGTGTACCTAGTGACACAAAGCTTTGTGAATGCTCAGCAGTCTCACGGCAGTGCATGACTGCCGTAATAGCAGAAACTTAAGCTATATGATTCACATACATGGACACCAATTTCCCCTTTTTTGTATCCGGCAACATTACTTACCGTATTTTCTGGACCATAAGGTGCACCGGATTATAAGGCGCACTATCAGTAAATATCAAAATCACTGTCTTTTTTCATATGTAAGGCAAGCAAAACAAAACGGTCAGATAATTCAAACTTGATACTATTAATGTAACAACTCAATAACTTCAATAACTCAACATTTTTCAGTTGGAACACACAAAATACAAAACAAAAAAAAACTTTTAGTTTTTTTCAGTTCATTCCTCGTCCACAAATCCATCAAATCCTTTATCATCAGTGTTTGAGTTAAACAGCTGGGCAACTTCTGCATCAATCAATCAATGGGGGCGGCAGTAGCTCAGTCTGTAGGGAGTTGGCTTGGGAACCGGAGGGTCACCGGTTCAAGTCCCGACATGGACCAAGAACTGAGTGTGAACTGGTAGCTGGAGAGGTGCTAGTTTACCTCTTGGGCACTGCCGAGGAGCCCCTGAGCAAGGCACCAAACCCCCAACTGCTCGGGGCGCTTGTCAGGAGCAGCCCCATCACTCTGACATCTCTCCATAAATGCATGTATGTGTGTTTCAGGTCTGCATGTACCGTGTATAAGTTAAAACAACAGAGTGTAAATTGAATTTCCCCACTGTGGGACTAAGGTTGATCTTCTTCTTCTTCTTCTTCTTCAATCACACCCGAATCCATCTTGTCATTATCCGAGTCAGTCTTGTTGCTGTTACTTAGCTGTTCAGTGATGATTCCTGCCTTCGTGATCCATTGGCAGGTAGTGGAGGAACTCGCCCGGCGTCGCCTCCCTGTCGCTGTCCTTGCTGTCTGTGTATTCGCCTTCTGTCATCCAACGATCCCAGGCAGCTCGGTTGGAGCTAGCGGTTGGAGTTCTTTAGTTAATCCACCCGGAATGACGGCAAGCTCTGAATTAGTTTTCTTCACGTGAGATGGGCACGCATGGAGTCGCAGATCAATAGGGACGAAGAGTTGTGGAAAAAGACGTTCGGTCTCTTGATTTCTCTCAGCCTCTCACTCAGTGATCTTGTCCTTGCAGTAGGTGCAGAAAATGGCTAGCTTTTCTTCGTAATCCTTTGGCAGTTAATGCGAGATGGTAGTTCTTGTGCGTATGGAGAGATTACGCCTTTTCATAGAATGAAACCACCAAGAAGGACTTCCTCGAAAGTCGCTGATTTCATGTCAAGCGTTACCGCTGCTGCCTTGAGTTGAATAGAAACTGTAGAGACGCTTCTACCTTCTGCTCTCTGTTGAATAACCCACTGTTCAATTTTGTCCTGTAACTGTGGCCATCTCACTGTGTTCCCTCAGAAACTCTGTTTGGTCTTCTTTAGGCTTTCTCCACTTCCGTACCATTGATTCATTAACATTAAATTCTCTCACCGCTGCTCTATTCCCATGTTCTACTGAGTGACTTTGTAAGCATGTCTCTTCACAGGTGCCATTTTGGGTTCCTTATACACATACGAAGTTACGGTGCCGATATGTCGAAGCAAGGTAACAGTGTGTATTACTCCACCAGGCGCCTGACTACTGTTACCGTAATGCTCCGACAATCCATCCAGCGGTGCGGCTATGAAGCTGACCAAACTCGTAATAAAATATTTTGACTAGTGCTGTCAGGCGATTAAGAAAATTAATCTAATTAATTACAGGATTTGTAATTAATTAATCTAATTAATCGCATTTTAATCTCATACCTGCTAAAGGCCCCCAAATGAAGAATTTGAATTCTAGGACATTACAAAATTGTAGTGCATGACTAATCAGTAGAATACAGCAAGAAGAGAAGATTTGAAATCCACATTTTTATTGGTTAAGTGTGCTTTATAAATGAAATTCAAAAGAAAAAAGGTCAAGCACATCAGCAAACCAATTAGGCCAGGTGCATTTCTCAAAAATGCAATACAAATACCTCTCCGGGAACCATCACCTTAACGTGGTGGAGAGGTTTGTGTGTCCTTATGACCCTGAGGGCTGTGTTGTCTGGAGCCTAGTGCTCCTGGTAGGGTCTCCCATGGCAAATTGGTCTCAGGTGAGGGGCCAGACAAAGAATGGTTCAAAAAACCCCATAAATAACCGAGGCAGAGGAGGAGTGACCCGGCCCGGAGGAAGCCCGGGGCCCCCGTCTGGAGCCAGGCCCAGATGGCGGGCCCGTGAGCGAGCGCCTGGTGGCCGGGCTTGCCACGGAGCCCGGCCGGGCTCAGCTCGAAAAAGTAACGTGGAGACCCCCTCCTCTCCATCCTGTGGGCCCACCACCCGCAGGAGGAACCGCTGGGGTCGGGTGCGCTGCCATATGGGTGGCAGTGAAAGCCAGGGACCTCGACGGACCAGACCTGGGCGGCAGAGGCTGGCTCTGGGGACGTGGAACATCACCTCTCTGTGGGGGAAAGAGCCGGAGCTTGTGCGGGAGGTGGAGCGCTATCAGTTAGATCTGGTGGGGCTTACCTCTACGCACAGCCTCGGCTCTGGAACCGTTCTCCTGGATAGGGGTTGGACTCTATTCTTCTCTGGAGTTGCCCAAGGTGTGAGGCGCCAAGCGGGTGTGGGGATACTCACAAATCCCCGGTTGAGTGCTGCTACGTTGGGGTTTACGCCGGTGAACGAGAGGGTTGCCTCCCTGTGCCTTCGGGTTGTGGGGGGGAAAACTCTGACTGTTGTCTGTGCATATGCACCAAACAGCAGTTCAGAGTATTCGACCTTCTTCTATTCTACCTGGAGAGGCGTGATTGGGAGGAATGGCCTACCTGATCTGAACCCGAGCGGTTATTTGTTATTGGACTTCTGTGCTAGTCACGGATTATCCATAACAAATACCATGTTCGAACATAAGGATGCTCATAAGTGTACTTGGTACCAGAGCACCCTAGGCCGAAGATCGATGATCGATTTTGTGATCGTATCATCCGATCTGAGGCCGCATGTTTTGGACACTCGGGTAAAGAGAGGGGCAGAGCTGTCAACTGATCACCATCTGGTGGTGAGTTGGATCAGAGGGTGGGGGAAGACTCTGGATAGACCTGGTAAACCCAAACGTGTAGTGCGGGTGAACTGGGAACGTCTGGAGGAGGCCCCTATCCGAGAGATCTTCAACTCACACCTCCGGCGGAGCTTTTCTAGCATTCCTGTGGAAGCTGGGGGCATTGAACCTGAGTGGGCGATGTTCAAAGCTTCCATTGCTGAAGCTGCGGCGGTGAGCTGTGGCCTGCGGGTCTTAGGTGCCTCAAGGGGCGGTAACCCTCGAACACCGTGGTGGACACCGGTGGTCAAGGAAGCTGTCCGACTGAAGAAGGAGTCCTTCCGGGATATGTTATCTCGGAGGACTCCGGAGGCAGTTGCAAGGTACCGGCGGGCCCGTGGGGCGGCAGCCGCTGCCGTAAAGGAGGCAAAGCATCGGGTGTGGGAGGAGTTTGGAGCAGCGATGGAGAAGGACTTTCGGTCGGCACCAAGGTGCTTCTGGAAAACTGTCCGGCACCTCAGGAGGGGGAAACGGGGAACCATCCAAGCTGTGTACAGTAAGGATGGGACACTGTTGACCTCAACTGAGGAGGTAACCGGGCGGTGGAAGGAACACTTTGAGGAACTCCTAAACCCGACTGATACGCCCTCCCTTGTAGAGGCAGAGAAGAAGAAGAAGAAGAAGATCAACCTTTATTAGTCCCACAATGGGGAAATTCAATTTACACTCTGTTTAACTCATACATGGTACATGCAGACCTGAAACACACATACATGCAGTAATGGAGAGATGTCAGAGTGAGGGGGCTGCTCCTGACAAGCGCCCCAGCAGTTGGGGGTTTGGTGCCTTGCTCAGGGGCACCTCGGCAGTGCCCAAGAGGTAAACTGGCACCTCTCCAGCTACCAGTTCACACTCAGTTTTTGGTCCATGTCGGGACTTGAACCGGTGACCCTCCGGTTCCCAACCAACTCCCTACAGACTAGCTACTGCCGCCCCCAGAGCTGAAGCTGGAAGCTGGAGCTGGAAGCTGATGGGGAATCGTTGTCAATTTCCCTAGGGGAAGTCACTGAGGTAGTTAAACAGCTCCGCAGTGGCAAGGCCCCAGGGATTGACGAGATTCGCCCAGAAATGCTGAAGGCTCTGGGTGTGGAGGGGCTGTCATGGATGACACGCCTCTTCAACAATGCGTGGAAGTCGGGGACAGTGCCTAAAGAGTGGCAGACCGGGGTGGTGGTTCCCCTGTTCAAAAAGGGGGACCAGAGAGTGTGTGCCAATTACAGGGGTATCACACTACTCAGCCTCCCTGGTAAAGTCTAGTCTAGGGTGCTGGATAGGAGGGTCCGGCCGATAGTCGAACCTCAGATTGAAGAGGAACAATGCGGATTTCGTCCTGGCCGTGGAACAATGGACCAGCTCTTCACTCTCACAAGGATCCTTGAGGGGGCCTGGGAGTATGCCCATCCAGTCTTCATGTGTTTGTAGACTTGGAGAAGGCGTACGATCGGGTCCCCCGGGGCGGGGAGGTGCTGCGGGAGTATGGGGTGAGGGGGTCACTTCTCAGGGCCATCCAATCCCTGTACTCCCAAAGCGAGAGCTGCGTCCGGGTTCTCGGCAGTAAGTCGGACTCGTTTCCGGTGGGCGTTGGCCTTCGCCAGGGTTGCGCCTTGTCTCCAATCCTATTCGTGATATTCATGGACAGGATATCGAGGCGTAGTCGGGGAGAGGAGGGTTTGCAGATTGGTGTGCTGAGGATCTCATCGCTGCTTTTTGCAGATGATGTGGTTCTGCTGGCATCATCAGTCTGTGACCTCCAGTGCTCACTGGATCGGTTCGCAGCCGAGTGTGAAGCAGCTGGGATGACGATCAGCACCTCAAAATCGGAGGCCATGGTTCTCAGCAGGAAACCGATGGATTGTCTACTCCAGGTAGGGAATGAGTCTTTACCCCAAGTGAAGGAGTTCAAGTACCTCGGGGTCTTGTTCACGAGTGAGGGAACAATGGAACGTGAGATTGGCCGGAGAATCGGAGCAGCGGGGGCGGTATTGCAGTCGCTGTACCGCACCGTTGTGACGAAGAGAGAGTTAAGCCGGAAGGCAAAGCTCTCTATCTACCGGTCAATCTTCGTGCCTACTCTCACCTATGGTCATGAGGGCTGGGTCATGACCGAAAGAACTAGATCGCGAGTACAAGCGGCCGAAATGGGTTTCCTCAGGAGGGTGGCTGGCATCTCCCTTAGAGATAAGGTGAGAAGCTCAGTCATCCGTGAGGGACTCAGAGTAGAGCCGCTGCTCCTTTGCGTTGAAAGGAGCCAGTTGAGGTGGTTCGGGCATCTGGTAAGGATGCCTCCTGGGCGCCTCCCTAGGGAGGTGTTCCAGGCACGACCAGCTGGGAGGAGACCCCAGGGACGACCCAGGACTAGATGGAGAGATTATTAGATCCCCCAGTCAGAGCTGGTTAATGTGGCCCGGGAAAGGGAAGTTTGGCGTCCCCTGCTGGAGCTGTTGCCCCCGCGACCCGACCCCGGATAAGCGGTTGAAGATGAAGATGAAGATGAAGAGCAATACAAATACAGTTAAATAAAATAAATAAAATTCAGAAATAAAATAAGGCTGAGTCTCAAATAGGCACATAAGCAGACTCCCAATCAAAATGAATACTAAAGCTGACTCAATACAGCAATTCAAAATGAATAGTATAACATGCCTCTAAATAAGGCAACATCAATAGCAAGATGCCAACAGCATTTCCTTTAAAAGGGTCAGCTAACGTTACAGGAACTGACAACAGACAACTCTATGTGTTCTTGAGCCAGTTGCTCAGACAACAAGCTTGTTTACATTGTGTGAGTGTGAGGCTGCCCTCTTCTTTTCAATGATGTTACCTGCGAGTGAAAAGAGTCTCTCACCTAGCCCAGACGTGGCAGCGGTAGCCAGGTGGGAGGAGAGGACAGCTGTTCATCAGCTCCTGGTGAGCTGCCACCACTCCAGTGGACACTCATGCATTCAATGCACGGCTCAGCTTTGTAGGGGGCTAGAGGCCCCTGCTCCTCCTTGTCCGAGTCAGAGTCCGAGTGAAAGGTCCGAGTGGGCTTGCCTCGCTCTCCTGTGTTGCATCCATCTCTGTTGTCAGTCACCCTGATTTTGACTAGTGGCGCAGGTACGAAGTGACACCACTGCAGCCTACGGGTCACTCAGTGGGCCAAATTTAAAATGCTTGCGCATTGACTTGCCACTCATGATTAATTGCGTTAATTTTTATAGCGCGTTAATTTGCAGCGTAATTAATTAATCTAATTAACGTGTTAAACTGACAGCCCTAATTTTGAAAGATTTTTGAGAGCCCTGTACCACATAAAATTGGTTCGAGGAGGTCAGTAAGCACAACCAGAATTCATATATGAGCCGCACCGTATTATAAGGCTCATTGTTGATTTTTGAGAAAAATTAAAGGATTTTAAGCGCACCTTATTGTCCGGAAAATACGGTAATTAGGTTTAGCAATAGATCTACTCGGTTAGGCTTAGGCAGCAAACTACTTAGTTAGGCTTGGGATAAAATCGATTTGGTTACGCTTATGCAACAGAACTACTTAATTACCTTTAAGAAAAGATCGCACTGAACAGAAGTGTTCTTCACTTTTTTCACAGTTCAATTTAACTTTCTTTTGATCAGCACATCAAAGATCGATTTCTTTCACCTATACCTCACTAAAATCAGGTCTTCTTTATCCAGGGCTGACGTTGAGATCCTAATCCATGCCTTTGTATCATCCAGACTGGATTATTATAATATTTTACCAGAAGCCTTCAAATGGTTCAGAACCCTGCAGGAAGAATCTTGATTATAAATAAGAAATTTGACCATATCTCACCAGTTTTACCTCCATTACATTGGATCCTGATCCACGTCAGATCAGACTTTAAAGTGCTTCTGATGACATATGAAACTGTAAATGACCTGGCTCTTCCCCACTTGTCTGATGTAGTTAAACCTTATACTCCAATCAGGACTTTCTGCTCTCAGAATACAAGGCGCCTGTCTATCAGAGTGAAAAAAAGTCGGCAGGCCAAATGGTCTTCTTTTACTGAGCCCCTTTCCTCTGGAATAACCTCCCTATAGACATCAGACATTGATTCTGTGGTGGTCTTAAAATCCAAACTCAAAACCCATGTTTTTGCCCTAACTTTCAATTAGTTTGGGGGTGGGTCGGTGTCAGTCTTACAGTATAACCCACATACATGCTCTCGCTCTCTGTGCTGGACTATCAGCCGTTCTATGACCTCTCTCAGCCTCTCCGGCTGGTGATGCCTAATTTCCACATTACAGACCTGGACCATTCTCCTGGATCCACTTTTTCACAGAATCACATTCATATTATCTGTATTAATTTTTGTCATATGGATCGTCTATGTTGTATTTTCGCATGACAGCTATAACACGTCTGTCTATCCTTGAAGGGGAATCCCTGATCCCTATGAGCACACATTAACAATTGAAGGCAGCTAAGTTTAAGAGTGAATCAATGGTTGCATCAACCCAGATTTTCTCTTATTGTTGGTGGGTGGGGGGGAGGGGAAGATATGAGGGGGGGGTTTTTTTAATTATGTCCCAAATAAAAGATTAATATAATATTTTTTTCTCCACACCACCCTATATTTTTTTTTTTTTTTTTATTTTGTTGTCCTTATTAATCATTAAATTATTATTATTTCTTCTTCTCTATTTATTTATCTTTTAATTTTCCCCCCCCCGGTCCCATAAAAAAAAATTTTTTTTTTTTTTTTTTTTTTAAAAAAAATTAATAAAAAATTTTTCTAAAAATATTATAAAATTTTAATTTTTTAAATTTAAAAAAAAATAATAATATATATAAAAATTTTTTGCCCCCCTGACCCCCCCTCTCCCCCACCGGAATTTTTACCCCCCCTTTTCCCCCCTTAAATAATATTTTTTTCAACCCCTCCCCTTTTCCCTGGGACCCCATTTAAAGGGGGGAAATTCCCCCTCTTAAAATTTTTTTTACAAAAGTTAAAATATATTGATGTGCAAATTAATCGCACAAATAAAAGGCTATTGTAAAGTGTTATCTAGATAGTCATGCAGGACGTCTCCATCATCTTCATCTTCACCTGTGGAAATGAGAAGCCCTTTCTCATCCCTAAGGCGTTAAACATTTAGGCTTTGTCTTGGCCATCAGCCAGGCTTTCCATCAACTGTAATGTAAACCCATGCGGGGCAACAGTAAAGGTGTTCTGGGAGTGTGGTGACATAGCTTAAAAAGCAAAAAGAAACACAACGGGCAGGCAAACTTCTCCATCCAAAGGGCCCATAGATATGGTTGCCCCAGTTTGTCCGGGACTGTCCTGGTTTCAAGCTGACATGTCTCTAGTCCAAACAAATATATGTAAAACACTCATGTACCAGTTTTCAACAGTCACTTACAAATTGTCGCAGTCTTCACCGCAATTAAAATAAAGACAATAATATACTTACATAGACGTTTAGTATGTTCCACTCAATTAATTTGTGCGCATGAGATAAGTATAGAGAGAGTCAGAACAGTGGACCGTTGCATTCCTTATAGAGAGTAATGGCCGCTGTCAAACAACAGTTATGTATGGACACAACAGATCCACTGGTTACATTTAGTGCAGTTTTGAACCACAGAACCCTCCGTGCTTATGTGCTGTTTGGATTAATTATTCTACACAGTCTCTTCTGCACATCGACAAACGTTTCACTCCGCTTATAACTCCCTCAGGACTGTGAATTCCTGTCAGTCTTTGACCTGGTGTCTCACTCCTTGACAAAATGTCGTCTGAGCTCCATATTTTCAGTTGTACTAGCCTGAGGCTGTGGTGAGCAACATGATTTTATAGAGATTGTTCGGGTTTAAAACTTATGTTGAAAAGTAATGCACATAGGCTCAGGCAACAAGAAGTTTCCTCTGAGGAAAACTCTCTATGGGATTCCCAAACTGTCAGTGTGTCATGACCAGTGATTAAAGCTGGAGAAAGTAGTGAATGTGATATGTCATGATGCCACAGCCTCTAATGCACCCTCCTTTAATAATGCTTTCTGTCTGATCCCTCTCAATGCTCAAATGTGCCATGGTGAAGTTGGCTATCCTGATGAAAGCGCCTATTGTTCGTGTATATTAGCATGTGCCCATGGCCGTGTGAATGCGTATGTATGAACATTCATTACACTTACAGGTTCTGGTTTAGAGGTTTGAAAATAAGAAGTTGTAGAACCATAGTTTGGCCACTACAAAATTTTGTCTCAAAGCTTGGTGCTCCTCCTGGGGGCTTAATGAGAATGTGTTGAAATTACACTCTTGTTGGGTCACTTGTAACAAAATTTCCTGCCCCAGGGAGAACAGTAATGTACTAGTATAAGTGTACTATATTGTTTGTTAAACAAATTTTAATTTGTTTTTTTACATGAATGTCATATCTGTGATGTGATTTGGATTTAGAGCCGTGCGACCATAGTGAGAAATCAAAGGGACCTTTATTACTCATTATGACATCCTGGTCTGTACGAAATAATTTCAACAACCTGCTCAGTATTTACCTCCACTGTGCAAACAGAACTCACACACCCACTGTGTTCTCACTTTATATGGCGGCTAGCACACTTGCATTAACTGCACATTAAATTGCTTTATGAATAGCTGCAATCATATGTGTCTGAGTGTGAGGATCTTCTATGTTACAAAGGCACATACAACACACAGACCAGGCTTGTGTTGTCATGGTAACTGCAGCTCCTTTAGACAGTGGCATTGGATAAAAATTGAACAAGAGAAAAAAAGGATGACACACTTACTGACCTATGAATGTTTACATGAGTATCTGCACTAAATGGGCACTTGACTTTGAAAGCATTGTCTCCAGGTGCTGCTACCGAGGAGACGGCATTAAATTTGTACCTGTGGTGGAGCCCTAATCCGTGGAATAAAAAATACTGTGGCTTCATGAAGCTGTCTAAGTGACTGGTCCTTGAGGCTTCATTCAGACATGACAGGACATTTACAGAAACAGCAACATGCTTGCGTGGATATTTGTCAGCTGTTGTGCAATGAGAAGCAGTATCATATGTGATATGAAGGAAGACGTTTTGTGTTCCACCACAGGCTGCACCTCTTATTTTACTGTTGAAGCCTTAACTAATGACACTCATTAACAACAGTGTCATGGCAGTTTGAGAAATAGTCACAAAATGTAAACTATGTCACGACTGGGATACTGGACTGTTCTGGACCCAATTGCACGACTCAGAGAACAGATGGCTTCAAAACAATCAGCGTCTTTAATCTTCAAGCAGAGTTCAGTACACAGGAGGTCAGAATAAGGCGAGCAAACAAATCCAAAAACGTAAGGTGGAGTGAGGTCAAAAACAGGCAGAGGTTCAAAAAGACACGAGGAATCATGCATGAGGAAATAATGCTGGAACGCTTTCATGCTGAGACTGGCCAACCTGCTCTCATTCCCAACTCGTCAAATCCTGCCATTTGGAACCAACACATAGAGGTACCCTTTAACAACAGTATGTGGGGATTGGGTTTATAGGTGTACCCCCCTGTGTTTCACTCCAAAAGATGTGGGAGTCAGGTACAAGGTAGCTGTGATGGATGGGTCAAACAATCACACAAGACTTGTGTCCTGTGTGAAAATAAAAGTAACATTGACTTAATTAGTCACAGTATAGTCAGTTACATGAGTCTCGTGAGTTGCTAGTCAGGGAAGTTAACGTCAACCATGTCTCTTACTAACCCCACTTAAGTGGTTGTGTTGCCAAACTCCCTATGAAAATGGAAGTTTATTTTGAAAGAACACTATACATGTAATGAGTGTATTGACATGCTGTGCCTGACATGTCCTTGAGTAATGTAAGATGTGCGTCGGTCTCCAATGTTGAGGGGCACTGACCCAGCTGTGATATTTGACAAGTTGGGAGTGAGAATGTGTTTGGCCGGCTCCTAGTCTACAGCATCAGACTGAGTTGTTAGTGTCATATTCTGCTGTAAACTTACTAATGGCCACTTCTTGTCACTTCCCTCCATCAGCAGCGATCAGAGTGGCCTCTCCAGTCAAAAGTGTAAAATAGTGACAGTCAATTGATCTTCTGGAAGAATCCCACCTTCTCTTTTCTGTGTGTGGTCCCAATCTATCACCAGCAGCCGGTGGGTGCCTGGGCGACATTGTGTTTATGCAACTTAAAGAGCTTTTCTGTGCCCCGCCACAGTGATGTATAGCCCAGGAGCCCAAAACAGATGATGTGTGCACTGGGAGGATAGGAGAATGGATGAGGGGGCCGCGACCGCCAGCGAGCTGGATGCACCTCGCTGGGAGAACCTGTCAATATTCATGTTAATAACAACAACAAAAAATGGAGTGTTGGGATGAATTGAGGTTGGCTGATGCTGTGGTTTTGTTGTAAAATTTAAAGGCGTTTACAGGGAATGTGCAGCGTTGGTTCGCTTGATATTGCATGGTGAGAAAATCTGTCAACACTAATGCTGAGAACACAGAGTGGAGCGTGTGGAATGAAATGGTGCTGTGTGGTGTTTGAAATGTGATGTGAGTTTTTTGGACGTTTTTAAGGTTTTTTGGCAGTTTTTTTGGCAGTGCTGATTGATTGCTGTGGCTGATTACTGAATTACTGCTGTTTCAGGTTATACATGTAAAGTATAAATATTGTTTGTTACAAAATAAAGCAAGCAATTCACTTCCTCACTGTGTGCTGCAGAAAAGAGACAGGAATTCAAGCTGTCATTTAAATTAACGTGAAGTCATTCATGCATTTAATGATGCATTCATCATGGCATTTAAAAAAAACACAATTTTGATGTTGCTTTTGTAATAGTTTGTCAAAGGACAAAAATCAAATCTGCACTCTTGTTTTTACCAACCTAATCTCACAGGAAGGAAAATAAATACCACGACAGTACATTTCACGTATCACAAGTTTGCATTTTAGCCTTTTCACGTGTCATTTGTACACTGCTTTTTTTTCTGCGCGCTATGCAAACATTCACAGTTGAGACAAAACAAACAAACAAACAAACAAACAAAACAAAAAAAAACACTTTGTATTGTAGTTCTGGATTGTGGAGTTAGACCAGGGGTGTAGTTAATTTTCCTGGGGGCCGCGTGAGAAACCCTGATTGTTGCTGGGGGCCAAACAAATATTGTCACATGTAACCTCTATTTTATCTCTACAGAAAACATACTGGGCATTAATTATACTGAAAATCACTCCAAACAGTAGATTATTAAGAAAATTACATTACAGGTGCTGGCCAGTAAATTAGAATATCATCAAAAAGTTGAATTATTTCAGTAATTCCATTCAAAAAGTGAAACTTGTATACTGTATACTTTCCTTCCACACATAGTGATATATTTCAAGTGTTTATTCATTTTCATTTTTATTATTACAACTGACAGCTAATGAAAACATCAAATTCAGTATCTCAGAAAATTAGAATATTCTGAAAAGGCTCAATATAGAAGACACCTGGTGCCACACTAATCAGCTGATTAACTCAAAACACCTGCAAAGGCCTTTAAAAGGTCCCTCAGTCGTGTTCTGAAGGCTCCACAATCATGGGGAAGACTTCTGACTTAACAGTTGTCCAAAAGACGACCATTGACACCTTGTACAAGGAGGGCAAGACACAAAAGGTGATTGCTAAAGAAGCTGGCTGTTCGCAGAGCTCTGTGTCCAAGCACATTAACAGACAGGCGAAGGGACGGAAAAAATGTGGTAGAAAAAAGTGTACAAGCTCTAGGGATAACCGCACCCTGCAGAGAATTGTGACGACAAACCCATTCAAAAATGTGGGGGAGATCCACAAAGAGTGGACTGCAGCTGGAGTCAGCGCTTCAAGAACCACCACGACGAGACGCATGAAAGACATGGGATTCAGCTGTCGCATGCCGTGTGTCAAGCCACTCTTGAACAAGAAACAGCGTAAGAAGCGTCTCGCCTGGGCCAAGGACAAAAAGGACTGGACTGCTGCTGAGTGGTCCAAAGTTATGTTTTCTGATGAAAGCAAATTTTGCATTTCCTTTGGAAATCAAGGACCCAGAGTCTGGAGGAAGAGCGGAGAAGCACAGAATCCACGTTGCATGAGGTCCAGTGTAAAGTTTCCACCGTCAGTGATGGTGTGGGGTGCCATGTCATCTGCCGGTGTTGGCCCACTCTGTTTCCTGAGGTCCAAGGTCAATGCAGCCGTCTACCAGGAAGTGTTAGAGCACTTCATGCTTCCTGCTGCTGACCAACTTTATGGAGATGCAGATTTCACTTTTCAACAGGACTTGGCACCTGCACACAGTGCCAAAACCACCAGTACCTGGTTCAAGGACCATGGTATCCCTGTCCTTGATTGGCCAGCAAACTCGCCTGACCTTAACCCCATAGAAAATCTATGGGGTATTGTGAAGCGGAAGATGCAATACGCTAGACCCAACAATGCAGAGGAGCTGAAGACGACAATCAGAGCAACCTGGGCTCTCATAACACCTGAGCAGTGCCACAAACTGATCGAGTCCATGCCACGGCGCATTAATGCAGTGATTGAGGCAAAAGGAGCCCCGACTAAGTATTGAGTGCTATACATGTGCATGCTTTTCATGTTCATTCTTTTCAGTTGGCCAACATTTCTAAAAAAACATTTTTTTTTCATTGGCCTTTTCAATATTCTAATTTTTTGAGATACCAAATTTGGAGTTTTCATTAGTTGTCACTTATAAATATCAAAATTAAAAGAAATAAACATTGGAAATACATCGGTCTGTGTGCATTGCATGAATATATATGTACAAGTTTCACTTTTTGAATGGAATTACTGAAATAATTCAACTTTTTGATGATATTCTAATTTACTGGCCAGCACCTGTATATACAGGACTGACTGTTTTGGGTAGTAATGTTTCCATTAACAAAACTTAACATTTCAGTTACATTTAACATTTAACTTAACATTTTAACTTAACATTTAATGTAACATTAATACTTACATTTAATATTTAACTTAACATTAACACTTACATTTAAGATTTACCTTAACATTAACACTTACATTTAGCATTTAACTGCAGCCACATTTGTTGCAAACTGAGCACATAGTTTTACTGCCAACCTCTACAAAAAAATACTTGCAGTGGGACTGCTCCACCTGTGGACCTGGACTGGGCTGCCTGTGAGTGCTTTGGGATGGGGAGGGACTCATGGCAGCACCCGCTGCTCTTTGAGAAGAGTGAGAATGATAAATGCTTTCACGTCAGTCTCCAAATGTCTCCAATAACACCAGAAAAAGTTGCTAGATTTGTTGCTAGTCTCTTTTTTGACAGAGTCGTAAGAGGGGTTTGAAAAGTTAACACTGACGCCTCAGCAGGTGACACTACTTCAGAAATTACACACAACCAATTTACATCAATGTCAAGTGTGACAGGAAGAAGCATACTAACAATACACAAACATTTCAAAACAAAAGGTATTTTCTTTACTTTTTTTAACTTCATAGTTAAAATTCTGTGGTTTGTCTGAAACCTCCCGGGCTGGACAGAACCATCACAAGAGTTGTATAATGCCCAGGTCTGAGTTAGATCAATAGACCAGTTTAGTGTTCAGGACTTTTTAATCTCTCCTGCTGCATTCCCAAACAACCTGACTCCAACGAGACCAGATCCCGGCGCGACGGGGGCAATTACCGGCCCCAGACCGTTCACGGGCTGAGGCTCAATCAGAAGGACTGACCAAGCAACACCAGGCAAGCCGTCTTCCATATGCTAGATTTCCCCAATTCGCCCATCTGACGGGATTCAGCGCTGGGTTTTTCCTTCATCGCTTGTGGCTACTGAGGGAATCCTAACAGGCTGCACCTTCCCCGGCCTGTGGGCGAGGTTTCAGCACCTTCAGTGTCTCAGTACAGAGATTGCTGCTTATTTTTCCAGGATTTTGAAAGCTAATTTTATATACTTGGTGATTTTTTTAAGCATTACAATGGCTGGATGGTTAGTAACACATTTTTCTGTGGTATGACAAACCCAGAAAGCATATTTATTTTTTCTTTACATGGTCTTCAAGTCAAGACATTTTGAACTGAGTGAACCCTGCAGCTACGCGAGGGTGGGGATATGAAGAAATGGTACAGTGTCACTGCACCAGACAAAGAGACGGAGATGGAAAGGCGCATCAAGGTAACATAACAGCCGACTATATCTGAGGGTGCCCGTGGACACCAAAGAGAGCCACTGAGGGAGAGCATCCAGGTCGCAAGTTCCAAAATGTTGTATTCCAGACAGAATCTGCCACCATTCCAATCAGTAAATCAGTACAACCTCCATCTACCCATCTACTCAGCAAGGGTGATGTATAGATGGATTTTCAAGGAGAAATAGTTTGATGACTACACTAATGAAACAAATCTATAGTCAATGAATAAGGTCTGTTTACAAAATAGAAAATTAATGCCAAATGCAGAAGAATTAGGAAAACCATCCACAATGAATGAAAACCTGAATTAGACCACATCTAAATTTATAAGTTGTAATTGCTTCTCAGTCTTCTCTGGTGCTTCATAAACTTTCTACTGCTGAATGGTATTTAGCTGATTGGCAAAAGTCAACCCAGAGACTATGAGACTCAACTGATTAATATCAAACAGTTTTTTTGGGGGGCGGCAGTAGCTCAGTCTGTAGGGAGTTGGCTTGGGAACCGGAGGGTCACCGGTTCAAGTCCCGCCATGGACCAAGAACTGCGTGTGAACTGGTAGCTGGAGAGGTGCCAGTTTACCTCTTGGGCACTGCCGAGGTGCCCCTGAGCAAGGCACCAAACCCCCAACTGCTCGGGGTGCTTGTCAGGAGCAGCCCCATCACTCTGACATCTCTCCATTGTTTGTGCATGTGTGTGTTCAGGTCTGCATGTACCGTGTATAACTTAACAACAGAGTGAAAAAATTGAATTTCCCCTCGTGGGACTAATAAAGGACTATCTTCTTCTTCTTCTTATAAAACTGGGTGGCACCTGGGTGAATTCTAATGTTAAAGTTGACTGTGGGTAATATTTGAAGTTGAGTGTCAACACTTTCCTCCGCTACGATAATGAATTATGAATTTTGAATGATATTATAATTAACAAGTTTGGTTATTCATTTTGGATACATATTTAGATATTAATTAATCATTGATTGTTAGTCTGCTCTATGCAATAATGCTACATGTCAGTTGCATGTCTTCTAGAGATTTGAGGTAAGTTGTTGAGTTGAGGAGAGTGAAAGTGATCGTTTGACGGTATATTGACATCATATCAGCAACATGTCTGTGTCTGGAGAATATGTCACAGAATAAAATGAAGTTTTATTTTTAAATCAACACCTATAAAGCCCTGTGAACAGAATTCTGTTATTTTTAATGCAAAATATAAATGACATTTACAATAAGATAAAATGAAATGATCATTTTGAAAGGCAAACTCGAATAATGGCTGGCAGCAGCAACAGCAGAAATGCCACTGGTGTGAACAACCAATGCACAAGTCACGTAGCAGTGAGGCAGCCGTCAGTCAATGCTCATGCACCCAGTGTGTCCAGACCATTTGCAGTGCACTGTCAGTATGGGACATACACAATGCACTGCAATACGATATGGCATACGGAATATGGCATACGAAACAAATTTAAGAAAAGCATTCTTATTATACATTTTGCGCATTACCGTGGCATTTAGTATATGCCTCTGTGTGTGAACAGGCTGGTTTTTACACTGCTGTCGCTTTTATTTTCATTGGAATACCAGAGATCATTGGAATGCCAGATTTGGGGGGATGACAGCATCAGTCATTTGTGACAAAACCTCAAAACACACACTTTGAAAACTGTCACATTAGCTATTTTCTATAACAGACTTTTGTAACAGTTTTTGTAACAGGCAAACACAAGTAATGCTGTCATGTTGACTGTGGAATCACTTAAATACTGCTTTTAGAATTTAATTATAACAGGCATTCCAGGAGAAAGCTGTGTGGAAACAATAACGGTCACTTTCTCATTCCAAAGGCGTCAAATACAGATGCTTTGTCATGGCTGTCGGCCTTCAATACCTCTGCACAAGGCACCTTTCAGCTTTCTATAAACTATAATGGGTTGCGTTCACCATTTACCTGTTTGGTTCGGTTCGTTGAGGCTGGTGTGTCAATCAAACTCTTGTGCAGAACATCACCTTAAAAGGAACAGTCCAGTGTCACAGGAAGGCGTGTAAATATCGCATGCCTCACAGCGTCACGCCTTTGTCTCACTACTGGTGTGGTCATTCTTCCAGTCTCCATCTGTTGCTCCACCTCCCCTGCCCTTTCTCCCCCTGTACCATCCAGCACTTGTCTTACTTCTCTCCTGTCTCCAGTGGAGCTATCCAACCTCATGGTTGGAATGAAAAGCCTAACCTGTGTTCTGGACCCGATCGCATCCACTCTTGTGAAGGAACATCTCCCAGCTATCTCTTCACTCATCACACACATCATCATTTCCTCCTTCAGCTATGGTTCAGTCCCACAAGCACTTGAAGTGACTGCTGCCAACCCCATCTTCAAAAATCCTGGACTCATGGACTCATGCCTGATGTCATGAGTAACTTCAGACTCATCTCCTGTCTCCATTTACTGTCCAAAATACTGATCGCCTCACAGCTCAAAACCCACCTCATCGCCAATGACCTGCTGGAACTATTTCAATCAGTTTCCACTCACAACGCAGCACAGAAACAGCCCTCAAAGTCACCAATGACCTCCTCTTCTCCTTTGACTCATCACCTCATCATCCTTAATCCTCGTCTACCTCACTGCAGCTTTAGACACCATCAATCACAGTATTCTTCTGTCCTGCCTTGAATCCTCCCTCAACATCACTGGCACTGCCCTCTCCTGGCTTAAGTTATATCTCACAAACTGACAATAATGCATTAACATCAACAATTGCACCTCCTCTCCCACTCCTCTGTCCCAAGGCATCCCCCAGGGTTCAGTGCTTGGTCCCCGTCAGTTCATCCTCTACATGCTTCCCCTTGGTAATATCATACGCCGCCATGGCATCCACTTTCACTACTATACTGACATCAAGCTCTACATTTCCACAAAATCCATTACCATGCTTCTTACTCCACTCTAACCAACTGCCTCAGTGAAATTAAATCATGCATGCAAATCAACTTTCTCAAGTTCATCTTCGACAAATCAGACATTATCATCATCATCAGTCCCAAATCCCTCTCCAAAATGGCCTTCTTGGTAGTTACAGATCAGACCTGCACAACAGTCAGGAGAAATTTTGGACCTTCCTCTTTAAAAAACTTTCAGTTCAGGAATATTCTTGGGATGTCTGGTGTGAATCTCTCTCTTGAGGTCATGCCACAGCATCTCAGTCAGGTTGAGGTTGGGACTCTGACTGGGCCGCTCCAGAAGGCCTGTTTTCATCTGCTGAAGCCGTTGATTTATGCGTTGGGTTGTTGTCCTGTTGCATCACCCATCCTCTGTTTAGCTTCAGTTGGTAGACAGATGGTCTTAAATTTTCCTGAAAAATGTTTTGAAAAAATTGGGAATTCATTTTTCTGTCGATGACAGCAATCCATCCAGGCCCTGAGGCAGCAAAGCATCCCCGAACCATGATGGCCCTCCACCCTGTTTCACAGCTGGAATGAGGTTTTGATGTTGCTGTGCTGTGCCTTTTTTTCTCCACACAGCATTGTGTGTTCCCTCCAAACAACTCAGTTTTGGTTTCATCTGTCCACAGAATATTTTGCCAGTAGTGCTGTGGAAGCTCCTCTGCTCCTTATACTCATCACCTCATGGGCAGGTGCTCTTTTGCAAACTTCAAACATGCAGGAATGTTTATTTTTTTGGCCAGCGGTGGCTTCCTCCGTGGTGTCCTCCCATCAACTCCATTCTTCTTTAATGTTTTACTTGTTGTAGATTTGTAAATGTAACCCACATGATATAAAGGGTTGCATTATAAAAGAAAAAAAAATCTGATTAGGCATTACTGTGCTACTGCAATGTTACCCAAGCCAATCATAACTAAACTAGTGCAGTGTCAAATTAGGATTGTTATCCAATGAATATTAGAGAATAGTAGAAGTGAGAATGATATCTCAGCCAATCAGCCACTCACTGTGACGGTTAGTCCCGCCCCCTGATCTGGTCAGGTAGCAGCCTGTGTGTCTATGTGAGCAAGTTTGTGTGTCCTTGAAGAAGAAGAAGAAGAAGATCTACCTTTATTAGTCCCACAATGGGGAAATTCAATTTACACTCTGTTAAACTCATACATGGTACATGCAGACCTGAAACACACATACATGCATTAATGGAGAGATGTCAGAGTGAGGGGGCTGCTCCTGACAAGCGCCCCGAGCAGTTGGGGGTTTGGTGCCTTGCTCAGGGGCACCTCGGCAGTGCCCAAGAGGTAAACTGGCACCTCTCCAGCTACCAGTTCACACTCAGTTTTTGGTCCATGTCGGGACTTGAACCGGTGACCTTCCGGTTCCCAAGCCAACTCCCTACAGACTGAGCTATTGCCGCCCCCAGTCGTGCAGAGAGACGGAGCGTATAACGCAGCATATGTAGCACAAAATAAGGAGAGAAACAGAAGACAAATAGGAAGTGCAAAAGCGGATTTAGTGAGACTAGGAAGACGTTAGCGGTCACTTGTTGAAAGCGAAGGCAAGTGAGTTAGTCAAATTGCTGTTGGTTGCTGCGAACTAACCGCGTCTCGCGCTAGCTTGCTAATTAGCCGACCACTCGCTTTAGCTCCAAAGTGTGGATACCTCCGTGACTTTCACTCAATGACAGCTATGTCAACTAGCAAGCACCTCGTGGTTTTACTGCCTGGCCGTCGTCATTACGTGCTTGTCCAGTCTTTTCAGCACAGAAATCAGTAAGCAGGATTATTTAAATTCTCCCAGTGA
Source organism: Pterois miles (assembly GCA_947000775.1). Taxonomy (NCBI): domain Eukaryota; kingdom Metazoa; phylum Chordata; class Actinopteri; order Perciformes; family Scorpaenidae; genus Pterois; species Pterois miles. Next base: position 3,564,316 of record CAMQGK010000474.1, on the reverse strand, counting down.
GGGATTTTATTTCATTTTGCAATTATGGAGTCATTGTGCTGACTTATTGTATATGTACAAGTTGTTATAAGGTCTAATTACAAAGCTATTCCAAGGATGGAAATCATTTTATGTTGCGCTTTATTAGTTCACTTGTGCTATTTTTTATGGCATGTACATAAATTAATTGTGCAATATTGCATATTATTGTTTTAATTTAAGTTCATGAAAATACAGATTATATGTTAACTATAGACAATACAAACTGATAACTCATGATACTTCTCTGACCCTGTCTGTTGACAGGTCAGGTTTTTTTTTTTTTTTTTGTATTGGAGCACATTGTGCCATGGACCTCCCCATGATGTAGATAGCGAGCTTTCCCACCTAGACCTAGAGAGGAGAGACATAATTTGAAGAGGACCTGTGGTCCCTGGACAGGTCCTGCTGCACACTGCGGTGTGGTCGGCCTAGAACCTGCAGACACCCTCATACTCAGCCTATCACACCTCCCCACACACTCCCCTGTCCTGGACCTCTGAACTCCACAGACTAATTATTCCTTGTTTTGGAACTCTGAGCTCATTCCTGATTTTTTTTTTCCTTTGGGACTCCTTTTTATTGGACTTTGACTTTCACTGTGTGAATTTACCTCTTCATCCCAGGAACGATGTGCTGATGACTGAGTGGTAGGATATCTTCCTTCATCGGATGGTGTTGTAAAATACTGTATTATTGTGATTTTTTTCCTGTCATGAGTATTGAACTAGATTTGAATTTAGAGATCTATACCTGAATTTAAGGTTGCTACAGAAAATTCAGGTTAAAGGGTGCACCCAAACTAGAATTGTGATGTTTTGAATCTGATACTGCAGTTTTCCGTTTAATTGCATTTGTGATGTTCAATGTTCTATTATGTTCTCTACACTGCTAAAGCCGGCATATTTTTATATTTAAATACCCAACTCTGAGTCTTCTTTAAACATTCCACTGTGCTCCAGTAATTGAACCTTACTTTTCACTAGCCCATAAATTATCTCACATTATAGCATCTATTGTTGATCCTTTATAAGTGCTACATAAACAAAAATGTTAGCATGTGCCAGAGAGTTAGAGTCATCAATTAACCTAAACAGCATGTCTTTGGGAGGAAGCTGGAGTACCCAGAGAAAACCAACGCTTACACGGGGAGAACATGCAAACTCCACACAGCAGAGTGCCCAAGCCGGAATTGAACTTGCAACCCTCTTGCTGTGAGGCAACAGCGCTAAACACTGCAGCACCATGCAGCATGGATCTTTAGTGTGTACTATGTAAATCAGATGTGTGGTCCCTGGTGTATGATTGGCCCTGATGCCAAGATACTGTCTCACTTCCTGGCTGACTGAGGCAACTTAAACAGTTAAAGCAAAGAGTATAAAAGCAAAGAGTCAAAACTTTTTTGACAAAAGCTGCTGCCACCATGTTGGACTGAAAACACCAATGAGTCTGTGACCATGGATATATAAAGAGACACCTGTACACATTTTATTAAGGCAAATCAACTTCCCAGTAGGAACACGTCAGTTGCCCTCATTTAAATTATTATGTACCGGTAATAAAAGTTGTAATTTAACTAATAGATGAATCCAGAGTTATGGTCCTCTCATAATGAACATGCATCAGACTGCAAGTTGACATGACATATCCGGTTCTGCCACCTTCCTGCTAGCTGTATGTGGCTGTAATACTGGATATTTTACCTTTTACCGTTTATATTATTTTATTATCTTATAATACATCCATGGGCTGTATGCTGTATATATATATATATATATATATATATATATATATATATATATATATATATATATATATATACATATATATATATATATATATATATATATATATATATATATATATACAAATATCTCTGTCATGTCAATCTCAGAGACTTGGCAATGGTGTCTGAAGGACACAAGCATGTCTCTCCATCCTCTGTATGTCTTTCGGTCAACCTGCAGCCATCTCCAGGAAGGTTTTAGTCATTTGAAAAGGCAAAATGTCAAATGACTAATCTTCTTCTTTAACTGCAGTTTGAGCAGCTCAGCCCTGCTTTACTGTCTCTCTCTTTCTCTTGCTCTTCCCAACATACAGAAAAGAGAGAGAGGCAGGCGGGTTAATAACTTGCTTTGCTCTGGACACTTTAAATTGGTTTCCATTGACACCTGCTATCTCTCAGCAGATAGCAGAGAGGACCTCATCAAGTCTAAAGACGCTGATGGTGGGGAGCCAAATAACCCACTGTAGAGCAATAACTTCCATTCCATATAAATGCAGCTTTTATTGTTGCTATGTCAAATCCCTGACTTTTGTTCCTCCTCCGGTGATGATGTTCTGTGGCTCTGTCACTGTTCAGCTGCCCTCGATACCATGTTAAGATAAACCATTCATTTCCATTCAAGGCTTTTTAATTGCCTTGCCACGAGGTTGGGCTTATCTCAAATTAGACGTTCAAATATTGAAATATATGTCATTATCTGGCTTCTTCTTTTGTCAGAAAGGGAAGCTAATCCAGCGCAGGGCGGAAGAGGAAGAGATGGATGTCTGCTGAGAGAAAAGTAAAAAAAAAAAAAAGGAGCAAAAAGTTAAAGGCACAGGAAACTATAAATCATGGAGTTTAATTTGTGTTTAATTTACCGCAATAATAATACAGTCTCACAAATTTCGTGAAATGGTTACAAAATTTAATCTATTTGATTTATGTACATAGACACAAAATTTTTGATTGACATTTGATGCCCAGCAAGACAAAAAATCTTTCTTATGCATTTTCCTGCAAATATCCAACAACATGTGATACACATGTCAATTTCCACCCCAGTCTAAGTAAAACTACTTAATTAAGCTTAGAAAAAGATGGACTTGGTTGGGCTTAGGCAACAAAACTACTTAGTTTGGTTGAGGAAAAGAAGTTATGTGACAGATAAATCAAATTTGACTTGTGCTTTCACGTGGGACACAAACACCGGTCTCCTGGGTGAAAGTTGTTTTTTGACTCACTCATCTACTCCAGCCTCCTCCACGTGTAGCGTCTCTCTTTATACTTCCTGGTTCACAATTGTATTGATTACACATCAGTCGATTTTGTGCTGACCATCAGTAAAGAAATGTGAAATTTGTGTTTATGTACACAAATCAATATATTAAATGTCGTGACTGTTTTACAAAGTGCTGTGCGACTGGCCTGGAAGTAAACAATATATGTTCATATATATAATATATATATAATATATATTCAATATATAATACATGTTGAACATGTACATGTTCAATATACATGTACATGTTCATGTACAATCTGGTCCAAAAAAACACTTTTGGTCTCTGTAGCTACTTTCCCCATGCATGATAACTTTCCAAAATAAAACTTAAACAGAGCTGATTGCATGTGACAAAGAAAAGGGAAATTTGTATACAGCACCAAAAAGAAACTGATCTGTAAATTATTCAGTTCAGGAGATAAAGTTACATATTTCAGTTTTCGTATACAGTTTGCATTTGGTTGCTTGTTGGGTAGAGCTTTCACTTCTGGTTGTTAATCAAATGTAATGGCTGTGAGATTCCTCTGTTAACATTGTTAACACTCCTCATGCCATGATCTTTGTGTGTTGCCATCAACCTGGTCTCACATGAAGGCATATAAATACTACAGACATTACACAGACATTCTGCGTGTCATGACTACACTTGTACGCATTTTTGTATGTTATTTGTATGCAACAAAAATGTCCACAGTTAGGTTTTGGCAAGAAAACCACAAATTTAGTTTCAGGCATGAAAACCACTTAGTTAAGGTAAGGAAAAATGGTTGGACTTAAAATAAGTAGAGCACGTACAGAAACAACTACAGAAAACACGTCACAAACCCGGCCTCACCTGCCCACCCTAAGTGGTCTTTTGCATTTTTTATACTACGTCACCAACTCTTACTGTAGCATTGATACACAGATGCCTTTACATTGCAGCCAGTACAGGATACATGGCATACAAAAGACAAGTGGAATTCAAGAAATATGTTCTCATTGCACGCTAAACCCCATGCCATCCTGGCATCTGGATTTCTTGTATCCTAAATGTCTTGATTGCATCCACTTTTGTGTCTTTTCTTCACATCTTAGTCCTTCTCACTTAATATGTGAGGAGAGACGCAGGAAAAGGAGGGGAGGAACAGTTGTCAATCAACAGGCTCAGTAGTATCTTTTGATGTTTTGGAGTCCATGATTGCACAGTGTGACTTACTGTCCTAATGTAATAAGGGTTATCAATGCCAGCCAACAGTCATTACTGATGTTTTCCCACAAAGTGAACAATCTGTATATACAGTAAACTGTACTGTGTTAAACTGCAGTGTGTAAATTAACTTCACTGCTCAAACTATGAATGCACATGACCTTTCTACAGCAGCCTTTTCAATATAGAGTTCCTGCCAAAACTATTGGAACAGCGAGGCCAGTTCTTTTATTCCTGCTGTGCACTGAAAACATTCGGATTTGACATCAAACGATGAAACTGACAAGAAATCAGTATTTCAGCTTTTATTTCCAGGTATTTCCATCTAGATCTGTTCCACAACTTAGAAGATAGCACCTTTTCTAGCAGTACACACATTTTTTTGGTGAGCCAGTGTATAGGAACTGTAGTGAAGTGAATAATACTTAATATTTTGTTAGAATAACTGCTTCAAAACTGCGACCCACTTTACATTCTTCTTTTGTGATGCATTTCCAGTAGTGATGGGAATTCCGGCTCTTTTCAGAGAACAGGCTCTTTCGGCTCCCAAACGGCTCTTCAGGTTATTTTGTTGCTTTAATTAATTTATTATCAACATCAATATGAAATTATGCTCAAAATGAATTACTAATATAATTGTTATGTTAGCTGCATTGTCAGGAACAGCATCCCACTCTTTGGCCTCTTTGAGCAGCTCTTCTGCTCAGTTCTCAGAAGTGTGTTTGTTGCTGAACTCAAAACCATCCAGAAGACAGACCACCATTTTATAATTTTCAATAAAGTGACACGTAACTGACAAGAAGGATGCTGCTGTGGCTTTTTTAACCATCTCTTGCAGTGGATGCAAGTTCTCTGTCATATAGGCCTGGGATGATTTTTTTGTTTTCCTGCTTGGAACTGCAGACATAGGATTCAGTGCATGAATAAACTTCCTGAATCCTTTATCATCCACAGCTGAAAATGGATGGAAATCAAGTGCAATCATTTTTGCCTGTTCTTCATCAACTGAGTTATGTCTTGCTGGAGTCACAGACTTCTGCAAAAACTGTCTCATAGAGCTCTGGGTTGGTTTAGGTGGTTGTGGTGGTGTACAGCATGATGCTGTAGATACTACTACTACTAAGAAGAAGTAGTAGTAGTTTGGGGGCGGCAGTAGCTCAGTCTGTAGGGAGTTGGCTTGGGAACTGGAGGGTCACCGGTTCAAGTCCCGACATGGACCAAAAAACTGAGTGTGAACTGGTACCTGGAGAGGTGCCAGTTTACCTCTTGGGCACTGCCGAGGTGCCCCTGAGCAAGGCACCAAACCCCCAACTGCTCGGGGCGCTTGTCAGGAGCAGCCCCCTCACTCTGACACCTCTCCATTACTGCATGTATGTGGGTTTCAGGTCTGCATGTACCATGTATGAGTTTAACAGAGTGTAAATTGAATTTCCCCATTGTGGGACTAATAAAGGACTATCTTCTTCTTCTTCTTCTACTACTACTACTGCAGCAGCAGCAGCAGCAGTTGCAGTAGACACACTGGCGCCAATTGGTGGACTGTTCTCAGGTTGTTTGCCTGTGCAGGTTGTTTGTGGCTCTATATGATATTCCTGCAGACTCTACACTCTGCCTTTGTATTGTCAATAAAATTGATATGGTCCTGGAGTCACTCATTTTCTTTACTATACCTTCCTAATGTGTCGATGTTGTCTCTTCTTGTTGCCCTGCTCTCTCTCTCTCTCTCTCTGTCTCTCTCCTTCTCTCTCTCTCTCTCTCTCTGTTCGTGTGCTACTGCTGCTGCGAGTGTAACTCCTGCCCCTCCCCTCTGCTCAGCGCAAACACAAGGCTCAAACACATATTGACCAATCACGTGCAGCGTGAAGAGAAAAAAAAAAGTGAGAGAGAGAGAGAGAGAGAACATGGCTCCCAATAAGAAGCCGGCTCCCGTCGTTCACTTCAAAGAGCCGGCTCTAAGAGCCGTTTCGTTCCCGAACGACCCATCACTAATTTCCAGGCTTTCGCCGCAGCCTCTTTCAGTTGTTTGTTTTGGGGGATTTCTTCAGTCTCCTATTTAACAGGTAAAATGCTGCTCGACAGGGTTTCAGTTGCAGATTGACTTGGCCAGTCTAAAACCTTCCTTGAAACTCCTTGGTTGTTCTCAGGGTGTTTTGGGTCGCTGTCTTGCTGCATGATGAAGGATCTCCGGATCAGTTTGGTTCATCTCTCTTTAAATTGTCAGACTAAATGTTTCTGGAGACCTCTGAGTTCATTTAGCTGCTGCCATCATGTGTTCCATCATCAATAAAGATCATTGATCCGTCCCAGAAGAAGCCATGCAGCCCAACCATGACATTACCTCCACCAGGTTTCACAGATGAGCTGCTGATCCTTTCTTTTCCATCACTTTGGTAAAGGTTCATCTTTGTCTCATCAGTCCACAAACTTTATCCCAGAACTTTTGAGCCTCGTCTCTGTACTCTTTGTCTACAGTTGTGTTCAAAATTATTCAACCCCCACAGTAGATAAGTGTTTTTGCAAGTTTGACATTTATTTTTCATCTTGTTTATAATCACATTAAATAATGACATGTCAAATAGACAAATACAACTGAAATAACAAAAATATTTTTTGGAATATTCCAATTAATGGCCTTTCTGCGATTACCTCATTGACACGCACCCCCCTGCTGACTCCAAAGCACAAGAAGAGTCGACTCCAGTATGCCAAAAACCATGTGGACAAACCACAAAGGTTTTGGGATACTGTTCTCTGGAGTGATGAGACCAAACTGGAACTTTTTGGGCCAATGGATCAACGGTACGTGTGGAGGAGAAAGAATGATGCCTATAAAGAAAACAACACCCTGCCTACTGTGAAGCACGGTGGGGGGTCAGTCATGCTCTGGGGTTGTTTTGCTTCTTCAGGTACAGGGAATCTTCAGCGTGTGCAAGGTATTATGAATTCAGTTCACTACCAGGAGATCTTGGATGCAAATGTCATGCAGTCAGTGACAAAGCTGAGGCTTGGGAGACGTTGGACCTTCCAACAGGACAATGGTCCTAAGCATGGGGCGGCAGTAGCTCCGTCTGTAGGGAGTTGGCTTGGGAACCGGAGGGTCACCGGTTCAAGTCCCGACATGGACCAAAAAACTGAGTGTGAACTGGTAGCTGGAGAGGTGCCAGTTTACCTCTTGGGCACTGCCGAGGTGCCCCTGAGCAAGGCACCAAACCCCCCAACTGCTCGGGGCGCTTTTCTGGAGCAGCCCCCTCACTCTGACATCTCTCCATTACTGCATGTGTGTGTGTTTGTGTGCATGTACCATGTATAAGTTAAACAGAGTGTAAATTGAATTTCCCCACTGTGGGACTAATAAAGGTAGATCTTCTTCTTCTTCTTCTTCATACCTCCAAATCTATCACAGCTTGGTTGCAAAAGAAGGGCTGGAAGATTCTGGAGTGGCCATCGCAATCACCAGACTTAAATCCCATTGAAAATCTCTGGTGGGACTTGAAGAAGGCAGTTGCAGCACGCAAGCCAAAAAATGTTAATGAACTGGAGGCCTTTGCCCATGAGGAATGGGCAAAGATACCTGTGGATCGCTGCAAGAAACTTGTGTCAAACTATGCTTCACGTCTAAAGGATGTTATTGTTGCAAAAGGATGTTGAACTAAGTACTAAAGTTGTACATACCTTAGGGGTTGAATAATTTTGTCAACGAGGTAATCACAGAAAGGCCATTAATGGGTATATTACAAACATTTTTGTTGTAATTTCAGTTGTATTTGTCTATTTGACATGGCATTATTTAATGTGATTATAAACAAGATGAAAAATAAATTTCAAACTTGCAAAAACACTTATCTACTGTGGGGGTTGAATAATTTTGAACATAACTGTAATTCCAATCTGTCCTTCCTCTTCTTGCTGCTAATGAGTGGTTTGTATCTTCTAGTGTAGCCTCAGTACTTTAGTTCCTGAAGTCCTCTGTGAACGGTGGATTGTGATTCCTTCACTCCTGCCCTCTGGAGGTTGTTGCTGATGTCACTGACAGTTGTTTTAGGGTTTTTCTTTACAGCTCTCACAGTGTTTCTGTCATCAACTGCTGATGTTTTCCTCGGTCTACCAGTGCGTCTGTTGCTTAGTACACCAGTGGTTTCTTTTTTCTACAGGACGTTCCAGATGGTTGTACTGGCTATGGCCAATGTTTGTGCAGTGGCTCTGATTGATTTTCCATCTTTACTCAGCTTTTCTCCCATAGACAGCTCTCTGGTCAAAGCTGAAACTGAGAGTAGACATTCAGCGCTATTTATTGTTTGAATAATCAATGTATCAGGACACACCATTGCAACAAAAAGCACCTGTCAGTCACATGTTCCAGTGATTTTGCTCAGTAGAAAAATGGGTGGGTTCAAACAAAAGGTGCTATCTTCTAAGTTGTGCAACAGATCTAGATGTAAATACCTGGAAATAGAAGCAGAGATACTGATATCTCATCTTCATCTTTTGATGGCAAACCAAATGATTCAGCAAAAACAAAGGAATTGGCCTTACTGTTCAGTAGCTGTGGAGGTGACTCTATGGATTATACAGTATATCTCTTTTTCGTATTTTCTTATTTTACTTTCTCTATTTAATTGTATTATTGCTGTCTTTGTGCTGTTGTAACAACTGAATTTTGGGATCAATAAAGTTCTAACTCACACATGCGCCGCCCTCCTCTGGACTCTATGGGTAATACTTTCCTCCAATATATCCCATGGTATCCAGTGCTGCCTGGTATCCCATGGTGTCCCATGCTGCCTGGTATCCCATGGTGTCCCACGCTGCCTGGCATCCCATGGTTCCCAATGCTGCCTGGTATCCCATGGTGTCCCATGCTGCCTGGTATCCCATGGTGTCCCATGCTGCCTGGCATCCCATGGTACCCAATGCTGCCTGGTATCCCATGGTGTCCCATGCTGCCTGGCATCCCATGGTACCCAATGCTGCCTGGTATCCCATGGTGTCCCATGCTGCCTGGTATCCCATGGTGTCCCATGCTGCCTGGTATCCCATGGTGTCCCATGCTGCCTGGCATCCCATGGTACCCAATGCTGCCTGGTATCCCATGGTGTCCCATGCTGCCTGGCATCCCATGGTACCCAATGCTGCCTGGTATCCCATGGTGTCCCATGCTGCCTGGTATCCCATGGTGTCCCATGCTGCCTGGTATCCCATGGTGTCCCATGCTGCCTGGTATCCCATGGTACCCCATGCTGCCTGGTATCCCATGGTGTCCCATGCTGCCTGGCATCCCATGGTACCCAATGCTGCCTGGTATCCCATGGTGTCCCATGCTGCCTGGTATCCCATGGTGTCCCATGCTGCCTGGTATCCCATGGTGTCCCATGCTGCCTGGCATCCCATGGTACCCAATGCTGCCTGGTATCCCATGGTGTCCCATGCTGCCTGGCATCCCATGGTGTCCCATGCTGCCTGGTATCCCATGGTGTCCCATGCTGCCTGGTATCCCATGGTGTCCCATGCTGCCTGGTATCCCATGGTGTCCCATGCTGCCTGGCATCCCATGGTACCCAATGCTGCCTGGTATCCCATGGTGTCCCATGCTGCCTGGTATCCCATGGTGTCCCATGCTGCCTGGTATCCCATGGTGTCCCATGCTGCCTGGCATCCCATGGTACCCAATGCTGCCTGGTATCCCATGGTGTCCCATGCTGCCTGGTATCCCATGGTGTCCCATGCTGCCTGGTATCCCATGGTACCCCATGCTGCCTGGTATCCCATGGTGTCCCATGCTGCCTGGTATCCCATGGTACCCCATGCTGCCTGGTATCCCATGGTGTCCCATGCTGCCTGGCATCCCATGGTACCCCATGCTGCCTGGTATCCCATGGTGTCCCATGCTGCCTGGTATCCCATGGTGTCCATGCTGCCTGGTATCCCATGGTGTCCCATGCTGCCTGGCATCCCATGGTACCCAATGCTGCCTGGTATCCCATGGTGTCCCATGCTGCCTGGCATCCCATGGTACCCAATGCTGCCTGGTATCCCATGGTGTCCCATGCTGCCTGGTATCCCATGGTGTCCCATGCTGCCTGGTATCCCATGGTGTCCCATGCTGCCTGGTATCCCATGGTACCCCATGCTGCCTGGTATCCCATGGTGTCCCATGCTGCCTGGCATCCCATGGTGTCCCATGCTGCCTGGTATCCCATGGTGTCCCATGCTGCCTGGTATCCCATGGTGTCCCATGCTGCCTGGTATCCCATGGTGTCCCATGCTGCCTGGCATCCCATGGTACCCAATGCTGCCTGGTATCCCATGGTGTCCCATGCTGCCTGGTATCCCATGGTGTCCCATGCTGCCTGGTATCCCATGGTGTCCCATGCTGCCTGGCATCCCATGGTACCCAATGCTGCCTGGTATCCCATGGTGTCCCATGCTGCCTGGTATCCCATGGTGTCCCATGCTGCCTGGTATCCCATGGTACCCCATGCTGCCTGGTATCCCATGGTGTCCCATGCTGCCTGGTATCCCATGGTACCCCATGCTGCCTGGTATCCCATGGTGTCCCATGCTGCCTGGCATCCCATGGTACCCCATGCTGCCTGGTATCCCATGGTGTCCCATGCTGCCTGGTATCCCATGGTGTCCATGCTGCCTGGTATCCCATGGTGTCCCATGCTGCCTGGCATCCCATGGTACCCAATGCTGCCTGGTATCCCATGGTGTCCCATGCTGCCTGGCATCCCATGGTACCCAATGCTGCCTGGTATCCCATGGTGTCCCATGCTGCCTGGTATCCCATGGTGTCCCATGCTGCCTGGTATCCCATGGTGTCCCATGCTGCCTGGTATCCCATGGTACCCCATGCTGCCTGGTATCCCATGGTGTCCCATGCTGCCTGGTATCCTACGCTCCCCTGGTATCCCATGGTGTCCCACGCTGCCTGGTATCCCATAGTGCCTGGTGTCCCATGCTGCCTGGTATCCCATGGTGTCCCATGCTGCCTGGTATCCCATGGTGTCCCATGCTGCCTGGTATCCCATGGTACCCCATGCTGCCTGGTATCCCATGGTGTCCCATGCTGCCTGGTATCCCATGGTACCCCATGCTGCCTGGTATCCCATGGTGTCCCATGCTGCCTGGTATCCTATGCTCCCCTGGTATCCCATGGTGTCCCACGCTGCCTGGTATCCCATACTGCCTGGTGTCCCATGCTGCCTTCTATCCCACGCCCTCTTCAATGAGTAGCAGTTTTTGGAATGCAGTACAAATGTGTCATTTTCATTTTTAAATGGTGTGTTTGAATATTTCTGCATAAAGTGGTCCCTAAACCCTTCTTGGATCTTGGAATTACATAAATTGGGTATTACACTATGAAGTTGAGACTAATGGATCCAATGATCCCAACTGTATTCATGTGTGATGCTGCTTGTCTCTACAGTAGCAATTTCCAGAACAGAAGTACTTGCAGAAAAATGCAATTCTTGCATTGAGTTTCTGATACCACGGCATGGCTTTTTCTGTGGTGTTCCTCAAGGTCTTGGGGTCTCAGTGTGGTAATTTGGAGTGATGATTGATCATTTTTTTCAATTCTTATGTTGGGGATGCAGATATGACCTGGTCTAGTTATTTTAAAATATTAAAGATAATCATTATTAATATAATTAATATCAATTTACGTTAATAATATAATAACAATCTAATATATCGGGCACCAAATTACTATATTTTGGTACATAAGCTTAAAAGACATTAAAATGGCTGTCAAAAATTAATAATTATTAATTAAATGCAATAATATGATGTGAGCTATATTAAATCATCCTTGAGCACCACTCTTTGAAACAAAGAGAAAATGATAGCCACTTAATGCAGTCTCATGGATAAGTCTCATTAAATCTACTAAACTATCAATTTGGAACTTTGATTTATAATTAAATTAATAACGATATCTAAAACTACCATATCAACAGATCATAAAAGATTGGCTTTATTCACTCTTGTACAACATTGAGACCGGCAACTATATTCCATAAACATTTATTAGAATATTAAAGGTTTAAACACAATATTAACTCATATTAATATTAATTCATAGTTTATGTAAGTGATTTTAACGTGTCTGATCGTGCAGAGGGTTAGATGATTAGTCTGCATGCAAGACCCTGTGTCTATGCAGCATAACTAAACACATCAGAGGCAGCAAAGCCAGCTACCCAGATATCCTGACTCAACAATATCACAACAGTAACTCAATGAATAATATCGAACCAAATCAATACATGTACATTCAAGTACAGCACTTTCTGAATAAAGTTGTATTGTATTGCAGTGTAACAGTAAACTTGGTCACTGAACATTTCACACAGGACACATTACAGTGGTCTCCTCCATTCTTGAGGCCCCTCAATGAGTGTGGTCCTCAACAACCCGTTAATGCAACCCACCCTCTGGGTTATTCAACAGTTGGTGCTGATGCCGAGGGGCACTGACAAAGCAGCAGTATTTGACGAGTTGGGAATGAGAATGTGTAGTCTTTACCTGCTATCAACAGATTTCCAATGGTTGGGTGATTTGATCTGATAAAAGACTTTGGTGAAGGCTGCTCTCATGTATCCTCTCTCCTCAGAAGACCAGAAGTCTGGACTGGAACAACTTCTGGGTTACCTGTGAATTGAGGATTAAGGATTGATCAAATAAAGGGATTAGGATTTACCAATAGATATGTGAATGTAAATCAAGTTTCTTGTAGATTTAAGTGAATTCTGAGAGGAAGAGTGTGTGAGTGAGAGGGAATTGAAAGGAACAAGAAGAACCAGGAAGCTCCCATTTGCCTCATAAGCTGAACATCAAGGTCATGCAGTGAGGAGTCCTCTATACTTCTTCATATCCTCCTCCTATCTGTTGGTTCTCACCCTGAGATGCAATCGAATTAGTCTTTGACAGTTCAGCGTGTTTGGAGTGAACCAGCACAGAGTCAGACAGTGAACGTGTTTGTCTGTGAACGTTTCCATCATTCATCGACTACACATGGCGTGAAAGAGACAGAGAGGGGATTGTATGGCCCGTGGCTCTATGACAGCGTTGAGTCCAGTGAGTAAGTAAGTTTTATCCCGTCTCACTGTCGTTCTTCTTGTGTGCCGTCTGTCAGAGAATCTGTCACTTTTTTTAAGCTCACTTTTCTTAGTTTTAAAAGCCAGTCAGCAGGTGGCAAAGAAATCAGTGAGTCATTAGTATTGATCAACAACTCTAAAAAGAATCCAGTAAATATATCTCTTGGGTTCTGGCAGTAGGTCCAGAGAGGCTGCATGATGGTTAATAGAACAGGAGAGAAAAACATTTCTGCTGCTATATAAAAATATCTTCTTCCCAATGTTTTTCTCAAACCTGGAATTCATTTTTAAAAACTCATTGAAACACTACTCTTTAGTTGAACCTGTGAAACTTAATACAATCTGTAGCGAGGGATAATAAGTAACAGCAGAGCAGCTAAGGGTCACAAGCCTCAAAGGTTGGAAACCATTGGCTCATTGGTGCAAATGTAAAAAATCAGCTAATTTTGCCAATGAGGTTTAGTGACCTAGGGAGATAAGAGAGGTGAAGATACTGTGTGAGATGACAGGAGGAGTTCAGTGTGACTTACACTTCCTGAGTATGTCATTAATTCTGATGTCCATCCAGAATAAATTTCCATAAATCTACTTGGAAACCACAGAAAAAAGCTGCAGACCTTGTCTGAGAATCAGCATGTTTTTAAGTTTTCTTCATTATCAGAGTAATCCAGTGATAGTTGTCATCCATGGCTACACTGTAGACAGGGGCTGCTAATACATCATTCAGCATACTTTTAATGGAGACTTGATGTAAACAATCAGCTTGTAGCCCACAGCTAACACTGAATCCATGGTAACATGATGCATCTGTTTACATCCCCCACAGCTCCCTTTACATAACTCTATTGACAGGCATCCCATTTGCAGACACTTAAGAACAGTTCAGTTGGTTCAGATCAGTTCACAAAAGCCTCATTAACACCCAGATTTATTTAGCTCTCTGACAAGTGACTGTGGTCCCATAGATACTGTTAAAGGGGAACACGTGAACATGAACTTCTCTCTGTCTCAAAGCCAGAAGCCGTCCCATACGGACTCGGACCTGCAGCCAGAACAGGAGGTTATGATTGAAAAACCTGACGGGGCGCTTCTATTTTAACTGGCGCAGCTTTTGTAGTCGTTACGGTAGTGGTTTAGCGGATGAGGAAACGCACAGACCAGTTGCATGCAAGTTAAGCTATCCCACATGATACTACTCAGTCAATCAAGTCTGTGCGTTCCAGGCTGTAAATGTTGCGACAGTGCAGACAGATGAGAGAATTAGAGGCAAGTTACACATGAAAAGAAGATAGAAAGAGAAGGAAAGACAGCAAGACAGGTAGAAATAAGAAAGGGAGAGAAACAGACGACTGCGCCAGATATTATTTGAACATGCACAATTTTCACATTTTATTTATTTTTTTCTTATTTTAAAATGCGCCCTACACGTATTTAGTTAATGAGAGAACATTATACATATCTGCAGTCATACATATATGTTAAGTTCTCTGTTGTGTGACAATAAATATTGTCAAAAATTTTTTGAATTGTACTGAATTCATTTGATTTGACAGTCAGGTATTGGTTGCATGTTAACGTTAATACGACTACTATGCTACTTAAATAAATATCACATTAATAATTAGACATTATGATCTTCTGGACCTTTGATTCAAGAAATTTTCTATAACTGAACCTCTTTAAATTTAGTTGAATACCCCTGTCATACGGTATAAAGTGTGGAGCTGCTCCATAGACAATGATTGGGAGACTGATTTTGACCTACAGAATATTTGTTTTCTTTTTTATACCCAAATAAGTTTTATTCTATTGTAGTGCTGTCAGTTGTGAAACGGTGTCGTCCAGAACATCTTGCTCCATTCATCTATGGAGTAGTTCCACGCTTTGTACCCGATGACACACAAGTTTGAGTTTTAACATTTTAGTTTCTGGATTTGGGAGAGAGTTATTCATGTTTACTAATAATTTTGCACTGTCTTAGGCCATAGGAATAACATGTATGAATTTTGAAAATGGGCTTAGTTTCCCTTTAAAAATGTCTTTTTTCAAAGTGGATCAAACAACCTCAAAGTGATGCAAAACAGCCACAAATAGACCGTAAAGAGACAAAATGACCACAAAGACACAGAATGACCATAAAGAAACACAAAAATTACTGAAAAGGGACACAAATAACGACAAAGAGATTCAAAATAACACAAAAGGAGACACACTGTAAAGACCACAGAGACAAAAAATGTCCAGAAAGAGACACAATAACACCTCAAGGAGACACAAAATGACTACAAAGAACAAAACCATAAAGAGACAAAAAAAAAGAGATTTACAAAAGATTAACAAAACAGCTCTAAGGAGATGAGCTAGCTAAAACCATATTTCCACACAGTATGTTAATTGTCGAAGCATCCCTTGCATTAATATAATACACAAACAATCTGTGTGATTATATGTAAACAACAACAAAGTTGACTTTCTCTTTGGGACAAATGCAGAAGATACTGTGAATATTCCCTGAGGGGATTCATTAAGACTTTAAAACCAGTTTAAAAGTAGTTGTGTTCATGAAAGCTGCTGTAAGAATTTACATTTCTGTCTTTCTCACGACTGCCTCTTCCCACTGCTGTACAATTACTCTCCGTCTTTTTCCCTCACCCGTCTCCCCCTTACCCCCTCTAGAAAATAATGGTCGTCCTCTGTCGCTGAGCCTCTTTCTGAGCGATAAGCTGTGTTGGGGAGGGACGGCTCTGTGTGGATTCACATAACCTTCAGTGTCCAATTAGATTAGTCGCCGCCAAACCAATTAGTGTAACTGGGAGGGAGGATGAGTGCCTGTAGTTGTATTAGTGCTCTGAACATGCTGACAAAGCTCTTCAGTGGCCACTGCAGTGGAAAATGCAGGGTTTTTTTTCAAGCATAATAATAGAAAAAAGTTTTTGAACTTGGAACAAAAATACAGTGGAGAGAAAATTTTAGCAGAACTGCAACCTTTGGCATTAATTAGTCCGAGGATCTGGGTTGCATTTCCTATCCTGAGAAAACTACACTTGTAAGCAAAAACTGCAGGGAAACAAGACTCACTGTGTCAGATTCATGTATTAGAATACTTTATGCAACTTTATGTGCAGCAAACTCATTCTCATAAAGGATTCTGGTATCTGTGTGGTGTTGAGTCATTTCCTGCTATGCTTAGGGTCATTTTATTACCTCATCAAAGCTTAAGTCTTTGCCACCATCAGTTTGTCAACAAGATTTTACTAAAATAGCATTTACACAGTAAGAATCACTGGGTTAGGGTCAATACAACACCAACACAGTATTGGGTCGACTTTACCCAGTGCCAATGGGTTATTTCGACTCAGTGTTAGACACTACACGTCTGACCTTAATACTGTCAAAAATGTCCAAAATAATGTGTCCATGACTTTCAAAACTAGCAGAGTAGATTAGTTCAAAACTATATTTTAATTTGGGTAACTATTCTAACAGTAAAAAACACTGGTGGGATGCAATTATGTACAATTACTCATGTAATGTATTTTCAAATACCTTACCTGAGTATTTTCATTTTGTGCTACTTTTACTTTTATGCATCTCAGAGGTAAATATTGCAATTTTTACACCAAGTGTTTATATGACACTTCCTGTATATAGTGCTCCAGTTCTGATGTATTTTGTAGACCAATGAGGAAGTTAACTAAAAGCCAATGAGAGTTTTCCATTGGGTTTTGGATTATGATACGTACACGTTTTGTTCAGCTGATAATCTCCACAAATAAACACCACTGATTTTTGAAGTGTGAAAGCAATCACCAGAAGTAAAAAGCTAACATTAGGCTATGAACAAACTACATCACAGTCACAGGAATGCGAGTATACACAGCAAGGCTGTAAAGGAGGACGAGTCGGCGTGATGATGATTAATAGTCTCATTTAGCCACTTGTTAGTAACCACCTCTAAAGACAGATAAAGGCTTCAAAATTTACAAGTGGTGTATTTATTGATGTATTTTATGTCATAGAACACAAATCTCTAAAATCTCTTCAGCTTGTGTTAACCAGACTTTATTTCAGGCATCTAATAAAAAAACAAAACAAAAACATTCAAAAAACCCAGTGGGATGAGAGAACAGGAAGTGCTAAAGTCCTAAAAATGCTCACTCATTTCTGGGTTTTAGGACTCATTCCTGTAGCAATCAGTGTATCAGCATAGTGGCTGTACTACCAGAGGCTCTCCCACTGTGGGAGTGTGCCAGTATATAGTCACAGCCCTGCTTTTGTAGTGGTTAATTTAGCATTTCTATTCCTCAGCCCTGGATATCTACTGAATATCCACAGGCCCATGTGGTGTGTTTATTGTCTAATGCACTTTTGTAATAGATTAAATGTGTTTTTTTTTTTCTACTTTAGTAGTTCTGTCATACAGAATGTTTTTCTTCAACCCCATTTTAAGAACATAATGCAGAAATATGGACTTGCATTTATTCCGACCAATCAAACAATTAAATATGTATACACACACACACATACACACACACACACACACACACACACACACACACACACACACAAGTAACTAATTCTACTTTTACTTGCTTTTTTACTTTTACTTTAATATGTTCTTAGTTACCCTGGATGCCTCTGGACCACATGTATTCTGCTCATGTAACAGCAACTTATCTCAAGGGTAAAGATTTTTAGAATAGTACAAAGGGTGAATGTGCAGAGTTATCTGTGCTGCTGTGCATTCAGGATCTGTAGGTTTAGTTTTATTGATTACATTCAACGAAAAACAAGCATCTTAAGAATTGAGATCAAGTGGCTCATTTTCTGAAAATCACAGATGCAGCCGAGGTTTTTCTTTTAATTCCCAACTGTTTCTAAAGTGCCTATTTTCTCCACAAAAGCAACCATGCTAGATCTCAGTCAAAGCAAAGAAAAGGAAAAAAAGAAAATGGAGACAAGACTATTTTTTCAGGCAAATATCACACTGGTTTCATTGTTCTGATGGAGGACTGAAATAAAGCAGATATTTCTCAAAGCAATTCAAGTGAGTAAGACACGAGCACCACACTGTGATTCCTCGGGGAATATATATAAAAAAATAACAAATGTTTTTTTTTATTTCATGTTGATACATTCTTGGACAACACCACAGAATAGTTGCATGAGTGGCCAAATGTAAATCTCTCCCACAACATTGGCACATAAGCAGCAAGGGCAACATGAATATACCTAGTACAAACAGTAGAAAACATACATGCTTCCTTTTTTAACAAGTATTTTTTTAAATATATATTCATCTTTTTCTCCATTTCCCATAGTTTCAAGGAAAATAAGAACCCAATCAAAGCCATATTCTGCTGTGTGAGAAAGTATCAGTGGAATAAAGAAACCGAAAGGAAATCAAAACAGTACAATTCAGAGCAGACAGGTGGAATCAACTGTGTTGTGAGAATTTCATTATTTGAAACTTTTTTTTTTTTTTTTTTTCGGATTCAACATCGAACATATCAGGCATGCATTGACAACCTCGACATCAACACCTTTTGTTGTATCAGTAGTCCATGAATTCACCAGATAGTCCAGTGAAGTCTGGACCCAGAAGGTTCTTTTTAAGTCGGCTACAACACAGTTAAGGGTCATCATCACCATCATCATCATACACCTACAAAATACTGGAGAAGTCTTCATGTATGTGCATGTGGAGAAGGAACACACATTTTGGGATGGGAATGCTTTCATCATGGGACCACAAACAGTTCAAACAAAAAGGCCTTTGAAAACACACCCGTTTTTCTTTTTTTTTTTTTTTCTTTTTGGCTGTGTCCACGACCTGCTGAGGAATCTGATTTTTACCATGTTGCTGACCTTTGAACAGAAAACAAATCTCTGATGTTTTGCTCACCATTTCTTCTTTCTTTTTTAGCCATGAAAAGTTCATGGCTCAGATTTATTATTATTATTTATTACATGTTTCTGAGAAAACGGACGCCTTCAGATCTCATTCCCAGTCACATAATTAATAGAACACTGGAAGCTACCTGGTCTTATGTCTACATTCCTAATTGAACATAGATAAAGCCCCTGAAATCATGGCCTCAGATCTTACTGTTTAATGTATTTGATTTGTGTACACAGACACAAATTTCTCTTTTTTCCACGATGCTCTGCATGACTTTCAACCTCATTTTTCATGGTTTTTCCAACAAATGCCCAGAAAAGATTGTGGGTTGGGTTAAAATAACTCTGGAAGTGCTGTTACTTAAGTACAGAAGTCATGTGACAAATAAATAAACTTTGACACACAGGACACAAACACCGGACTCCTGGGCAAAAGTCCTGCTTTTTTTGACCCACCCATCCACCCTGACCTCTTCCCTATGCAGCGTTCCCCAATCTCTATACTTCAATTACAAATTACATACAAAGTGATTTTGTGCTGACCATCTTGAAAAAACAAGGGAAATGTCGATGTACACAAATCCATACAAAAAAATTAGTGACTATTTCACAAACTACTGTGTGACTGGGCATGAAGGTTATTAGTAACAGGAATAAGTTAGTTATTGTAGTTTGTCAGCAGGTGGAGCTGCAGAGAGACGAGGGTGGAGATTAAACCACAGGAAACTTGATTTAGGTGATGCACACACAAGTTCATCCTGTGACAAAAACAACAACATAGAAACAAGACAACATATGCAATTAACACCTATTAAGCCACAATTTCCAGATTTTGAGTTTCCTGCAAACACTTCAGCACCCTAATTGCTACAACGTGCATCAAATATCACTCTCATATAACTCAGTCAAATCTGAACACACACACATTATACACTTATTAGATTCAGTGGGAGTTAAACTTTATGGGGATATCATTAACTTTAATGTCCATCACAAAAAATGTTCATAAATCCATGTAAAATTATTTAAAATTCATAGAAACAAAGATGCTCCTTATAACTGCAGAACTTGCCTGAGAATCATCACATTTTTTGATTTTCTTCCTTATCAAAGTGATCCAGTGATAGTTGTCTGTACATCCATGGCTACACTGCAAACAGGAGCTGCTAAAAGCTAATTCAGCATACTTTTAATGGAAACTATTTGACTTAATCGACAAGCAGCGTGTCCAACTTTGAAATGCCCGGTACTTAAGCATTAAATTGTGTTTCCATGTAGGATCCCATCACTCATAGCAACAAGGTGATTGAGAAAACATGTTTTCAGGGCCTTTAAGGACATTTTAGTGGTAACAATCAGATTCCAGGTGGCAGCGTGAGCAAAGCCCTCAAAATCTCTAAGCGAAGAATATGGCTTTAATAATAAACACTGCATCCAAGAAGCAAAGAGCAAAATAAATCCATCATTGACGTCATAACCACGCCTTTGAAAGAAAAAAAAAAAAAGAAAGTCAACGATCAAAGTAACATATAAGCCATAAAGAACCACACGCAGGATGACGGGAAGGTCGGAAAACTTGCAGTTTGGAAGTACATTAAAAGACAAGAGGAGGCAGGCTCCGTAGAAAGGTCGCATCAGGCTGAGACGGCAGCTTCGTTTGACATCAACGGCAGAGAGAGAATCAACATGGAGCCCCGTGAGGCTACAAGATGTCCGCCATATTTGTTCTCAGTACCATCATCATCATCATAGCCGCCTCATGAACAAAAATATTCTTGATTTTTATTAATTTTTTAAAATTTTCTTAACATCCTCACATCTTCCTTCTTTGCTTCCTCACGCCTCTTCGACAGACTGAATATGTGTGTGCCCAAAGTCTTGTCCAGAGGAAAGTCCCACAAGGCTTTGCTTCAGCATCTGAAAGTCTGTGGTGGGCAATGAAGCACATGAGACCAAAGAACTAAACAACAAGAAAAAAACACACTTTTCTCCTTCTTTCTTTTTTCCCTGCCTTTTCTTGTTTTTAGCCAGCAGTGCAGGAGACCAGACATCTCTGACTATCACGCTCTTTTCAGTCTCTTGCTCTGATGCCGTTAGATCACAAGGTCATTGTAGCTCACAAATTTCTTCTTTGCTGCTGGACCTGAAAAAGGACAGACAATGAACAAAACATAGATGAGCTTCAGTCCTTGTTGCTTTCTCTTTTAGCTGAAGGTTGTGATATAGGTTAAATGAGAGTTAATGGTATACATAAATGAAATGATCCCAAAGTTTTAAAAGTGGGCTTGAATTATGAACTCTCAAAGAGTGAGGATAGTGCACTTTGGTATGTTTGCAGCAGCTCTGTCTTCTATAATTTATGTTTCCATAAAACAAAACTGCACTGTGAATTACGTTTTGGGGGAAACATATTTTATTGCAGATTATGTTTGTTTTTTACGTATCACAGATATGTTTGTGATGATCAGTCAGGGTGGTTAAAAAAAACACTCGACCCAGGAGAGCCAGCCCATTTGCAGGAAAAGGAGTATGCCATTATAATATGCTTAGTGTGCAATAAGTACGTTCTTCTTGATTTCCCCGTGTCTTTTATACCCAATTTATCCTGTACTGAATACAATGTAAACACAACCATGTGTAAATGTTACACCATGAGCTAGAATGACTACTTATGGTGGGCAGGTGGGGAGGTGAATGTGCCCAACAAATACCAGACTGGACCAGGAGACCAGACTGTTGTTGACCGATTTGTTTTTTAAGTTATGTTTATGACATTTGTCACATGGTTTTTGTAAATGTAGTGCATGTTTTACTTACTTTACTTTATTTATTAAGCCTAACCATGATGCTTTCCATAACTATGTGGTTTTCTTGCCTGAACCTAACTACAGATATTTGTGTGAAATAGAAACAACATAAGAAAAGTGATAAACAAATGACACGCGAAATCACTAAAATGCGTACTCATGACACGTGGACTGTCTGTGTAACGTTATGGTATGTATACGCCTTCCTGAGACCAGGTTGGGTGACCACTGTTTGTGTCCCGTGTGAAACAAAAACATTCTCTTAAACTTTTTTCTCTTACATTTTTAACTAAACCTACCCGACTAGATTTGTTGTATTTTTGTTTTGTTTTCTTTCACTTTAGAATGTTAAACATGTGCTTTCATTTGGCGTAACAGATATGTGGTTTGTGGTAGGTAGATTTTTCTGGATAGCCAGGGGGCGTGGTCTAGATGCCAATCAAAAACAGAACTTCCTTGTTGTCTTCACTTGTATTGCAGCAAACTAGTTGTATTTCCAAAAGTGAAACTGGCATCCCATAATAGTGCAGAGGATGTTATGGATAAGGATACATTTTACAGTGTTTTGGCTGACAGCCGTATTAATTCAAGCCGCCTGCATGGGGGTGAGCCTTTGCTCAAATTGAGCTTAGATACCAACAGAAATGGAATCACGCTGCTGCAATGAATATCAGCATGGGCAGTTTTTGTTGGACGCTGTCGCAGATGCCACTGAACCTTCAAGAAAGTCTGTGTGTGCGTTAGTATGCATGAAATTTCTATGCCTCACATGGACAGAGGTGCGCTGGAGACATTCAGTTTCTGGAAGATAGACTGGAATTTAAAGAGGACCTATTATGCATATTTTCAGGTACATACTGGTATTTTAGGTTTATATTAGAACGTGTTGAATGCTTTAATGTTCAAGAAACACTTTGCTTTTCTCATACCAGCTGTGCTGCAGCCTTTTAATTTCAATCCTGAAACACTCTGTTTGAAAAGCCCAGTCTACTCTGATTGGTCAGCTGGCCCACTGCTGTGATTGGTCAACCGAACCAAACTTCTCCACTCCAGCTCAGTTCTAACTAGTTTTGTTTGAGGGTAACTCCCTTTGGCCTGGACTTTTGGCTCTGTAACTTTGCTGATCTCTTACATGTACAAAAAACTAAATAAGTCACTAAAAGAAAGGGAAAAGCACACAAGCATAATAGGTCCTCTTTAAAAATAACCAAGACTAGCAGGGCAGAGAGGGCAGATGACCAGTATGTTAATATTTTAGTGGTCAAATTGTTGTACTGTTCAAACTAAATGAATTGCTGACTTGTAATGAGAAATCATTATGTTGTTGTGGTTTTCACACTATGAAGGACAGGTGACGGGGGGGGGGGGCACAAAGTGCCGCTCAAAGACGTGAGCTTTTGGTTTGTCTTTGAGAAGCTCACAGATAATGCTCCAGCAAGCGGCAAGCCAACCTTGATTCATCTAACTGTCAGGGAGTGGAAAATCAGGGATAAAGTCGTGTAGTGTAAATTAGTAATTAGCAAAATGTTGAGTCGATTTAAGTTGGCCTTTTATTGTGAAAGGTAAAAAAGGAAGGAGTGACACTGTAATGTGCTGCTTTGACAATGTGTAAAAAAATAAAAGAGTTGCTGCCGTCTTTGTTCACGCTGGTTCGGACTACAGAGCCACAACTTGGCTACACTTGGTTTCGGCCAGGCGTCAGTAGCTCTCGTGCAATGCATCCTGGTCCATGTAGCTCAGAGAGCAGGAGAACTTTGCTTTCTTGGTCTATATAGCACGCACATTGGAATTTATTCCTTAAATTGACTACAGTCACATAAAAGGTATTTTCCCTTTAAACTTCACTAAATAAGGCTGCACGGTGGTGCACATTCGCCTCAAAGCAAGAGGGTCACAGGTTCGATTCCAGCTTGGGACTCATCTGTGTGGAGTTTACATGTTCTTCCCGTGCAAGCCCCCCGTGGGTTTTCTCCGGGTTCTCCAGCTTCCTCCCACAGTCCAAAGACATGCAGTTTAGGTTAACTGATGACTCTAAATTGCCTGTAGGTGTGAATGGTTGTCTGTCTCTATGTTGTCTGTCTCTATGTGCCCTGCGATGGGCTAGCGACCTGTCCAGGGTGAAGCCCGCCTTCACCCAATGCCAGCTGTGATCGGCTCCAGCCCCCCCTCGACACCTAATGGGATAAGCGGTTGTGGATAGATGGATGGATGGATTCACTTGTTTAACAAAAATTATTCATCACTGGCAACCAAATTTGTGCATTTCAAGCAGAGGAACTGCTCTAAAATGTTTTCACTTAAATTTGATCAGGCATTTTTGCTGTGTACTGGCTTGAAAATATTTAATTTAAAATAGTTTCTTTACATTTAGTTCACACATTTATTTGCTAAGCATTATTCAGTTGGTTCGGTGTATGTGCAGCGAGCATTATGTTGATCTCATCGACCAAATCATGTG
The DNA here is from genome assembly GCA_947000775.1 of Pterois miles. Lineage (NCBI taxonomy): Eukaryota > Metazoa > Chordata > Actinopteri > Perciformes > Scorpaenidae > Pterois > Pterois miles. The sequence continues at coordinate 3,539,795 of CAMQGK010000474.1, read as the reverse complement.
AGCCGATTTCCACCAAAATACCAAGAGCTGTCTTTGCGTTGCCTCTCGCCAAAAGAATTTCAAGGTTGGGGCTTGTGCTGATCGTTATGATATGAAAATAAGGCCCTCAGATGAGCAGGTAGATCAGGTGTCATGTGCCTTTAGTTATGACTACCTTCATATCACCCCAGCTGCAGCTGGGGAGATAAAAGAGAAAAATACTATGCATATTAAGGCATATTAAAATGTCACTGAACCTCCCTGAGTGTGTCATAATGTGTCGTCTTCAAAGAGAGAGAAATCATTACAGTGTGACAGGCTCAACTGTCCAATCAGGACTCTGTTATACATCTCTGTGCAGTATACTGACAACAAGCTCAATTTATTAAATTGACAGATTAGTAGCAGCCATTTACATCCACTGAGATGATGAATAGCCTCAGGTTGGGATTTGAGAGGATTTGTAGTGAAACGTCTTTTCTCTTGAGGTGTTTAAGATGAACAGGGGGAGATGGAGGAAGATTTTATACTTTATACTGCTGCTCCACTACATTTATTTGACAAATAAAGTAAGTCCAAAAATTAAGTCCAAAAACTGAAAACAGATTTGTGTGTCAAGATAGGGCTGTCAAAATTATCGTGTAATAATTAATGCAAATTTGTTCTAACACCACCAATTCTGTTAACACATTAACCCAATCGGTCTATTAGGTTTTAGTATTACGGTTAGAGTGAAGATACTGGCATCATCTGAAACTAGAAAACCTAAGGAATCCATTGGTACCAACCACATCATACTGCCCACATCGGTGATGAGGTTAAATAATGCTCCACACTCATTTTTGGTGAGGAAAAACTTGTATGGCCACAAAATACCTTTTTCTTTTTTTCTAATAAAATCTTTTCAAACACACTCAAACATGGCCATTTTCAAAGGGGACCCTTGACCTCTGACCTCCAGATATGTGAATGTAAATGGGTTCTATGGGTACCCATGAGTCTCCCCTTAACAGACATGCCCACTGTATGATTTTTCCATGTTGTGATTTGAGCATTTTTTATGCTAAATGCAGGGTTTCTGTTTTGGTTTGGTTTGTTTTCTGTTCTGTTTTTTTTTTTTTTTTTTTTTTTTTTTTTAAATTTCAGTTCAAATAATAAATATATATATAGATTTGCATGAAGCAGCATATTTGTCCATTTGTATGTTGATAAGAGAATTAAATAGCCCCTTTGAAGTACTTTTTGAATATAAAAAAGTGTGATTAATTGCGATTAACTATGATCAATCATGTGATTAATTGCACTAAATGAGTGACAGCCATCATATCACAAACTTCTGACTCCTAGGTTAGGAACCACTGGCCTAAACTAGCTAACTACAAGTAGCTGATAATACCAGTAACCAGTAAAAACAAATGCTGTTGATAAAATAATATCCAGTACATAATTATAAAATCTGTAGAGATCTAAAATCAAAATTCCTCCTGGAAGCATCTCACTGGGAGGAAGGCAACCAATTACCAACCAATTATTTTGTGTATTCACTTTAAATGCACTAGATTTGAAATTCTGAGCATATCTATTGCATCCACACAGCTGTCAAGATGGCAATGGCAGAGCCAGCTAACAGTGCTAACAGAGCTTATTTTCTGTAATAATCCAAAACTCAATGAAAAAATCCCATTGGCTCTTTGTCGAGTAACTTCCTGGTTGGCCTACAAAGATACGCCATCCCTGGAGCACACTATTTACATGGTTGCACTGACTTTGCAGTAATACACTTTACATGGTGTATGACACGGCAAAAGCAAGAATGGAATTCTCATTGCACACAAAATGACTTGTGTCATTCATACGCAATTTAGTGTAGCCGTGCTATAAGAAAGATATTTGTGATCCGTCAAAAACAAATGTAATATGCAACATAATATGTTTCCTCAAAACGTAATTCATAATGCAGTTTTGCTGTACTGGAACTGAATTTTCAGGCCCCCCAAGCCTCCAGGAATAGAATAGACTAGAATAGATCTTTATTAATCCCACAGTGGGGCAATTTGGTCGTTACAGCAGCACATTTACAAAAAACCCAAGTGTACATAAAATATATGGACAAATATACAGGAATATAAACAGATATACAGGAGTATATACAAATAAACAGGAATATAAACAAATATACGGGAAGATTACCTATAAAAAAAAGGAAAAAGAATAAAGTAAGTAAGATTGATAAGGAAGTGTCCAACGGTGGTGGTACAACTTCTGTGTCCTTCGCGTGATGCCATTGTGTACATGCGTACATCTTCCCACATCTTCCTTTGTGTACATGTGGAATATTTGAATACAACAGACACTTTGGGAACTACTTTTTTTTTACTCTGGGAATATTTTGCAACCTCTGCTCTACTAGTTTATTATTATTATAATATTATTATTTTCAGGTGAATTAATTTGTTGACATTTTAAGCTCACTGGTGCGCTCCTATATTCATTCCTCAAAAAGGATTTGAAGCTATAGTGTCACATGTGTGTTAGAAAGGCTAATCCCAAAAGAAATAAATGTAGCAGAAGAACTTCAGCGCTGCAGGCATCTAGAGCAAGGCTAAGAAAGGGGGTGAGATTTGCAAGTACTTCATGTATAGGGATTGTTTCTGAGAGCATCCAGGAATATATGAGTGTTAAGAGATATATAGAAGCCTTTGTTGTATAAGGAATCAGCTTTTGGAGAAAGGCAGAGAGGCCTTATAAGAGCAGAATCAAAGACATTTGGCCTTTGAAGAGCGACTTTAGCAAGAGGAACGGTGAAAGATAGAAGTCTTTGTTGTTAGGGAATCAGCTGTAGGAGCAGAGAGGAAGGAGGAGAGAGGGCCAATGAGTGCAGAGAAGAAGAGATGAAGCCATCATAAGTGACTGAGGGCTATTACTGGTGAAGGGGGGTAGCAAGGGGGGGCAATGGGTGAGGGGAGGTGAGAGAGCGAGATTGAAAAGAGAGAGGATTTAAAAATCGAGTGAGGGGAAAAAAAACAGTAAACCTGAGGCTGAACGGGTGCAGAAAGAGAGAAATGGAGTGAAAAACGAGGGGGGAGTGGACAGATGGCTTTGCGCGTCTTCAGGGAGTCATGACTGAGCTGCAGTCTGCCAATGCTGCTCCAATACTGCTGTGTCTTCTCTACCATGAACTGACTGAACAGTAACACGCTGTGGTCCAGAGTCCCTGCAATGTTGATAACACAACAGGAAACCCCCCAACAACAACTGATCAAGTGACTGATGAGCCATGATCATTAAGGTCCCAGAGGCAAGTTTTACTTTCAGAGTGTTGATTATTTATTGGACTCAAATACAACAATAAACAAGAATAGATTTTTGGTATTTGAAAGTCAGTTTAAAGTATCTTAAGTTTTCCTCCAAATGTAGTGCAAAATATCCACAAAATCATCAAAATAAAATATGAATGAATTTCTTGTTTCCATCCACTCCTGGTGTGTGAAGATGAATTCATTGTTTGATGGGGATGGTGGAGCTAATGCTCCATTAAAATCACCACAGTAGCAGAGGACACAAAGATGAGGTGATTAAAATATAACATTTCTCTTTGTTTCATGTATTAATTTGAGGAAGGTTACAGTCTCGTCATCGCTCACACAGAGCTCATGTTTACAGCTCTTTACTCTTCAAGTACATCATGATTGTGCACCGTGTGTCAAGTATATTTACACTGCATTGGCTTTAAATCATATGTGGACACATAGGCTTACTTAAATCTCTCACCTGAAGAGGAATGCTGGGAATATTGCTGAAATTGCTGATAATCTGCCAACATTGCACACAGCCTGCCAACATCACGAGGAGCAGGCTAACATCTTTAACAGTCAGCTAAGAGTCTGCTAACATCGGTAACTTCCTGTTAACATCACAAAGAGCTGACTAACACTCTAACAGCCCTGCCAGGAGTAAGATACACCTGAGCTGCTGTAGACAGGTCGTCCCTCCCACTTTGTTCTCTGTCTGCAATCACTTTCTCATGTTCATTAGGCTGGTTGATGATGAAAGGATGCATTTTATCACATGTGACATAAGCAGTCTGAACTTGTCTGGGTGACCAGTGTGTAGAGGGTTGTAATGGTGATTAGGGCACAACTGGGCCAGATCAATTGAAGAAACAGCAGCCGAATAAAGAAATTCAGCCATCTGGGTCATTTCTTTGTGGTGCTGCAACCAACCCCAAAATAGCCCTGCCCACAGGATCCGCAGAGGAATATCTCAACAGGTCCGTCCTCTCTCACAATATCACTCACAACTGTCAAAGAAGGAACTGCCACATGTGCAGTTTATGCCTGATGAGTACAGGAGCAGTGCAATAAAATGACAGGCCTTGGGGGTCAAACGCTGTTAAAGTGCCACCCAAAATATCATGAAAGCAGCAACAGAGACAGAGTGTAAATCTGCCACTCAGATAGTCATATTATGCTCATTTCTCCCTCCTCTTGTAAAAGTTATGAGTCAATTGAAAGATGGTGATAAAGAGCTGTGGAAGTGTACTTAACATTCCCTCCACACACTCCGACCTCTCTCCCACTCAAACATATCCTCTCTCTCTCTCTCTCTCTCTCTCTCTCTCTCTCTCTCTCTGACCGGCTCTCTCCCCATCTCCTCAAACCTCCAGAAGAATATGGATCAAGGTCAGGACGGCAAAGCAGAAGTAGAAGATTAATTTGCTCTTACCTCTGATAAATTATGAAATTAGCCTGTCAGGAGGAGAAAAACATTATTTAGTGAGTTGTCCCTCTGATCGAGCCCCAAAGGGAATCCCACTGCGAGGAGGTAATTTGATCACATGCCATGTAATTTCAATTTGTGCACTTTTTATTTCTGGGAACATTCAGGTTCTTTTATTATATATATATATATATATATATATATATATATATATATATATATATATATATATATATTCCAGTTCTTTTTTTCATTTCAAAGAAAATGATGCATGCCTTCTTTAATTATGCGATTTTGCAAGCTTGCCTTCACTTTGGAAATTCAACATGGAGGAAATTATGGTTTGAGCATCACAAAGATAAATGGGGAGGGTTTCTAGAGACTAGCCCTAACCCTAACCCCATATGTAAATCTTCATGTGATGCTGTTCACACCCAAATAACCTTCAATACAGCAATACATTTGATTTCACAAATGACAGAAATGAGACATGCAGTGTATAAAGAGTGACCAACATAATTGTAATAATAATAATAATTATGTGCATGCGGTGAAGCTGAGTGGGTGTTTGGTGGAAGTCATTAAAAGAAGACAGTTCAATGTATTTGGCCCTGTCTACACGTAGAGAGACATTTTCCTCTACAGCTTGGCCTCTCATCCACAAGCAAACATAGTTTTATCTCAGTAAAATGGAGATTTTTGAACACATCAAGTGCAGACTTTTCAAAACTCTGGTTACTGTGTATTGGTGTACATGTAAAACGGGTCATTTGGGAGAAACAATGACATCATCTCCTCAAATTGTACATGCCGATTGTTGCTTTGTGTAATGAACAACAACAACTGGAGAGTACCGGTTTGCTAGGTTTTGTTAGCACTTTACTTCTAACTTAGTATTGCTGTACCACTTCACCGATGTACGGAGGCATTGGCTGTACCCAATGTTATCATAACCACCTTGTAAGGTGAAGCTAAGCAGCAACTCCAACTTGTCTATCTGTCCATAGCACCTTGGGCCGTGTACCAGAAGAGTTTAAATAAATAAGATGAACCTTTATTAATCCCCGGAGGGGAAATTCTGGTGTAGGTATCAAATATCTATAAATTAAGAAATAATTACTTACTTTTGTCATACTATTTGATTTGTTAATACCACCAAGGGGAAATAAGCTCAATACACATGCTTGGAATCTTCTTCTCTAGTATTTGACGTATTGTTGATGTAGCCTTGTGAGGTGGTTAAGGTTACGCATTAACCTTGAATACTTAAGCTTAGGTATTGAACTCTAATAGTTAAAGTGAGGTATTGGCCTCAAATGATTAGCATTGAGCTTGAATGGTTAAGATTAGGCATTGGCCTTAAATGGTTATGCATAGCTCTGGGCCAGACAAGACGCATCAGGAGCGCGTGGCAGCTGCGTTACCTGTTGTTTCATTTAGGCATCAGTGTTAACAGGTTAAAGCCACCACACTGCCCGCTGCATGTCAGCCTATTTTTGATACAAGCCGCGCATGGTTCATGGCAGCAACACACAGTGGAAGTGATCATTTGACTGTATATTTGTCAAGGCCATCTGATTATAGATCATGTTTTATTTTGTCATTTCATTTCATGCTTCACTGTTTCCTGTTTTATTTTGAAATCATTAACCCTTCCTCTCGTTTCAGATCACTGTACTCCCTGCCCTCTTGTGTGTCCACGCCCCCTGACCTACTTCATCTCCTCCACCTGTGTCTGATTGTCTTGCCCCGCCCTGATTGTGTTCACCTGTGCATCGTTGCTCACATTCCCCTCTAGTATTTAGTGTGTCTCATCTTCCTTTTGTGCCACTTCATTTTTGATTCTCCGGTGTTCATGTGGCTTCTAGTGTGTATGACTCTATGCTCATTTTTTGCCCCAGCTTGCCTGCTGTTTTGGATTTGTTTGCCTGTTGGACTGATTACCTGTGTACCGAACCTTTTTCGATAAGGAAAGACCTGAACTTTTTTACTACCTCTTGTGCTGTTGAGTCTTACCCATTCCTGAGCTTGTCATCACAATATTGACATCATATCAGCAGCATAACTACAGTTTTAAAGTCTAGACATCTGTAGAATATGTCACAGACAGTGATGGTGATCTTCTTACTGTATACTGACATCATATCAGCAACATTACTACACTTTCGATGTCCATATCTGTAGAAAATGTCAAGGACATGAAAAAAGTAAAGATCTATTTTTAAATCAACACTTCCTGCTTCCATTTCAAATGAAACCCCTCAAGCATTTTCTTTCTGTGGACATGCAGTAACTCCTTAAGTTGTTAACACAAGGCTTTTATTATGAAATATGTGCAGGACAGTGTTGTAGAACATTGCAGAGCTCCACAAATTAATATAATACAGGGTTTTAATTGTGGATTATTACTATTATTTTAAAAATACCATGTTTCTTGACCTTTCTCTGTCTAAAATAAATATAAATGACATTTATCATGAAATGAAATGGGCATTATGAAAGTCAAACGGTATGTAGAAAGAGCAGCAACAAGAGACACGTGAATCACGCAGCCATGAGGTAACACAGCCGCCACATACTGTTCACTCAGCTGGTCTGGCCCAGGCTTTAGGCATTGGCCTCAAAAGGTTATGGTGAAGCATTGGCCTTGAATGGTCCTAGACAGGAATCTGGCCCAGGGGCATTTGGAATCATTTTTGCATTCTAGTGTGGATGCAGATTACTTTGTCAAGTGTTGGGTCGACAGAATTTCTATTTCAAAGAGAGGGGAGAACATCCTTTTTCGAAAATATCCATATACATGTAGACAGGGCCTTTTACTGGCACCAACAATTTTTTTAGGCTATGGAATTTATTTGTACAAAGATTAACATCAATGATGGTCTCTGATTACTCTTTACAGATGACAGTTTATAAAAACTAACCTCTATCAATTAATTTCTAAGAAGTTAAATTTATATACTACTTCTCATTTGTTTTCCAATTACCTTTGATTGGGAAATATCTGGATTATCCACCTACAAGCAAGTGTGCTGGACTGTTTCTTGGATTTTGTTACCTTTGAACAGTCAGTCTAGCTTATGGTGACCATGTTTTCAAACAGCATGTGGCAGCTGCGTTATGTTGTTGGTTATTTTTTTATTTTGGCGCTATGTTCGAGCAGCCACACTGCCTACATGAGATGTGTGTCTTACGCACGGCTTGGTTGAGTGTCTTCTAAAGATCCAAGGTCTTGCCTATTTTTAGCAAGAGCCACACAGTTCACAGCTGCAAAAGATAGTGGGAGTGATTGTTTGACAGTATACTGCCACCATACCAGCAACATAACTACAGATTCAAAGTTTACACATAAACAGAAGTGAAGGTGATCCTCTTACTGTATACTGACATCATATCAGCAACATTACTACACTTTCCATGTCTATATCTGTAGAAAATGTTATGGAAATGAAAAAAAGGTAAAGATTTTTAAGCCAACACTTTCAAAATATATGCCATCAATATTTGAAGGGCAGTTTTGTAGAACATGAATGAATATAGTACAGGGGTGTAATTGTGGATTATTACTATTTTTTTACAAATTACCACACATTTCTTTTTCTTTTTCTACCTTTGTCTAAAATAACTATAAATGAGGTTAATAATAAAAAGAAATGACCATTATGAAAGTCAAACTCTATGTAGAAAGAATGGGCTGACAGCAGCAACAGGTGCAGAAATGCAGCTGACATACAACTGGTATGAACAGCAAACGAGTGAAACTTCTTCATACAGGTGATCTGGCCCACCCATAACCACGTGAGTGCCAAAGAATGCATTTAATTTGGGTGGGTAAATTAGAGGCTGTGACAATCATGACGTCTTGCATTCACTTCTTTCTCCCCCTTTAATCACAGGGCTATCCCCATTGTGACGCACTGGCAGTTTCCCTCAGAGGAAACATATTGTTTTCTGGGCCTACGTACATTATTTTTGAACTTGTTTTGTCTCAGGTTATTATAATTAAAACTGTGGAGCTCAAACGAAATTTTAGTCAGGATGGAGACACTGTGTGAGTTAAATATGGAACCGACAGTCCCTGAGGGAGTTATAAGCGGAGCGAAATGCTTGTTGATGTGTAGAAGGAATTGTGTAGTATAATTAATCAAAACAACACACTTGATGTGCACATAAGTACGAAGGGTTCTGTGGTTCAAAACTATACAAAATGCAACCAGCAGATCTGCCGTGCCCGTACATTTGTTTGACTGCATGCAACATCATTCTCCATAGAGACGCTGTGCTGGCTCTGTGTATACTTATCTCTTGCACAAATTAATGAGTGGAACATGATAAACATCTATTTAAGTATAATAATTCAATAATAATTTGTAAAATAATAAACTGGTGAAAACCAGGACAGTTTGCTATTTGTTATTTGAGTGTTTTATAGATATTTTGCTGGAACTTGGGACACATCAGCTTGAAACAAACTGAGATGTCTGGTCACCATAAGATAGCTGTTTTCCTGTTTCCAGGCTTTATGCTAGGCTAACCTAACCGGCTACTGGCTTTATACTGAGCGTACAGACATAAGAGAGGAATCATCTGAACATCTAACTCTCAGAGAGACTTTTATTTTTAAAGTATTTCAAAGGTATTTTCAATGTGTCAGTCCAGGAGATAAAACCCAGAACAATGGTGGCACGGTATTAAATCTCATCCATCAAACACACACATTAAAATCCAGTCAGTTCAGGAGATGAAATAAATATATGGTTGGATGAATAAAGTAATAACATGCTTTATTACATTTCAATTGATTTGATCTCCACTTTTACAGCTCATTTAACAGTCTTTATGTAACTGTAGAGTTAATATACAGTGTTTTATACTAATTTCATTTAGTTTTCAAATTCCTAATGAAGATTACAATTTTGACTGACATGAGGCTGAGCAGATGTGGACTTACTGTTGGGGTCGATATTCTCACACAGCTCCGTCTTGGCCTCTCCGTTGGGTCTGTCGCTGGCCTTGTGAGAGAGTCGAGACGACATAGTGGCAGCTGTGGCAACGGCTTTGAAGGAACGTTTCCTCTTTTGCACATTGAGCTCCGGGTGGAAGATGATGACATAGACTTTGGGCATGTAGAGCATCCCAAGGGCCACGGATGCACTCAGGTTCATGGAAATGGTCAGTGTGGTTGTCTGGATGTACAGCTGGGGGGAACAGAGAGAATACATCTTTTAGATTAACAAAACATAAAAGGTCAGAGATTTCTGTATATTTTAGCATATAGACAACACTAATGCTGAAACTCTACAGATTTATACCACATCAGTGAAAGTATCCTCACTTCACCTATGACAGTTTGGTACAGCAGCCTGGACACTAGGGCTAAAGCATGTGTCAAACTCGAGGCCTGCGGGCCAAATTAGACCTGGCACCACTGTTCCCTCTAAGCTGCGCAACTGCGCAATTAGATGGAGCTGTGCCTGGCACCTCATTTTATGTGATCTGCGAGGGCTTGCAAAAAATATATAATGCTTATCATACAATTTTATGCCGCTTTACAGAAGAACGGTGTCCTTAAACTACATGTCCCACAATGCATCTTGATTTTGTTACATGCACACTGAAGCATCTCAGTAGAAGAAGAAGAAGATAGTCCTTTATTAGTCCCAGGAGGGGAAATTCAATTTTTTCACTCTGTTGTTAACTTATACACGGTACATGCAGACCCGAACACACACATGCACAAACATGCAACAATAGAGAGATGTCAGAGTGATAGGGCTGCTCCTGACAAGTGCCCTGAGCAGTTAGGGGTTTGGTGCCTTGCAGGGGCACCCAAGAGGTAAACTGGCACCTCTCCAGCTACCAGTTCACACTCAGTTCTTGGCGGGACTTGAACCGGTGACCCTCCGGTTCCCAAGCCAACTCCCTACAGACTGAGCTACTGCCGCCCCCAGTACCACCGGTTCCCAACAGCGGCGCTCTAGCCGAGTGATGGGGTGGTTAAAAAAAATATGAATAGTACCAAAATGTCCTAGAAAAGAAAAGTTAATGCAGATGGAAGGAAATTTCCTGAGAGCCGGAAAGAGAATCCATGTTAGTGGTTAATGGAGACCAGCCGGTATGTCTTCTTTGCCATGAGGCAGTGGTAAAACACTGTTGCACCACTGTCATCACAGATCAGCTGTTGGAATACAAACAGTTTATACGCCACAGACTGAACAGAGCACATTGATCTGTTGGACTATAGTTCTGCCCCTCTCAACTCCGACCACAAAGTTAACAAGATAAGATGAACCTTTATTAATCCCTGGAGGGAAATTCAGGAAACAAAGGGCTCATCCAGGATTTGAACTCGGGGACCTCTCGCACCCAAAGCGAGAATCATACCCCTAGACCAACGAGCCGTAAAAGTAAAGTAATAAATGTAATAAATTGTGTTTGATAATATTTCTGTAATGTTAAAAACACATAAAAGAAATGAAATTGTACAATTTTTCTGCTTGCAATCTTAGAGGTGGTTATTAAATAAATTACTACTAAACTAATAATAATCAAATGTAAAGGCAATTTTGTAATATGGTCAAGAGAGGCAACCATAATGCTGATGTGGTCCGAGTTTGACATCCCTGGGCTAAAGGTGTCGTAATCAATACTTTTTAAGGTATCAGCCGATGTTACCCAGTACCAAGTGGTATTGTAACTTCTCCAATGAAATAAAATGAGTAATGTCAGATCAGACATAAGTGTGGTTTGACTTGGAGGACCAGGGTCTGTTTGGTTGACACTCCAGTTGCAGTTCAAGGCACATGAGTCCCTCTTTATGGTCACCTCCAGACATTTTTTCCTTAGCGATTACTCAAGGTATAACGTTACTAAAAAAACAGGAGACCAGTCAGAAATGAAACAAAAGTCAATACAGAATGTTGTGTGTATATATATATATATATATATATATATATATATATATATATCACCCTCCTTAATGCTATCAGGCCTACCTCAGAACATGAGTGAACAGAACACAATAATGAAAGAGTCAAATCAGGGCAACCTGATGAGAAATGGCAGAAGACAATACCTGGACAAGGGTGGAAAATATGGAGCTGTTGGAATGCTACTATACAAGCAATCCCAGAGAGAGGGGATACATGCAGCGAATGTCGGACCAAATCGTAACCCAACTAGTAACCTGGAGCCCCCGGCAAATACCAAAGCTGAGTTGCAATGTACCTTCAGAAGATCTGTGAATGTGAATGCTGCTCTAAAGACAATCCCTACGGGAACCATCACTGACACCAATAAAACATAGTACAGCAACAGTGATCCTTGAGATGCTTGGGCTCGGGACATAACAAGCAGTACCATGGAAGAGACGGTTAGAGGCCAAGATTAGGGCAACAGAAGAGGAGCATGGTGAATAAAGGGGAGCCCAGGAAGTACAACAAACTCTCCATACCAATGTTTGAACCCCCTCAGTCAGATCATCACAAAGTGTGGCTACAGGTACCGATTCGACAGTGGGGCAACAATGAGATGGTCAACAGATGGTTCGAACTGCTGGGTGCATCAGATTAACAGGATCATCAGTCCTCTGCCTCCTTTCCACAACTGGTGTTTTATTCCTGAAAAGTATTGCGATGTTAACACTGTTGTATCACCTCAATTACAGTGTGATGTGATGTTTTATGACGTGAGATTAGAATTATGTCTGAAACATCCTTGGATTGATGCAGTCATATAACCTTCTCCACCAAACTATTATTTTCATTGTCATCGTACTAATAAAAACACCATCTGCCTCCGTGTTCACATTGTGCCACTTTGCAAGATGATATCCTGAAGAAGATGATTTTTTATTTGTTGAGCTGCTGTCATCATGCTTCACTGTGATTGGCTTGGTTATTTCAGAGTGCTGAGAGCAATGATGTGATTGGCTTAGAGTATATTTATTAATCACAGCACCCTCTGATTCATCTTCACTTTCACCGATGCACAGAATCACCCTTTAGCAACAGAAGGTGACAAAATAACTCCAGTATAAAACCACCCGTGGTGTTCGATGGTTGAGGTGGAAGTGAGGTAGTGTTAATAGCGTGAGAGTTGGTTCAGGCAGGCATGATGGTGGATGAGTCAAACAAACACAAGACTTTCAACCAGGAGACTGCTGTTTATGTCCCATGTGAAACTAAATGTATCGCTGACTTATTTTATTATTTTCACATTAGTCTTTAGTCACGTGACTGGTCAGTTTCTTCAGTCCTATGAGTCATATGAGTCGTTAGTGTCATGAGACTTTAGTGTAGTTAGTCACATGCATCCTAAGTGTTGTCAGTCCCCTGAGTCGATAGCTATGTGAGAGGTTAGAGCAGGTCGTCCACCGATTGGAAGGTCGGTGATTCGATCCCCGGCTCACATGTTGATGTGTCGTTGAGCAAGACACTTAACTCCAGATTACTCATGAAGGCTGTGCCATCGATGTGTGAATGAGTATTTTGATTAGATCCTGATGGGCAGCTTGGCACCTTGCATGGCAGCCTCTGCCATCAGTGTATGAATGTATGTGAATGGGTGAATGCTGACGTGTAATTAAACGTGCTTTGAGCGGTCAGAATACAAGAAAAGCGCTATATGATGTGAGGTCATTTACCATTTTACCATGAGTTCAATGAGTCCCGTGAGTCATTATTCATGTTAGTCATTCGTCATTGACAATCAGTGCACTTATTGAGTAGTAAATAAATCAATAACACCAAAGCAAGCTTTTTAGGATGCTTCTTCTGCAGAAAAAAAAGTGTTATAAAAAATGGATCAACTAACATCAGTTTTATATATAAGATGTATGTAAACTAACTCCATCTGTTTCTTTTGGTCAATAAAAGTGCCTGGTTGACCCGGGAAACACGGCAGTAATAAGCCTAGACATAGATTTGTTACACTACCAAACTCAGCGCTTTTTATGAGCTGATGAAGGATTGTTTTTTTATGATCCTGTGTGTTCCCGACCCTCACCTACAGCAGGGAACAGCAGCAGACAGCTGGGGCACAGTGTAAATGTTTTATGGGCTGTGTATATTGCAGCTGCATCCGAAGCCGTGGCCCTCTGAACCCAATATCGGCCCAAGATGAATGCATAAAGAGGCTTGGGTCGTGCTGTAGTGTAATGGGCTTCCCAGAGTGGGTTTCACAGAGTTCAGCCCCACTGTCTTTATGTGTTATGGCCCTGCTGTCACAGTCTGATGAATGTCATTTACAGTGAGTCTCAGAGGGAGAGTATTTAGATGGGATTAAACCAGCAAAAAGGATCAGATGTTTTCTCACTTTGTGTCTGAAGATCTTTTGGTAAATGTGCTAATTAAAAGACTCTTGTTAGAGTGAACTAACACAGTGCTGCCTGGAGAAACAGCGGGAGTAACTAAACTAAAGACATGTCACATGTGTGCACGGGAGGAATTTACACTAACTACAGCTAAATACAATTTTGAGGTACTTGTACTTTATTTGTAAATTGTACTTCAGAGGGAAATAATGGTTATTGTTACTTCACTTCATGTATCTGAGGGCTATACTTACTGACAAATATACTGACAAATTTTTTACATTATAAATATGCATAAAAGCTTATGTAACAGGGGGTAAATCTATTTAGATGTAATTTTCCACATAGGTTGGGTATAGTTCTCAAAGGGCTGTCAGTCGACAACAATATTTAAATGCGATTAATCACATAATTGTCTATGATTAATCATTAATTAATCACACATTATTTATTTGTGCAAAATGTACCTTAGAGGGAGATTTGTCAAGTATTTAACACTCTTATCAATATGGGAGTGGACAAATATGCTCCTTTATGCAACTGTATGTATTTAACCCTCACAAGTACTGCATTTAGCAGTAAAAATATGCTCAACGGCATCCCAGCAGGCAACAACAGCTGTCAGTGTGTCAGAGTGCTGACTTGACTATGACTTGATCCAAACTGACTGGGATTATCATAAAGTGGGCACGTCTGTAAAGGGGAGACTGGTGGGGACCCACAGAACCCATTTTTATTCACATATCTTGAGGTCAGAGGTCAAGGGACCCCGTTGAAAATGGCCATGCCAGTTTGTCCTCACCAGAATTTAGCATGAGTTTGGAGCATTATTTATCCTCCCTCCCCACAAGCTAGTATGACATGGTCGGTACCAATGGATTCCTTCGGTTTTCAGTTTCATGTGATGCCAGTATCTTTGCTCTAGCTTTAATGTGTTAAAGAAATTTGTTGCCATTAAAACATTGCATTAATGCATTAACACATTAACTTTGATAGCCCTAGCTAATCCATGTGTTCCTTGTTGTTTTCTTTTGAGTGTAACACAGTTTGAGTCTAAATAAAATATGAAGCAGATTGAAAGTGGTCCATCACAATCTCACTCGCTATTGCGAACTGTGGTCACAGAGGGGCAGCACTGAGTAATATTCTCATTACTCAGCCAAGTGTTACATCGTCTTTCTTCCTTTAACATGAAAAAAACCTGGACCATTTCAGTGTGGACGGCTCTGTGAACCCATCATGTGAAGCAGATGGCACTACTGGAATTCATGTCCTGGAATTTTGAGCACCAGTCAACGGCCACTGTGTTTTCCGTTGCATGGTACAGGACAATGTGTTAAATTATGCGAATCTCCGGGAAGTTCCACGTTTTTGGTGAAAATTGTTGGAATTCATAACCCACTGCCGTATGTTGTTTATGTTTTTTTTTTTTTTCTTTGACGTGTTTTTGCTGTTACAACAGCCACAAACTGTAACGGCACGAGCTGTTTTTAAAAAGAACTCAGGAGCTTGCTCTATTAGAATGACCTGTAAATATAGTCAACAATAAAATTAAAACTACAAGAACCCCTCAAGTAATTGTGTCCAGTGTGGCATTTAATTCTATGAGCTACATTTATAAAATACTGTCTAATATGTATATCTAGATACACATACGTACACTTGTGACTGGAAGCAGCGTCTCTTGTATCTCCCATCAGTTTTCAGCAGCACAGTAAACACTGAACACAGCAGCTGTTTGTCTGTCTGATATAAATCAGTGTGATGACACAACAGCATGATGATAAGATGACTCATCAGATACACAAGAAAACACATCACCTCGGGATTAAATTTATCATACCACATCTTATAATTTGTGT
Organism: Pterois miles; assembly: GCA_947000775.1. Classification (NCBI taxonomy): domain Eukaryota; kingdom Metazoa; phylum Chordata; class Actinopteri; order Perciformes; family Scorpaenidae; genus Pterois; species Pterois miles. The sequence continues at coordinate 3,523,922 of CAMQGK010000474.1, read as the reverse complement.
CTTTGTCTTTTTGTCTGCATTTTACAGTGCAGGGGCTGTGTGCATGCTTTCTGGAGGTGCATGCATGCTTAAAGGTTCAGTAAATGTTAACTAGATTGGTGAGATCACATGGAGGAAAGACAAAGTGATAGAAAAGTGGAAAGTGAAGAGGAAGCAAGAGGCTGTAATCAGGAGTCTCCATCCCTCCATCATGTCAGACAAAAGAGGCCTGACACAGCACGTTGGAGGATCTGAGGGGGAAAAACAAACCTAATCTTATTGTTTTCTTGTTATCGGACAATAAAGGCTACGTGAGATGGGGGATGAAGCTGAGAGCTGGACCACAGACAAGGTTAAGTGGATCATTTATCTTGTCAGCCTCCTCCTGTGAGTTACTCAGGTCCTTATCAAAAGACACAGACGAGGACCACTGGGCTTAATTATTGGATTAAATAACATGCTCTTTCCTGGAAGAAGATGGGAATTAATTCCATAGATTAAAAACATTTCCAGTGGTGAAAGTACATTTACCAGTAGTGTGTTTTTATTTACGATGAGAAACTTGGTTAAACAGTCTCAGTGTAATACTGATGCCGCTAAATGACCTGTATAAATAAATGAGACCATCACTGAGAAGACTTCCTATATAGTGATTGCTCGTCGTCTGTGTCGGTCAGATTCTAACAAAATGCAGGTTCACCAGGAACTTGCTTAGCTCAGACTCCTGTGGGGCCTCCGGCAGTGACCAGCCCACTTCAGACAGACCCAGACGACGGCGACGGGCAGCTTTGAATGATGTAGGCTAATACAGAGTTTCCCACAGGATTTTGAGAGATCACATGGAGGAAAGACATGGAGACATGGAGGTCCAGGGTTATGCTCTCCAGAAGAGAATCTGGAGCACTTTGAGAGCTATTCCGAGTCTAGATCTATGAAGAACTTTGTGCTCTTGTATATAATTTTATCATAAAGGTTTTATGGTTATGAATGCTGATGGCAAAAAGTCACACATGGTAAATGAGCAAACATGCCGACATCGCCACAGACCCCTCATACTGAGGCCAGTCCGCCCCGTTGACACTGCACAGGCCCTGATGATGATGAATGATGAGTTAATAATATCTGTTACGCACAGAATGGCATCCAGAGCTTCCATCCTCTTTTATTAATATCCTCCATGTGTATCCTGCTTATTCCTGCAGACAGCTCAGCTGTGATGAGGACCATCTCAGTCAAGTCAATTCCAACAGCACATTTCACATTCAAATCCAGAGGGAAAGTTATTAATCACTTGCAGCTCTGCGGTTCTTTAGTAAATAAATCCAGTTGGAGGACATCATACAGTGTCCTTCAATGAATCAACAGGATTCTGACTAAGTTGTAAAATAAGAGACTACGACATGTACCACATAAACCACAGTGGGACAACAGCAAAGACGACGAGACATCACAAACGTCCAAAATCCAAACTTGAAGTGGATGGAGGAGTTCAAGGTGGAGCTCTTCAGTATTACTGTAAATTAGCAAACTATTGCATGGAACTGAAGAGTAAAATGTATCTTAAACGTAAACCTGTATTTACTGTACTGACTGTTATGAACACAACACTGACATAACTTTCAGGTTAACAAACAGCTGCTTATTCTACATTCAGCAGTTACAGAGCAACATGATGATTCATTAGGAGTCTGAGGGTCCTATTTAAACCATCTGTAGCTCACGGTCTAAAGAGCATGGTGTCATTTAGGATCATTTAGGATCCATCCAACTCGGGCTGATCGGCTGAGCAGAATCCTGCAGAGCAGGTTTCAGTCGGCCACTGATGGAGAGGCGGTGTGTGACGAGTGGATCCATCATCCTCAAAATACCACCGAGAGGGGGAGAGGACCCAAAACTTTGAAGCAGCCTACTCACCTGTCTGTCTCTGCCCTCACCTGTCTGTCTCTGTCCTCACCTGTCTGTCTCTGTCCTCACCTGTCTGTGTGTCTCTCTCCTCACCTGTTTGTCTCTCTCCTCACCTGTCTGTCTCTCTCCTCATCTGTCTGTCTCTCTCCTCACCTGTCTGTCTCTGTCCTCACCTGTCTGTGTGTCTCTCTCCTCACCTGTTTGTCTCTCTCCTCACCTGTCTGTCTCTCTCCTCATCTGTCTGTCTCTCTCCTCACCTGTCTGTCTCTGTCCTCACCTGTCTGTCTCTCTCCTCACCTGTCTGTCTCTGTGTTCACCTGTCTGTCTCTCTCCTCACCTGTCTGTCTCTGTCCTCACCTGTCTGTCTCTCTCCTCACCTGTCTGTCTCTCTCTCATCTGTCTGTCTCTCTCCTCACCTGTCTGTCTCTCTCCTTACCTGTCTGTCTCTGTCCTCACCTGTCTATCTCTCCTCACCTGTCTATCTCTGTCCTCACCCTATCTGTCTCTCTCCTCACCTGCCTGTCTCTCTCCTCATCTGTCTGTCTCTCTCCTCACCTGTCTGTCTCTGTCCTCACCTGTCTGTCTCTCTCCTCACCTGTCTGTCTCTGTGTTCACCTGTCTGTCTCTCTCCTCACCTGTCTGTCTCTGTCCTCACCTGTCTATCTCTCTCCTCACCTGTTTGTCTCTCTCCTCATTTGTCTGTCTCTCTCCTCACCTGTCTGTCTCTCTCCTCACCTGTCTGTCTCCTCATCTGTCTGTCTGTTTCCTCATCTGTCTGTCTCTCTCATCATCTGTCAGTCTCTCTCATCATCTGTCTGTCTCTCTCATCACATGTCTGTCTCTCTCCTCACCTGTCTGTCTCCTCATCTGTCTGTCTATCTCCTCATCTGTCTATCTCTCTCATCATCTGTCTGTCTCTCTCATCACCTGTTTGTCTCTCTCCTCATCTGTCTGTCTCCCTCCTCACCAGATGTTGACTGTGATGCAGTTTTGTTAACTGAAAACAAGATGCAGAAGAAGAGATTAAACTGTATTGTTTTCATGCAGTCCAGGTGTGTCTCTGTGGACAGACATCTCCATACATCTGATAATGTGAACACAAGTTCTTTTCACATAAAACAGCATTAAAAAATGAGACTGCTTTGTGTCGACAGCCTTCAATTCACCTCTGTTGTTTCGTTAGTGTTGCATTAAAAGAGAGAACACTGACATGAAGCCCAGCAGAGCTTCATCCAGCTGCAAACCTCAGTAAAACATCTTTGATCCCATTTCAAAGAAGCAAACACATTTTTATCAGCTAACTGTTGCTAAAATCACAGTTTGTACATATATCACATCATCAAAGGCTTTCATATCATGTCTCATCTTTTGTGTTTGAAGAGTTTGTGTGTCAAACTGTCTCAGCAGGGAGCTGCAGTGTGGGTGCAAACAAAGTCCATTAATTAGCCTTCCCTAGGATCTCTAAAGAGGGGGGAGGACTCATTATGACTCTGCTCTGGAGTGGTGACAGATACCATTCAGTGTGGGAGGAGAAAACACTGCAGCATGCTGGGAAAGTGGGCCAAACTTGTTGTTCACAATAACTCGCCAGCAACAGTTATACATTCATCTTCTATTCTGTCCACTTTTAGCTGCTGTCAGAGTAAACTAGTTAGAGTTAGCCTGTGGTATCTGTTTTGTTTTAAAACCTAATTATTCATTAGCTTTATAATAGCTTTAGCAATTATGTAACTTTACGAGGAAGGCAGCAGTAAGTTTAGATCCACTTTTCTCTCGTTCATTTCAGTTCATCAGACTGGATGTTGGTGCTTCTGTGACTGTCCAGTACAGACATTTGTAACTTACTGAAAATTGGGTGCTTGTTAGCTGCTAACTAACTGGAATATGTATGCTATGAATTTCCCTCCGGGGATTAATAAAGGTTCATCTTATCTTATCTTATCTAACTGCTTAGTTTAACTAATTGGACGAGTGTCTGACTTTGGAGAGGCAAGTCTTCTTTTTACAAATATATAAAAAAAATAATATTTCCATTAGATTTTGACAACATTGATGAAAAACAAGTCAAGCATAAATAGATTAGTGTGTGCTACACCTGCTGCATCATGACGTTTACACAGATTCACAACATTTACTTAAAGGGAAATTTGTCAATTATTTAATCCTCTTATCTACATGGGAATATTGTATGTACACACAACAACGTACAAAACAATGACAGATATTGTCCAGAAATCCCACAGGCACTGTATTTAGCAATAAAAATATGGTCAGTGGCAAACTGCAGCTGTCAGTGTGTCAGTGTGTTGACTTGACTATGACTTGCCCCAAACTGCATGTGATTATCATAGAGTGCTCATGTCTGTAAAGGGGAGACTGATGGGTACCCATAGAACCCATTTTCACATAAGAGGTCAGAGGTCAAGGGACCTCTTTGAAAATATTCATGCCAGTTTTTCCTCACCATAATTTGGACCATGACATGATTAGTACCAGTGGATTCGTCTCCTAGTTCATGTGATGCTAATACCTTAGTTCTAGCTTTAAAACTAAGCCAGTTAAAACCTACGAAACATCAATTGTGTTACTGTATTGAAGAAATTAGTGGTGTTAAAATGAATTTGCTGTAACGCATTATTATTACGTTAACTTTAACAGCCCTAGTTTTCACAGGAAGTTAGGTATAGGCAACAAAACCACTTAGGAAAGGTTAGGAAATGGTTGTTGTTGACATTAACTTCACTGACTAACAGAAGAAGAAGAGGACACAATGAGATGAGATGATTAAAAGAGCTCCAGGTGAATCTCAAATGATGGAAAACCATGAGGAAAACATGATCTGTTTCTGCTTAAATCTATACACAACAGCAACAGGAAGACATTTACACTCTGGTATTTTATGCTCATACTGAAAATGTCCATAAAATCAGATGCAAACAGACTTTATGTGTCACTGCAGGACTGACAGTAAAATTAACTGATCGAGGAAAGAGAAAATAAAACTCAACAACGTGAACACTTGCTGATCACATCAGTCTCCTCTCAGTGTCACATCAATATTTAATGTCTGTTCTTTTTGTGTTTATATCTACAGTACAGACCAAAAGTTTGGACACACGTTCTCATTCAATGAGTTTCCTTACTTTTCATGACTATTGACATTGTAGATTCACACTGAAGACATCAAAACTATGAATTAACACATGTGGAAATATGTACTTAACAAAAAAGTGTAAAACAACTGAAAATACGCTTTATATTCTAGTTTCTTCAAAGTAACCACCTTTTGCTCTGATTACTGCTCCACACACTCTGCATTCTCTTGATGAGCTTCAAGAGGTAGTCACCTGAAATGGTCTTCACTTCACAGGTGTGCCCTGTCAGGTTTAGTAAGTGGGATTTCTTGCCTTATAAATGGGGTTGGGACCATCAGTTGTGTTGTGCAGAAGTCAGGTGGACACACAGCTGATAGTCCTACTGAATAGACTGTTAGAATTTGTATTATGGCAGAAAAAAGCAGCTAAGTAAAGAAAAACGAGTGGCCATCATCACTTTAAGAAATGAAGGTCAGTCAGTCCGAAAAAGTGCAGTCGCAAAAACCATCAAGCGCTACAAAGAAACTGGCTCACATGAGGACCGCCCCAGGAAGGAAGACCAAGAGTCACCTCTGCTGCGGAGGATCAGTTCATCCGAGTCACCAGCCACAGAAATCGCAGGTTAACAGCAGCTCAGACTAGAGACCAGGTCAATGCCACACAGAGTTCTAGCAGCAGACACATCTCTAGAACAACTGTTAAGAGGAGACTGTGTGAATCAGGCCTTCATGGTAGAATAGCTGCTAGGAAACCACTGCTAAGGACAGGCAACAAGCAGAAGAGACTTGTTTGGGCTAAAGAACACAAGGAATGGACATTAGACCAGTGGAGATCTGGGCTTTGGTCTGAGTCCAAATCTGAGATCTTTGGTTCCAACCACCGTGTCTTTGTGGAACCAGAAAAGGTGAACGGATGGACTCTACATGCCTGGTTCCCACCGTGAAGCATGGAGGAGGAGGTGTGATGGTGTGGGGGTGCTTTGCTGGTGACACTATTGGGGATTTATTCAAAATTGAAGGCATACTGAACCAGCATGGCTACCAAAGCATCTTGCAGCGGCATGCTATACCATCCGGTTTGCGTTTAGTTGGACCATCATTTATTTTTCAACAGGACAATGACCCCAAACACACCTCCAGGCTGTGTGAGGGCTATTTGACCAAGAAGGAGAGTGATGGGGTGCTGGACGGTGACCTGGCCCCCCCAGTCACTGGACCTAAACCCAACCCAAATGGTTTGGGGGGAGCTGGACTGCAGAGTGAAGGCAAAAGGGCCAACAAGTGCGAAGCATCTCTGGGAACTCCTTCAAGACTGTTGGAGACCATTTCAGCCTTCTCCCCCCTTTTATCTTTTTATAATGTTTTGGGAGGTGTTGGGGAAATAATATGATCATATTTTTATGTTTTTTATATAATATATTTTTTTTTTTTTTTTTCCCTTTTTTTCTTTTTTTTTTTTTTTTTATTTTTTTTTTTTTTTTTTTTTTTTTTTTTTTTTTTTTTTTTTCTTTCTCTATAATTTATATATATATATATATATATATATATATATATATATATATATATATATATATATATTGTAGATTCACAATGAAGGCATAATATATAAAAAACACAATAAGGCATCAAAACTATGAATTAAATTTATATATATATATATATATATATATATATATATATCTATATATATATATATATATATATATATATATATATATATAGTTTGGACACACCTTCTCATTCAAAGAATTTTCTTTATTTTCATGACTATGAAAATTGTAGCTTAACAATGAAGGCATCAAACTATGAATTAACACATGTGGAATTATATACTTAACAAAAGTGTGAATGGGACCAATAAAGGAATATCTTATCTTATCTTATCTTATTAAGTGTGTTGTGCCTCTATGGGTTGTTTTAAGGTTTGCCTTATGTATTTGCCTATGTGCAATGTGATGTGTGTTTATGTGACAAATTTCAAGAAACATATTCATAGATATTTATAGATAGTGTAGGTTAGTTGTATCTGTCTTTTTGTTTTAAACAAATCTAAATTGTATTGTTCTCGAATTTGTTTTTGTTAAATTTGAAATGAATAAGGAATAATATTATTAAAAATTAACAACTAAACCATCAGAAAACTACACTTATTCTTATTCCTAATATTGTCTGGGGTTGTTATTGATAAGCAATAATAATATGGGTATGGTGATGCACAGTCCATAGTAAACCAGCCTTTTTTTTTATTTCCATCCCATCGGCGTGGGCTGAATCTGCTCGCAGGAGGAAACAGTGTCATTTCATGAGAACAATCGGGGGAACACAGCATTTGGCCCCATATGGAGGTAAACAGTCGACGGTAACAACAGTGATGTAACAAAGCAAGTGTAATGATGTGTCTCCTCTGCTGGATGTCTGAAATACATACAGAAGATATAACAAAGAGAAGGCAACAAATATCTAATCGAGAGAAAACCGTTTTGGTTTCCAGAGAAAAACTACATTCAACAACTAACAATATGTGATTTGGAAAATGTCTACTCACATTATCTTTTCTGTCACCATTTAAAATCATTCAATATAATATCAGAATGGCTAGAGGGAAATACAGGGTGATCTGGAAAAAGAAGCAGAAAGCAGATGCTAAGGCAATAATATATAAAACTGAAAAACTGTAAAAAAGTAAAAAAAAAAAAAAAAAAGAAGACATGAACAGGGAGGAAATAAAACATATAAGGACCAAATATAAGAAGAAGAAGAAGAAGAAGAAGAAGAAGAAGAAGATAGTCCTTTATTAGTCCCACGAGGGGAAATTCAATTTTTTCACTCTGTTGTTAACTTATACACGGTACATGCAGACCCGAACACACACATGCACAAACATGCAACAATGGAGAGATGTCAGAGTGAGGGGGCTGCTCCTGACAAGCGCCCCGAGCAGTCGGGGGTTTGGTGCCTTGCTCAGGGGCACCTCGGCAGTGCCCAAGAGGTAAACTGGCACCTCTCCAGCTACCAGTTCACACTCAGTTCTTGGTCCATGGCGGGACTTGAACCGGTGACCCTCCGGTTCCCAAGCCAACTCCCTGCAGACTGAGCTACTGCCGCCCCAATAGAGGGATATCTGCTTTAAAAGGACACCAACATTTATGAAACATTGGATATCACATTTAACACACAGTCTCAGCAGTTCATGAAATGGTAACAAAAATTTTATCTATTTAATTTGTGTACATAGACACAAATTTTTGGTGTAATATTTTTGTGCATTTTCCTACAAATGTCCAGCAACAGGTGGCATGTGTCAATTTCCGCTTTTGGTCTTTTCAATATAAAATTACTTAGGTTCAGGAAAAGGGTTAAAAGCAATGCCAGAAGTGCTGTAACTGAAGAACAAAGTTACTTGACAAATAAACAAAAAATAAACATTAAAAAAAATAAATAAAATAAAATTAAAAAAAAAAAAAAAAAACTCAGTTTCTGGTTTCACACAGACACAAACTCCAGTCTCGTGGGCGAAAGTCCTTTTTTGACCCATCCATACACCTCGACCTCCTCCCTATGCACCGTTTGCTGCTCTCTATACTTTCCGGTTCACAATTACGTGGATTACGTATGATCTGAGTTTGTACTGATTGATTGATTTCATGTGGGTCGTCAAAAAACACAGGACTTTCACCCGAAGCCTGGTGTTCATGTCCTGTGTGAAACAACAAGTCAAAGTTGAGCTATTTGTTGCATAACTTCCTTACTTAAGTTACAGCACTACTAGTGTTATTTAACCCAAACCATGATCTTTTCCTGAGCCTAACTATGTTTGTTGCCTAAGCCTAACCAATCAAACTTTTCCTAAACTTAACTAAGTAGTTTGTTGCCTAAGCCTAACCAATCAAACTTTTCCTAAACTTAACTAAGTAGTTTGTTGCCTAAGCCTAACCAAGTCGATCTTTTCCTAAACCTAAGTAGTTTGTTGCCTAAGCCTAACCAGGTCGATCTTTTCCTAAATCTAAGTAGTTTGTTGCCTAAACTTAACCAAGTCAATCTTTTCCTAAACCCAAATAGTTTGTTGCCTAAGCCTAACCAAGTCAGTCTATTACAGAGCCTTATTAAGTAGCTTGTTGCCAAAGTCTAACCAAGTCAATCTTTTCCAAAACCTAACTAAGTAGTTTTATTTTGAAAAGACTGGAGGAGAAATTGACACATGTCACATGACAAAAAAAATATGTGGTTGCAAGTTGTGCTGTGCATCACAAAAAAAGGGATTTTTTTTTTTATCTATGTACACAAATCAAATAGATTAAATTTGTGACTATTTCATGAACTGGGACTGTATTGGTAGATTGGTGTCGATGATATTCTCTGCTGCCCCGTTCTATTTGAAAGGACAGATAATGAGGAACATGTACTTCATTTGTTCGTCTCATGTTGGGTTGATGTAGCTCTAAATAAACCAGCGTCTCTCTCTGTATGATTTTAGTAAAGGCTTGAGCCTCCATTATGATATTGGAGCAGCGGCAGAGGGTTTGCATGAAGTCGTGCATGATTCTATAATTTTTTTATCGCTCAGTGAAGTCTGCTGCTAGTCAGTCAGCTGACGAGCTCTGTGTGCTTTATGAATGTTGGACTGAATTTACATGAAGGAACCTGTGTTCACTGACCTACATACACACAGTCCTGTTCCAGCTGCAGACGACTACTCTAATATTCATGTGTACATATGTATGCATGCGTCAAAGACCATGTGGAATATTATAATTCAGATTTAAAAACATAGCATACATTAAATACAAACTCTTAAAAGTTAGGCAAGCAAAAGCTGATACATTAATACATATTTTCTTAATTGTATTATATGTTTTATATCTGGTTAGAAAACTGTGTTTGATCAAGCTAATGTTATTTTGTTGCGTACTTGTTGGTAGGAGTATATTAGCATGATTTTCAGACCTTTTCAAGATGTTTATAATGAAAATAGTCTATTATTAAAGCTGAAGTGGGTAGCAATGGAGCATAATTTAAAAAAAAAAGTTCTTTTCATAAAATGTCACTATATCCTGCATGAGAGAGGTAATCTGAAAAAAAAAAAAATCATGTTCCTCTGTGTTCTCTAATCAAAGCCGAGATAGAGCCTTGCCGTCTCTGAGCAGCTGTCAATCACTCAGAAATGGTCAAACTAGGCAGCGCGGATCAAATATGAATCAATATTCTGTTGCTGTGAAGCCTATATCTCTCCTCAAATGTTTTCAGAATCATCTTGCCGTTACTGTTTAGCTGTAAAATTAGAATGTTTTTGACCTGGCAGCCATGTTGAGATCTGTTGAGGAAATATTGGAGCATACTGGTCATAAAATATGTTCTGATCTTCATCAGTCACAACAATAGACAAACACAGTCTGCTTAAATTAATACCACACAAAAATTATATGTTTTCATGTTTTTACTGAACACAATACATATATCATTTTGAATTTTATGTTTAGCTAATTACTTTCAAGTAATTACCATATTTTTCACACTATAAGGCACACTTAAAATCCTTTAATTTTCTCAAAAATCGACAGTGTGCCTTATAATCCAGCACGCCTTATGTATCAATTCTAGTTGTGCTTACTGACCTCAAACCAATTTTATGTGGTACAGGGCTCTCAAAAATCTGTCAAAATGTTTTATTAAGACTTTGGTAAGCTACGAAGCCGCACCACTGGATGGACTGTCAGACCATTACCGCACTTGCCGGCGACACTGTCAAAATGAAAGTGAAGAAAACGGAGCTTGCCATCATTCCAGGTGGATTAACTAAAGAACTCCAATCGCTAGATATTGGTGTCAACAGGTCATTCAAAGTTAAATTGCATGCTACGTGGGAGCGCTGGATGACAGAAGGTGAACACACATTCACCAAGACAGGGAGGCAACGCCGGGCGAGTTACTCCAATATCACGAGATGAGAGCGCCTTATATATGAAAATAGACACGTGCATTGATAGTGCGCCTTATAATCCGGTTCACCTTATAGTGCGAAAAATACGCTAAGTATTATTTTTATAATCTGCTGTATGTTCAATTTGGGGGAAAGTTCTGTGTTGTATATACAGTGTGTTGTATGTATAAAATCAATAAATATATGTTTTAAAAAAAGAAAAATATATACATTTCTTTATGAACAAGTGGAACTACGACATCCACCAAGAACTATTTCAATATACATTTGAGTGCTGTTTTGGTCAATATAAAACATGTGGATATATCTGTTCAGATCTCTCCTCCATGTTCCCCCACATGCTCTAAACATCACCAACAGAGGGCGACATGCTGACTGCCCATCAGGCTGCTGTCTGCCTGCAGCTCTAAATTGGACGGTGAGTTCTGTCCCTGGAGGCTAATGAGTGGGATGACGATGCTGTCGCTGCTCGGTCTCAGGTGATGTGAAATAACTGTCCCTGAAGTACACACACAGTGCAGAGGTAGTCCCCATGGGCTTACAGCAACATGCATCACGAGTGGCCCCACAAGCTGCTTGTGAGTTAAGATGGTCATCCTTAGGTCCTCTATGGCCCCTGGCTGATTAATGATTATTCAAGTCTGGTTAATATCCCTCAAGACACGGCCTGGTACTGTCACCGTCAACATTATGCTACCTGTGTTTAGATTTATTGCAGGCATTTAGAATATTCACAGAGGATGTTTGTCTTTAATGACTCCACTTTTATATTGCTGCCCTCTTTCACTCCTATAAAGTATATAGACTACATGAAGTCAAGGGCAGTGGCAGTATTAACACATCCTTCTGATCCACCTGAAAGCTTCACAATCTTTAAGAGCATCTGTACAGGAACAGAAATAGAAAAAGCTGCTGTTTATGATAATATGAGCTTATTACTCTGCGTCACACTCACTTGTGAAGTATTAAGAGCTTTAAATAGAGCCCAAAAACACCAGAGCTCAGCACACAGTCAGATTATGAAACTCTGTGGGTAGTGACTGGGTGAGGATGGGAATGGTAAAGTTTTCAGATTCAGCTAGAAGAGTTAGAGTTAGAGAAAAGAGATTCAGAGTCACAGAGCTGTTTCACTGTTTTGCGTCATGCAGTGTGTCAGAGGGCTGTCCTCCTGAACTTAAAGCTGGAGGATATATTTTTCTCCATCTGTTTACAACAAAACTACCTGGTGACAATGGAAAACTCCCAGTCTCCTCCTCCCACCCTCTGTATCAGTTTCAGCTGCCCAACAAGTTAAGTATGGTGTTCAAAGTGCTGCAACGAGACATTTAGGACACAGCGTTCAAAATAACTGAAGCCTTACAATTATTTACCAGTCATTTTGAAGCCTTCATTTTTCATTTTTTTTTTTTTTTTTTTTAATGACTTTACTGTTTGCAGTTTAAGGTGCTTGTAGGTCAGTGGGCTACACTTTCTGTGACCCCCCTCCCATCCAGTATATCCTGTTAGAATTATGACAGCATACATGAAGCACAGATCTAAAAACAAATGCACAGTCACATGAAGATGCTTCAATACCCATGACTATTGGCTGTAATATAAACAGCAATATAACAGGATTCACTGACATTCATTATATATAAATAAAGGATGACTTTACTGGGTCCACATTAGGAAGCAATAGTTGTAGTTTTTCTCAGTTCGTACTTGAGACACAATAAGCACAACCTGTAACTCTCGTGTCAAACTCCTGAACTGATTCTACTAAAAAACAAGCATATGTACTGCTTTACAGTCAGACTGCAGATCTAAAGCACACTTTTATCAAAAATACTACACAATATTCTCTACATTTGGTCCAATCTTCAAGGATAAAATGAAACTCCAGTTCCCTAGTATTCAGTCTGACTCCTCGTATGGACAAACACATGTTGCACAATTATTCCGTTAACAATCAAAGCTTAAGCAATAAAAAGGCCACAGGTTATTTTGTGGATACCAACATAGGAGAAAGAGACATAGCAAGCGTGAGGCAGGAGGAGGAGGAAGAGCAAGCCCAAGGACAGCCATTACAGAACAGAACAGTTAACAAAAAAAAAAAACAGTGACTGCTCAGGTTACGAGGGGTCTGACAAAGAACGCATTGGTGATGCATGCAGGTCTGAATAATACCCTCCAGGTTAATTTCCCAAACAACGTTACAGTCATTTTCATTAAAAGATATCACACTGAACACTTTGTTTAGCGTAGATATAGGTAAAGATGTGAGCTTAAGTATTTTTGGGGGATACAGGGAGGGGCCTGAGTGATATATGTGACTACAGTATATTTCCACTGAATGCGTATGGTTTTCTTGTGAGACCTCGGCATGTGCACATTGTGAAGACAAATTTCCCAGCTGGAGTCCATCCCAACATGTTCTCATTCCAACTCATCACATACTGACTCTTTGTCAGACCCCTCAGCATCACATTATGGTCTCTGTAAACACATGATTTATGTTGTACATTCAAACAAAAACACTTGCTTAGCTTTAGGTAACAAAACCACGAACCGAAATTTAGGCAAAACATCACAGTTGGACTTAAAATCAACACGTTCTCATCCCAAGACATTGCATTCTGTATTGCCGCTTTGTCATGCCCTTTAAGCTTTTTTTTGCCATCAAAACTCTCTTGGTGTCACTTTAGAATTATGCAACAAAACCACTATAGTTAGGTTTAAGAAAGAAATACATAGTTGGGCTTAAAATTACTACATCTGCATAGTGAAAATAACGCTATGAACACAAGGATACAAATGAACAGTTAATTATACCGTGATGCACGGGACACAAACAGCGGCCTCTTGGATGAAAGTCTTGTGTTTTGACAGAAGAGTGGTGAATACAGTGGTGAGATGAACCAGCAGCAGATGTTTAAATGTAAGAGGTGGTAGATGAGTAGACCATGGCTGTATGACAGGAGGGAGCTAATAAAATGGTATATGAGGGACCATTGTGACTGTGAATTTCATGCCATGAAGTCTGTATTGACTGCATTGTAAATGCAACCGTGTGAATATACTATGCTCAGAGCTAGTTACATAGAATAAAAAGTGAGAGAGACTGCTTATATACATTGCTACCGTACATATTTTGCTTAGTTTACCTGCTTAGTTTAAGCCCAAGTTCTTCCAAAACCAAAGTGGTTTTGTTGCCTAAGCCTAACTGCAGACGTTACTGTCGTCTTGTTGCATGGTGTACATATGACATGTAAAAAGCCTAAAATGCATCCTCACAACACCAGGAAGATTGTAATGTTTGTGCTTAGGCCAGGTTGTACTGACTGAAGTCATTTTCCCCTGTATTGTAATCAGATGCAGGGCTGCGCATATCTACCCTCATAACTGAAATGATTGACTGCACCACTGTAACACAGAGATATAGAAGGTGTGAAGTGGTGGCTGTGCTTTAATTGTACTGACCTTAAACGTGACCTGTAACCTTATTGTTTTGACTTCAAAAGGTCACCTTTAACAATTATGCTAATGCCACTTTAGCACCACAATAAGGAACAAATGACAGAGAAGTAGTGAACACAGCAGTGCCATGAACCAGCAGCAAATGTTTATCCTCTTAAAAACGTGTGTATATTTTCATTTACGCTGAAACGCCTGAAATATTTACCCAAAATGAATCAGGACTAGCTCCTCACCCATAAGGCTCATATACTACATATACTGTATATGCTCTCATTTGAAAGGTTAAAATCTAAGGAATATGAATAAATTGTTAGTATACTAAAGTACAGTATATTCACATAGACATTCTAATGGAGATGCAATAAAGGAAAAAAAATATATATTAATTTCAAAGGCAACATCACTATTCCAACAAAGATCCTACAGACAATGATGCAATTGAATGTGTTCTACTACACTACGACTACAACTATTACTATAAATGTGATGAAAATACACTAAGATACAACATTTACCATACAACTTATAAGGATATACTCAGGCGCTCTCCATGTTTTGGTCATATTTATTGTTTACATATTGACTGTTTACTGGGACTTAACTTTTTTTAATTTCCATATAAGCATGTTACAAATAAAAATATCTACAAAAAAACATTGAAATAGTAATAAACACAATAAATACTGATCAATAATCTTATATGAGGGAAGAGCTCCATGCCATACAGCAGATAAAAGGAAGGTCATACAGTGGTCACAAAGGTATCAAGTAAGAATCATGTAAGAGTTGGTAATAGAGTAGACCATGGCGGTATAACAGGACGGAGCTTATAAAATGGAATATGAGAGAATGCTGTGGCTAAAGGACAAGTTGGAAAGAAAGACAAGTGAGAGGAGAGTGATGGTGAGAGAAATGGGAATGAGAAATGAAGAGGTGAAGGGATGACAGGGCTGAGATAGGGAAAGAAAGGTTGGCAGTGCCGAAAGAAAGAGTTGGACAAAGAAGAAGAGACGAGTGGGAGAGTGGTGAGAAAAGGTTAAGTGGGATGAGACAGCAGCAGAATAGTGAGTGCAAAGGCAGGTAAGGTAAGAGAGCTGTAAATGATGAATGGAGGTGAGGAGTGAAAGAAAAGGAAAGGAGAGGAGAGGCTGGAAAGTTTTGAAGAGGCTTCGGACAGCAGCGGAAGATTGATGGCAAAGTCACAGAGTGTCGTTTATGATAAAAAAAGATGTGGAGAGCGTCAAGAGAGATGGATGAGAGGAACGTGAAGGTGTTAGAGGTTGGGAGAAAGGTGGAGCAATCGAAGGGGGGTGTCTGAGAGGGAGGAGGAGGAGGAGGAGGAGGAGGAGGAGGAATGGACTCAACACAAAGAAAAGTGAGGGAAAGTATGGGAGAGAATGATAATAGATTTAAAGGGAAGATGAGAGCAGTTACAGCATCGGTTTATTAATGTGAAAAAAGAAATGAGCGATAGTCAGGGGGAAAGATCTCATCTGCTGCATGGGAGACAGTCCTGGATGGTTCCCATAGGGAGGCAGCGGTGAGCTGCTCTTTAAAGGTACAGGTTGCATGAATTGGTGGCATCTAGTGGTGTCGTTGCAGATTGCAACCAACTGAATACACCTCCGCTCACTCCGGCATTTCCAAGACATAACATGCCACGTTCAGAACCAGCATTTGAGACTGACGTGCTGGTATCCCGCTTGCACTACTTTTGGACGGATCGGGGATGGTGTGTTAATAGACCTCTTTTCTGTTAGTCAAGTTGATGACATATTTTGTGGGTGGAGCGTTAAGTGGAGGCAGAATAATTCTCTGAAAACGTTAACGCTGGCTAGCAATTGTTGTTGGCTTTTTTTTGGCTTTTTTTAACGTTTCTTTCAATTTGTTTCACTCTGAGAGAAAAGTCAGAACTCAGAGAAAGCTAACATGGGACCAGATTATCGGATCCCTACACCACAACACTGCTACTTCAGGAAGAGTAAGAGTTTGTCCAGACACTGACAAGATAGCAAGCTAAAGCCTGCTCTCCTTCCAGTGAAGTAGTGTACTAGCGATGAGGAGTGAGGCACAGGGACGTTAGACCCAGGACTGCTGCTGACCACCAGCCCACTGCTTGGCTCATTTTCTGTTATCAGTGTTGCATGAAAGCATGGCGGAATTAAAAAGCTAGCTAAGTAGCCAGCCACAAATTGAGGGCATATACATTTTTGGATGCCTATATTTAACCATCCTTCAGTACAGTCAGTCAAAATGAGAGTCGCACAATATCGGCAAAGTGTTTCAGAGATAGAACGCAAATGTTGCTACTAGTTTAGCCTTCTGCATGCTGAAGCTGAGAGCCACTGGCTGCAGTTAGCAGAAGGCTAAACTATTTGCAACACTTTCTTGCCATCTCTGAAATTCTTTGCCAAAGTTGTCGCTCACTAGATCTCAAATTTATTGATTTTGACCCAACCACACAGCAAGATGACATTTTAGATGTGTAAATTTAGCCCACTACTCTGAGGTACTTTGTGTTTGCCTAGTCTTTCCTTTGTTTTGCCTCCAAATCACACTGCGACGAAATCATGATGTTGGCTGTAAAAGTGTATACGCTTGTTACATTCATAGTGTCCTTTCAAAATAAACTTTAAAGTTAGGTTTAGGCAAAACAACCACTTACCAAGGTTTAGGAAGTCCTGTGTTTGTTTGACCCATCCACCACCCCTTCCGTCCACCCTGAACGGACTTTCATGCTATTAATAGTCCGTCACTTGCTCCAAGCATCGAATAATGCCGTGGGTGGGTTTACATTAGAGTTAGTTGAAAGCCTGATTTGTCACATACTGTTGCTAAAGGGTGCCTCCGTGCATTGATTTCCAGTGCCAAGGAGCACTTACCGTTAACAGTGGTATGTGACAAGCTGGGAGTGAGAGGCGTAGCTCAGAGGCCATCATTACCGTAATAACTTCAGTTAGACGTCAGTCAGTAAGTCCGACGGCGACTGGCGTTACCATGGTTTGACACCCTGTAGCTTACGTTGCTGTAGCCTCACAAGCATGTCAGAGAACTACAGTGGCCTTCAGGTAATCAATCATTAAACATGGTTTGCAGAAATGTACAATGACAAAGAAATGTACAATAATGTTTTTCTTTCCTGGTGACTGAGCTGTTATCAGAAGTCTTGTCAAACTGTGTTGTTTGTTATTTTTACTTTTACAAATCTTAACTTCCTTGTTTTTTAATGCATTTTGGCTGGAATGCAGAAGACAGGCCCTACAAATGCAAATGTCTGCCACTGACTGATTGAGTGATGAAGTTACATGATTGGTTGGCTGAGTGTTGGAGCCGTACAGTGTGTGTGCAGCTCACGAAACTTGGACCAAGCTGTGAAACTAGGTGATGTAGTTCCAAAATGAAACAAGATTGAGCAGTGGCATAACCTATGTAAAATGTTTTCACAAGTAGATATTGCTGGATTGTTCAGACAGAATAACAGAAAGTTTACCAGCCATATTATTTGCTGTTTAAAATAGAACTAATCAGGTGAATTCCACAACAGGGTAGTTGTCACTGCTTGAACAACACGTGGAACAACATTGACATTATGGACATGACCACTGACTATTTGTGTAACACTTAAGCCACAAACTCAGAAATTGACTGTACACACTACAGCCATATACTTGGTTTTTATACCTGAGTGTTGTTTAATTTGGGTAGGGGGCATGCTCAAGCTAAAAAAGGCTGTTAATGTCCTGCTATAAGCATCATTAATGAGCATCTGGGTCACATTACATCTGCAGGAGTATCTACTTTTCCCCAAAGGAACAAGTTTAACACATCTGTGCAGCCTCACATCAGATGAATCAGATGAACGAAAACTAAACATCCGGCATTTCTCTGACAACAACTACACTATCCTCTGTGTAAACACCAAAAAAAGTGTAATATTAAAACACAGTCTTTGGATTAGGAACTGATAATCTACCACAGTTAAAACAGAGAAATACTAACTCTTTTATTCTAATGCAAGCTTTTTCTAAAATTATAATTATTACACATTACAAATTCACAGAGGAAATTAATCAGAGTAAATAAATTCATCATGGAGCATTTTATTTTTGAATTCATTGCATAATGTGTTTTTTCCAGTAAAGTGTTTTGAAAAAAACACAATTGATGAGACAATAATTACTGTGCCATTTAACAAATGGAGAAACAGCATACATATCACAGGGATATTTTGGCAGCTTCTTTTTCATCTCGCTGCGGGTGAACAGCTCTGCAACAAAAGGCAATTTACAGCAATCACTGTTTGTCCGCATAGTATCATTTGTGTGATCGACTCCATTGAAAATGCAATAAAAGCTCTGTTGGGGAAGGAATTTACTTTCATTAAAACATTACAAATTTCAGGGATGTGTTTTGGTGGCTGCATATCTTCTTTTAAGCATGTGACACTCACTGTGTAACACTGATGAGCTGCTTTCTCCTGTGGTAGAGAAAGATAATGAAAAAGATAAATATATAATGCACAAAAGAGCACTGTCTTCATTTTAGGCTTAATGAAGCTACAGCATGTCATAAAAACATTGTGAGCACTGGAAATAACAAAAGTACTCAGTGTATGAATGAATTCAGTGTATTTAACAGGTACTCTATTTTTTATGCGCTGAAGTCAAAGATCTAAGACTTTTTCTATGTACACATAGACTGGTCACAATAAAAGTCCACTCTAAAATGTGCAGTTTTATCTGAGATTTTTACATTTACAGTATTAGGCACTGAAGGGGGGGGGTTGTTGATTGTGGCCTGTGTAATGCTGGTCCACTCCTCTCGGTGACTATGCAAGCCATGCAGGAACTGGGATATATTCAGCTTCCAGGAACTGTGTACAGATCCATGGGGCGGTGCATTATCATGCTGCAACATGAGGTGATGGCGGTGGATGAATGGCATAACAATTGGCCTCAGGCTCTCGTCACAGTATCGCTATGCATTCAAAATTTCATCAATAATATATGCACCTGTGTTCGTTGTCCATAACACGCCTGCCCATATCATAACCCCACCACCACCATGGGCCACTCCATTCACAGTGTTGATATCAGCAAACCGCTCACCCACATGACGCAATACACGTTGTCTGCCATCTGCGATGTACAGTGAAAACCGGGATTCATCCGTGAAGAGATCACCTCTCCAAAGTGCCAGACACCACTGGAGGTGAGCATTTGCCCACTCAAGTCAGTTATGACAACAAACTGCAGTCAGGTCAAGACCCCAGTGAGGACGACGAGCATGCAGCTGAGCTTCCCTGAGACGGTTTCTGACAGCTTGTGCAGAAATTCTTTGGTTATGCAAACCAATTTTTGCATTAGCTGTCTGGGTGTACATTAATGAACATTTAGTTCACAGGCAGCAGCTCTGGTGGACATTCCTGCAGTCAGCATGCCACTTGCACGCTCCCTCAAACGTAGCGACATCTGTGGCATCGTGCTGTGTGATAAAACTGCACATTTTAGAGCAGACTTTTATTGTGACCAGTCTAAAACACACCTGTGCAATAATTATGCTGTCTAATCAGCATCTTGATATGCCACACCTGTGAGGTGGAAGAATTATTTCAGCAAAGGAGAAGTGCTCACTAACAGATTTAGACAAATTTTGTGACCCTTATTTGAGAGAATTAGGCCTTTTGTGTACACAGAAAAAGTCTTAGATTTTTTATTTCAGCCCATAAAAATGGGAGCAAAAACAAAAGTGTTTATTAGCATTTATATTTTCTTTCAGTATAATACTTTTTTTGCAACCCAGAATCACTCTTATCTATTTAATGGTATGATAATGATACATTTGTTTTTTTAGTTGTTATGGAGTGAAATGTCTCCTCCTGCTCTCTGTGATCACCACTGTGTTTTAATGCAGTTCAATTCAACATAATACAGTACATTAACATTATATTTCATCATAAATGATGAAATCATTATTTTATATAATGAAACACCATCAGACAGAATAAACATTGATCCAGGTTGATAACAACAGCTGTGAGATCGACATTTAAAATAAGAGTTATAGCATTTAGCATATAGCATAACAGTTATAATCCTGAGACAATCTGAAACATGCTCAGTGTGTGGGAGTCAGCACTCTGCCACATCTAAACCTTCCTCTGCTGAAACACATGAAACACCAGAACCAAAGAAGGCTCCACTATCTTTAAAGGGACCCTTGACAAAAGTAAGTGGCGTTCACTGAAAACAGAATCCAGTTGCTGCCCCGATTAACAGCCATGCTCATACAGAACCAAGTGTCCCAATTACCAACAACACTGTTCTTGCAGATGTGAAGAGAAAATAGGCAAAATAACATGACTTGGTTAAACAACAGAGAGCCTTTCTCCAATCTGAGAGAAATAACAAAAGGTTAAAATTAAGCCACAAAACATGTTTGCATCCAAATGAGCTGCAGATGTGTTATGTATCCTGTAAAAGATGAAAAATGTCTTTAACTTTAATTATAAACTATATACTATAATTTAGCAAGAGAATAACATGTGAATGCAAATTTGTTTTCATGCATTAACACAACTTTTTAATTGGTAGTGGCTTAGTTTTAAAGCTGGAGAGAAGATACTGTCATCATACATAACTAGAAAACCACTGGTACCAACCACGTCCTTCTAGCCTGTCATGAAGGAGGCTAAATAATGTTCCAAATGTGTTAAATTTTAAAAATCATTAAATCAATCAATCCAATGGGGTCCCTTGACCTCTGACCTTGAGATATGTGAATGTAACTGGGTTCGATGTGTAGCACTGCAGGTATTTACAGATAGCTAAGAGTAATGCATCCTAATTTATGAAATGAATGTATCATCAATATGCACATTTGAATTAAAATTTAAAAAATAATAATTTTCCATTATCCATTGTCTGCTACAATTAAAACTATGATGACCAACTGCGTTAGAAAAATAATATTAACTAATCACTTCTATGTATCAGCTCCCTGGATATTGTTGGCCACGCTGAAAGGCCTCTGCCAGTGACCTCTGTCTCAGTGCTGGGGGTCTGGTTGTGGTTTGGGGATTCTCCTCCTCCTTCTTCCATTTACTGTGGAGTTCTCTTTTGGGTTTGTTTTTAGATGTTTGTATAAATTTGTGATGTTGCCACAGTACCTTATTTGTTTTCTGCAAACATCACAGCTTGCAGTGTTTTGGCCTGCAGCTGTAAAATAACAGCAAATGGCACTGCTCTGCTTCTCTGCCATCATGCAGCCAGTGACGTGACTGCACGCCGGCAACACACAGTATAGCAGGGGAGGAGGGGGAGGGGCAGCGTGAGCATGAGCCAAGTGAGTGAGAAGAGCAGTGTTTGCACAAGCACATCCACTATGATGTAACAGAAAGTTACACTTAGGTATCAATCTCCTCACGCAAGTATTTATCAATACCAATACCCATGTTGGTATCGATACATAAATTTTTTTAGATCGATCCGCCCACCAGAAGCTGACACTCAGGAATAACAGACCGCAGCAACTGCCAGCTTGTTTATATAATAAAGTTAGTAGTACACATACATATTAACTGTACAAAAATCACTCATTTCACACATCACACAGGGATTATGCATTTAAATCCTTGGAAACCATCTTAGAAAATATGTATTTCTCCCTATTTTATTCCACTTCAGTTTGTTTTAAACCCATTTAAGTTCAGGAAACAACTTAGGTTCCTTTGAGTTGTAACTTAGTCTCTAAGCTCTCATTTTATCTCAGTTAGGCCTATTCATGAGATTAGTTCTACTATAGTAAACTTAACCATTAACTTTAGAATTTACACAAACCGTTTGTATTACCTATTCAGCACAACATGAATGAAAATAAAATACAGGAACACAGAATCAAGCCATAAATCCAAAATATTCTACTGATCAATTTGGATGATCAATAAACCAAAATCAACTACACAGCGTATTAAATGGCAGCTTTCACACTTGACTGACTACAACTGTCGCCGACCATACCTGAAGCTTCTCAACTTGTTTTACACAAAGCAGAAACACAAAATGCACAACATAAAATCTGTCCACTGTGTCTTCGCTTAGCTACTGGCAATTTCTGCTACACATTCAGCTTTAAAACAAGGAAATAGCATACTAATTGACAGGGCAAAAAAACAGTAACTCATCAAATCCTTGTTCAAAACTCAAACAAAAGAAACAGAATCCAGTAACGTGGACAGAAGTTGAACACAAAATCCTCCAAAAATGGAAAGAAAACTCAAAAAAATGCTCCTCTCCTATCATTTTTTGAGACGATCCTCTCCTGCTATCTGCTTTTTTCTGTCTATTTTTCCTCTCTCACCGGCAAGCGGTGCTACAATTGTACTGATTGGCTGTTTCTTGTTAAATGTTAAATCTTGTTAATGGGAACCCACAAGTCTTACCTTTATAGACATGCCCACTTTATGATCATCACATACAGTTTGGGGCAAGTCATAGTCACATTTGACAAAAACGGCACTCCATCAGACAAGAATGTGTGAATTAGAAAATGAGAGGTTTTTTCACTAATTATTTTATTAATTTCCAGGAGTGTTTCCAGCTGACTGCTCCAACATATCTGCAGCTGCAGTTGATGGGGGAAGACAGTCACAACTGTATGTTGAGTCTTTAAATCTCCACCTATTTCTTCCCACCCTCCCCCATCTCTGTTGTTTACTCACCACCACGCATGGACATACGAGATCCAGCTGCTAAAATTGACCATGTCATTAATCATGCTTTTACTTGTGCTTTGCGTTTATATGATGTATCTGTATCTACATTGGAATTTGTGTTTTTTCTCTGCCTGCGTGTGTACTCTGTGCAGTATGTGCGTTACTTAGTACTTAAATCATGTACTGGAGCAAAATATCAATACAACAATGTGTAAAATACTCTATCACAAGTAAAACTTATGCATATAAAATCCTACTTTAATTATTACCAGCTGTATATAGTAAAAGTATCAGAATCAGAATCCAGTTGATGGTCAAGTAGGTTTTCACATGCAGTGAGTTTGCTTTATTGTGCATACATACATACATACACACACACACTTGGTGTCTCTCACACACACAACCTTGTACTTCTACTATCTTTGTGAGTACACTCACTGACATAATGCATTCCCTAGTCCCTTCCCTAAACTGAGCCATCACAACTAAATGCTGGACCCTGACCCTAAATCTTAATCTGACCTAAAACTGACTATAAGCTGAACCCACAAACAGTCCAAAATGTCCTCACTTTCCAAAAATGTCCTCACTCTGAAGGTCTAAAACTCAAAATGATCCCCACAGAGACAGCTGTATGTGTACATACACACACACACACACACACACACACACACACACACACACACCAAACACACCATGGCATATAATCAATGCGCCGTAGTTAGAGAAAGTCGGTGGATGATGCTGATGGACTGTTTCAACAGATTACACAGTGTTGGATCACAGGTCGATGTGACACCAGCAGAGCCTCGCTCGTGTTCATTTGTGTGTTGCAGCAGGTGATCTGGGGTTAAAGTGCTGTTAGCTCTAAATACCTGATGCAGCCCCCTTACAATTGCTTTTTAAAGCGCAGAAATTCTGGTGAGGTAGCATTTCACTTTTATGCATCTGAACAATGGAACAGTTTGCCTGCTGATGTTTGACACTTTTTTTTATAAGAAAACTATAAACCTTTTTATTCAATCTAGTATTCTCTTAAAGGAATTTACCTGGACCTTATAGAGATAATAGAAATGTGTATGAATATATTTCTGAATATGGGTGTATATTGTATGCACATACTTTATTGTTTTATTGTTTTATCATCATGTAGAGCACTTTGAACTGCTTTTGTATGAAATGGCGTGATACTGAAGGAGGACTGAAGCTGCTGCTGTTTCATTACCGTATTTTCTGGACTATAAGGCACACTTAAAAATCCTTTAATTTTCTCAAAAGTCGACAGTGCGCCTTATAATACGGTGCGGCTTATATATGAATTCTGCTTGTGCTTACTGACCTCCTCAAACCAATTTTGTGTGTTACAGGGCTCTCAAAAATCTGTCAAAATATTTTATTATGAGTTTGGTAAGCTTCGAAGCTGCACCGCTGGATGGATTGTCGGAGCATTACGGTAACAGTAGTCAGGTGCATCGCGGAGTAATACATACTGTTACCTTGCTTCGACATATAGGCACCGTAACATTATGGTGTGTATGAAGTGGATTTCAAGCTTGAGGCTATCAGTCACTCAGCAGAACATGGGAATAGAGCAGTGGCGAGATAATTTAATGTTAATGAATCAATGGTACGGAAGTGGAGGAAGCCAGAAGATGACCTGCGCCAAGTAAAGAAGACCAAACAGAGTTTCCGAGGGAACAGAGCGAGATGGCCACAGTTAGAGGACAACATTGAACAGTGGGTTATTCAACAGAGAGCACCAGGTAGAAGCGTCTATACAGTTTCTATTCGACTCCTGACGGCAGCGGTAGCGCTTGACATGAAAATCAGCGACTTTGGAGGAGGTCATTCTTGGTGCTTTTGTTTTATGAAAAGGTGTAACCTCTCCATATGCACAAAAACTACCATCTCGCAGCAACTTGGATTATGAACAAGGATTACAAAGAAAAGTTAGCCATTTTCTGTACCTACTGCAAGGACAAGATCACTGAGTGAGTGGCTGAGAGAACACACATTCACCAAGACAAGGAGGCAACGCCGGGCGAGTTCCTCCACTATCTGCCAATGGATCACGAAGGCAGGAATCATCACTGAACAGCTAAGTAACAGCAACAAGACTGAATCGAATAATGACAAGATGGATTCGGGTGTGACTGATGCCGAAGTCGCCCAACTGTTTAACTCAGACACTGGTGATGAAGGATTTGATGGATTTGTGGACGAGGAATGAACTGAAAAAACTGAAAGTGAGTGTGTTGTTTTGTATTTTGTGTGTTCCAACTGAAAATGTTGAGTTATTGAAGTTATTGAGTTGTCACATTAATAGAATCAAGTTTGATTTATCTGATCATTTTGTTTCGCTTATAATTCAGTGCGTTTTATAATCCGGTGCGCCTTATATATGAAAAAGACAGTGATATTGATATTTATTGATTGCGCACCTTATAATCTGGTGCACCTTATGGTCCGGAAAATACAGTAATTGATTTTGAATAATAAATCTATGCATACATTTGCATAGTAGCATATTTGTCCACTCCCATGTTGATAACAGTATTAAATACATGACAAATCTCACATTTTGAACAGATACAAAATGTGTGATTAATTTGCGGTTAATCAATGATTAACTATAGACAATCATATGATTAATCACAATTCAATTTATATTTATTTCATTGGCAGCCCTAATAACTACATATTACCACATAGATAACACCCCAAAAGTCTTCAGCCATGCCCAATCAGGATAACTGTAAGTATAGGCGGTATAGGAAGTATGTGTTATATTCAGAGCTATGCTCTGACGCGTCTCATTTTCTACTTGAAACTGAACCAAGATGAAGCACAGATAATAGAAGGCAGTGCAGACAGTTCAGCCTGTGTTGCAGCTGCAGATTGACAGCATTAGAAGTTGACTTTGGAGGGACTTCTGCTGCAGACTGACACCTCAGAGCAGAAAGGCCACAACCATCTCTCTCCCCGCTTCAGTGTGTCTGCTTTTCTTTTTGTCTCTGACATCTCTCTGAGTCTTTCCATCTCTCTGCCTATGTTTTCATCTCTTCACTCTGTTACATCAGAAATAATCTCCATCTCGCACCAACCAACGAGTCTCACTGCATCTTCCAAGCGCTCAGCCACCCCTCTTCCTCTTCTGTGACCTCTCATTGCATTTTGAATATCCTTTAACTCTTTAACTAACTATCCCGAATTCCCCTCCGGGGATTAATAAAGGTTCATCTTATCTTAACTATAAAAATCTCATCATCAGCTTGCATTTAATTGCATGTTTGTATGTCAAACAGTTAAGTCAACTTATATATCACAAATTTGTCTCAGAGGGCTTTGCAATGAAGCCACAAGACTCTAAAACCTCAGATTCTCGCTCAGATAAGAACAAAACAACCCAGTTGCCAGAAAAGAAATGTTGGCAAAATACATTTCCGTAAACTCCCGGGGAACAATTATGTCGACTTTTCTGAATCAAGAATATGTTTCATGAATACATTTAATTCACCATGTATCACACTTGCAGAAATACACAATGCCATGAAACAATTGGTTAAGTTTCGGCAACAACATTACTTGGCTAAGGTTAGAAAAAAGATCCTGGTTTGTGTTTAAACAATAATGTAATAATTTAACTAACTAACATACTAAGTGGACTTTCTTTCTTAGATAACATTTCATAACCAGTGAAACAACTAGGGTTGTAAAATAATTAAAATATTTAATTACAATGAATCACATTAGTGTCCATAGTTAAACACAATTAATCACACGTTTTTATTTGTTAAAACAATATACCTTAAAGGGATATTTACCAGTATTTACCAGATACCAGTATCTTCATTCTAGCTTTAAACGGAGCCTGCTACAACCTAAAAAAAAAATCACAATTTGCATAACAAACTAGTAGCATTGCTGTTGCCTCACAGCAAGAGGGTCGCAGGTTCGATTCCGGCTTGGGACTCTTCTGTGTGGAGTTTGCATGTTCTCCCCGTGTAAGCGTGGGTTTTCTCCGGGTACTCCGGCTTCCTCCCCAATCCAAAAACATGCTGTTTAGGTTAATTGGTCACTCTAAATTGCCCGTAGGTGTGGATGTGAGTGTGAATTGTTGTCTGTCTATATGTTGCCTGTCTCTATGTGCCCTGCGATGGACTGGCAACCTGTCCAGGGTGAACCCCGCCTTCGCCCAATGCCAGCTGGGATCAGCTCCAGCCCCCCCGCGACCCCTAACGGGATAAGCGGTTGACGATGAATGAATGAATGAATGATGTTATTGTCACGTTAACTTTGACAGCCAAAATAATTAAATATTAAATAGTTGCAGGTTGTAGACGTTAATCTAGTTGAAGTGTATTACACCATTTTATGTTGATTGTTAACAACACATTGACTCATTTTATTACACATGCTCAGAACATATAGAATTAATTTCATGATAATAGACTCTGTTTACAAGATTTATCTGTGTTGTGAAATTGTTTGATTCATTTTAATTCAGCTGATCAAGTTTTATTGTGGTTGATGTCTTGTATTTGGGATGAATTTGAAAGAGATGAAGCCCAGATTTCCAATATGGAAGAATTAATCATGCTGAAGCAAGCCAATTAGTTTACTCTAACAAAGGAAGTTTTACTAAAGAATCAGAATAGTTTTCCAGATGGGAGGAGAATCACCTTTCTCAGCTGATACTAAGGTACACATGGCTCGTCTTGGGGGCTTTCCGTCAGGCTTTACATCCTGAAGACTCAGGTCCAACACTTCACACCTGGCTGATACCGGCACCCAGCCTCCCTGAAAGGAGGCTCTGAACCTTTGGACTTGATCCAGTCTGGCTAAAGAACCAAATGCGATTATGCCAAACTGTCTCGCTGATCTGTGCCTTGACTTCTCTGCCGCTCTGCCCTGACGGCTGAAACAGCAAACTGCTGAACCCTGAAGCAGATCCGCTGTATCTGCATGCTGGTTAATACCAGCCACTGTGAAAAGAAACAAAAAGCACATTTTATGATAATTAATAATAATTGTGAATATAAATTTTGATACTAATTAATGATTAATTGTTAATCTGCTCAATGCAAAAGCAGGAAGAAGACTGTTTCTCAGGCCACATCACTACTTTAAAACTTATTTTGCGATTGAAACTTTACTTCATGATCATCACTCACAGTAGTGTGAGTGATGCTCATCTCTTCTTCTCACAGTGAATCTTCTGACACATTTTCACATCACTATCACTATTTTGCTCTTGTGCTGTAGAGTTTTATTGGATATTCATCGATTCATCCAGGTAGTTGGCTTGAGTGAACGCTGTAAATGTAGTGACACTGTCAGATCATTACTGTGAGGGGTTTTTGGAGAAGTTAAAAATTTCTTCAACAACTTCTGATTGTCTCTTCTTTCTTTATTAAACAGATTTTGTGCACAAGATGATGATTGAGATATTAAATTTATCACAGAGGTGTTAGAAGGAAGAAGACACTTTTCTCCTCAAGGTCAGACCTCCTTTATCACTCTAATAAATATCAGCACAAACAGGACTCATACTAAATCAAGAAACTTGATGAAACACTTGTACTGCAAGTAACTGAAGGATGAAAAATGTTGTTTGTCCAGCTGGACTAATTTCCTCCTCTGAGACGCTTGATAAATATGAGCTCCGGTGTTTCCTTTTCTGTTATGTCTCTTCCCAGCGGATTTATTGAAATCATCTGAAAGCACATTTATTTCATCACTGTGTGTACTTGTGCAAATATATTATTTAACAAATGGTCCACTTGAACAGTTCTGCAGCTCATGTTCATGTTTCTTTTCAGATGCTTAAAAAGCAGGAAAGCCCCTGAATACTTGTAAAGGGGAAACATCATGCTCCTTTCAGGCTTGTATTTGTATTTTGTGTTTCTACTAGAACATGTTTATATGCTTAAATGTTCAAAGAACCCATTATTTCCTCATGCTGTGTGTTTGAATATACCTGTATTCAGTCTCCTGTCTCTTTAAGAGTCTGCCCAGCCTGCTCTGATTGGCTTGTGAGAAAAAAATGGTACATTTTTACAAAGGTAGTTGTGGATGATATATTCTAATGAGCCTGCATGTGACATAGGAAGGGGAGCCAAATCTGAACGGCTTGTTGAATCACATGCTTTTGGATCTAGGCAGCCCATAAAAAAAATTGTGTTGTCTTATTTCACAGGTTGTGGGTAGGTAGGAACAAGCACAGAAAATGTGATTTTTTTTCTCGATATGCCCCTTTTAAAACAACAGCAGCACATGTACAGTACAGGACTCCAGACTATGTCTGCAGCGATGAATAACTCAGTGATTTATGTGAGGCTGCTGCACAGCTGGGCCCCAACCAAGAGGTCATGTTCCTTACCTTGGCAATAATATTAAATACAACCTCAGATCACAGGCAGCAGCTGCACCCCTTACAAGTGTGTGTGTGTGTGTGTGTGTGTTTGTGTATTGTCTATTTTCAGTATCCAGCCCTGAAAGCTCAACAGACTGCAACTTAAGAAAATGATAAAAAGATCTTTATCAATCAGACTTCTGTACTTAAGTGTATTTTCTGCATTTGGTTGTGTTTTCTGAATTTAGGTGTATTGTTCATATTTGGTTGTATTTTCTGTATTTGGTTGTGTTTTCTGTGTTTGGGTATATATTCTGTATTTTGTTGTGTTTTCTGGTTTTAGGTGTATTTTCTGTATTTTGTAGTGTTTTCTGTGTTTAGGTGTATTTTCCTGTATTTGGTGGAGTTTTCAGTGATTTGTTGTATTTCCTGTGTATTTTCTGTATTTAGGTGTATTTTCTGTATTTGGTTGTGTTTCTTGTGTATTTTCAGTATTTAGGTTTGTTTCTGTATTTGGTTGCATTTTCTGTATTCAGGTGTATTTTCTGTATTTAGGTGTATTTTCTGTATTTGGTTGTGTTTCTTGTGTATTTTCAGTATTTAGGTTTGTTTTCTGTATTTGGTTAAAAAAGAGAAAATGTCGAGATTCTGGTTCTGTGGGTAATCCTTCAACTTTGCTGTGAAAAGTTTTCTTTGGAAATTCTTTCTTCCAAAAATAATAGAAAGCAAGGTCAGCGAACAGTGAAACAGTGAGGTCAATCTTTCTGTCAAAAGAAATGTTGCTGTTGAAGTTTTTTAATTTACTTTTTCTCAGTACTGTTGGCAACACAAACTAAATTTCACTGACTTCTATTGTGTTGGGGTGACGGCAGAAAACCATAACTAGAAATGAATAGATGCTTGGAAGATGGAAAAGAGTTACTATTCTCTCTTTTTTTGTAATATTAGTGATCAGAAGGTTATTTCACAAACTACATTTTAGCTCTAGATGGATTTTTTTTTGTTAACTGTTGCAAATGTCAGCAGAGCAACTCAGCAGAAGTCACGGCAACTGAAAACACTGACAGTCTCCAGCCATGCTAGCAGCTCTGTACAGTCGTATGTACAGTCGTACAGAGACACAATGGTGCTTTCAGGAGGAGTAAAGGAAGGCAGAACACATGAGAGAAGAGAAGACAATAAATAGGAAGTCAGACAAGCAAGGAGAAAGGAGAGAAGAGACAGGTGGAAAACACAAACATTAAATGGGTGCCATAAAATGCATGCTGCATGAAGAAATGATATTAGCATTGCAAATATTGTCCTCCCCTCTGACCTGCTCCTCTTCCTCCTCCACCCTGCTCACTGGTGTCTCTATACACCAGTGGATCTACCTTTTAAAACATGCAGCTAAATCAAGTTGGACCGTGGCAGTTTAAGCCAGAATGACTAGAACAAGTCTCCGCTGTTTGACCTTGGCATTTCACATAAGATGCGTGAGTCTCCCGGGAAATGAGCTATTCTGAGGGTTGAATAAAATACTTTTCCCCCGCTGATTAATTCATGAAGTGCATATGTATCACAGCAGATTCTGTCTTTACATCTCTGATGTCACTGTATACAAGAACTCTCCATTAAAACGTCACACTAATAAAACTGATTCTTAAACCTGTGATGGTAAATCATTAATGTTGTCATAAAAGGTGTGTAGATGACATCATGTTGAGATATTTTCAGCAGCTACTGTGGAGTTTGATAGCAGCTGTTACTCATTTATCTGAAATATCATCAGGTATCCTCAATATTCATGAAGTTTGTTATGCATTTGTGAATGCTTCTTGTTTTATTCACTGAGGACTGAGGGATGTGATGTGATGTAGGCAAGAAAGTCAGAGGGAACCTAAAGAATGTGGACATCTGAACAACATCAAGACCTCTCAAGAAAGACAACTGCATCATTTCAGCCTAAACATGACATCTGTTTCAGCCCAGTCACACAGCAGTTCGTGAAATAATCACAAAATTTATTGTATTGATTTGTGTGTTGTCACAGGTTGAGACCCTTCTGTGTGGAGTTTACATGTTCTCCCGTGTTAGCATGGGTTGATGATGATGGAAGGATTCATGTACACTGACACTCACTACATATTGGGGATTTTCATATCTACAGTAGATCTGTGAGGTGCCCAACAAATAAGATGATAAAAGTTAACGATATACACGTACAGACCCCATGGCCCCATAAATGGGGGGCCTTGTCACTATGAGTAAACACAAGACTGTCAAGTGGTCTGACGTTTTGTCCCCTACAGATAACCTCTGTGAATAACAAGCTGTGACTAGTGACTTTCATAACAACCTGCTAGCGACTACTCAGTGTCCAGAGACAAGTCATGACAAGCCACAATAAGATGTCCTGAAGTAGAAGATTCATTTACTATCTTTCCTTGACCCTGCATGTATCAGTGTGTTATGTAGTATCAGTATGCAGAAATACCTGACTTCTCTAGTGCTCTGGACTCACTTGCTTCAGCTTACTCAGCATTTAGTCACCCCACAGTGTTGCATAATGGGACAATACTGTTGAACTTGGCTGTTGAATTTGTTTTCCAGTCCAGAAAAGTGACCCTTGATTATTATTGAACCACAGCGGGTCAACTGGGTTCTAAATATTGGATCAGTCCCTCGAGATTGAAGGGGTTTACACTGGGATTATGTTCAACTGATGTTCCAACAGTGCTAACCGCAGACTAACCACCAATTTCTTTTGCTAAAGCAACACGTTGCAGCTGTTAATTCCAGCTTGTTTTAGGCTGCATTACTGTGAACTTGACATTGAAACAGGAACCAGTTCTGTTTAAATCTGCACACATTTTGATGCTCAGCTTCTAGTTTCTTTCACCAATGACGACTGATTTCTTCTGCTCTTATTAATTTATTCCCTCAGAGGGATCTTTGTCTGTTTGAACAAAGTATCCTCATACAACAGTTTGTATGATATCTTATGCTTGAGCCAGACCGACTGCATGAGCAGTGCATGACGGCTGCCTCGCTTAAGTGCTGCGTGTCACACGTGTGGTGTCTACACTGCCAGCATTTTCCTCCTACGTAGAGTTTAGCTTTCATAATGGCAATTTTATTTCATTATAAATGACATATATTTATTTTAGACAGAAGAAAGTTAAGAAGTGTGTATTCAAATAAATAATAGTAATAATCCACAATGCATTTGCTGCAGTTACTACAACACTGTTCTGTAAATATTTCAGAATAAAAGCCTTGTGTTAACAAATGAA
Source organism: Pterois miles (assembly GCA_947000775.1). Lineage (NCBI taxonomy): Eukaryota > Metazoa > Chordata > Actinopteri > Perciformes > Scorpaenidae > Pterois > Pterois miles. Next base: position 3,491,204 of record CAMQGK010000474.1, on the reverse strand, counting down.
GGAATTATGTCCACAGAAAATAAACAGACAGAAAAAAACAGAGTGCTTTTAGCTTGAAACGAAGTGTTGATTTAAATGTAAATCTTGACTTTTTTCATGTCTGTGCCATATTTTGCAGATGTCTTGCCATTGAAACTGTTGTAATGCTGCAGGTATGATAATAAACAGTTGTGCTTGCATCTGCTCATGCGGGCTGTGCTGTGGCTGCTCTACCCTGTTAATGTAGACGCCAAAATAAAAAAACAAATATTTTGCAGTCTTGATGCACTGCTGATGTTCCCTGTATGCCCCATGCTTATGGAAAGTTATTCCTCATTTTTCATGTATTCGACTAAGGTGTAAGAAAATACAGAAAAAAATTGGATACCATGCTATTATGTTTTGTGATACAGTTTGGATTCTCAAAAACACTAAATTGATTTTTATTCAATAGTTTACATGCAAAGATTAACTCAGTCAATACTTATTTCATTTCCAAAGAAATACACCTTCTCAAAGTAGTGCGATGATTTTAAATGTTACAGGGACTGTATAAATGAAAATGCAGATCCCACTGCTATGACTACATGAAAAAAAGTATTTTTTTTTACTCAGACTTTATGCATATGGTGGTGTGTTCTTTATACTAATACAATTTTCCTAAAATTTGAATTAAATCTCAATATATTGCCTACAGATATACAGTATATCACATTATTGAATCTTAACCTCTGTATCATGATATGAATCATATCGCCACATTCTTGCCAATACACAGCCCTGATTCTACTAATGTTCAGCATGACATATCACTTTCTGCACTTCACATGCACACAGAGTTTTCAAAATAAACTTACATCTTCACAGGAAACAACATGGTTAGATTTAGATAACAGAACTACTTTGTTGGGTTTAGGAAAAGATTGCGGTTTGGGTCAAAATAAGTACAGAAGTGGCGTTACTTAAGTACGGAAGTTACATGGCAAATCAACGCTGACCACTGGTTTCACATGGGGTAGGAACACTGGTCTCCTGGGTGAAAGTCTGCTGCCTTTTCACCCACCAATCACCCTGCCCTCTTCCCTACACGGCAATACACACTTTTCATAATTCCTGGTTCACAATTACATGGATTAAATATGTATTGACTTTGTGGGATGTATAGTATATGATTCTTGTTTTGAATTTGGACTACTCTTACCAATTTTAAACACTAGCTGTAAATGCTTCACTTTAATATGAATGTCTGGATGCAGTTTTGCTTCTTGGTAAAAACGGATTTCCTTTCATAAACAAACACATCTCACCTGTCCATTGTACATGCCTTGTGTCACCTGGGATCCTGAACTTAAAGCACATTCTCTCAGTGTTTAATCCTGAATGAGTCAGCCATTGCATTCACATCAGAGAATACAGACAATATACTTCTGTTACATGTAGATACAGCAAATCCCCATTCAAAGTCCAGCAAACAGCTTTTATCAGTGTGAGAATGGGACCCTGTCAAGCTCGCAGGCTAATCCCTCTGCATTATTTGATATTACAGACCCTGAGGTAGAGTACACAGAGGCGGACATCCATGAATCTGTGGGAGTGTGCATGAGTTTGTGTTTAACTTAAGTTGAGTTTGTGTGGAAAATAAAGTGCAGAAGTTTGTTTGAAGTTGATGAAACATACTATGTGATTCAAATTCAGTAGCTCACCCACTGTTGCAGTCAAAGCCAGGGCACTTTGCTCTTTCAAATTCTCACAGAACACTTCACCTATCAGCAACGACATTCTTCTCCTGTTGTCACTGACGTCCTGTTGTCACTGACGTCCCGGCGTCACTGATGTCCTGTCGTCACTAACGTCCTGTCGTCACTGACGTCATTAAATCAGAAAAGGAGGGAAAAAAAATCTTGCTTCTGTCTGTGGTCATCTAGAGCTACAACAGTGCATCATATCTGTACAGAGACTGGATCGACCTCAAGTGGTGTATTAATGTATGTGCAGAAACCACAGACTGTCTATTGTATAAACAACAACATCGCTGCCGTATTTATACCTAGATGACGTGATGCTGAGTGTTGATGGAGCAGCAACATAGCCTAGCACTGATCAATCCAAACTCCATTTAGAAAACAAGCAATTTAATAGTTGTTTGCTTGTCGTCTTGTGGACAGACCTGACAAAGCATCAATTCAGACTTTTTACAAATTGACATTATTATGCAGTTATTTCTGCATACTTTTGCTTTGTTTATTTGAATTAAATCCAATCACAGTCTATTTATTTTGGGTTCATACTGCAGTATGTGTACAGCAGTGATGTGTGGCTTGCTAGATACAGTCAATGGCACTGTATTTGAATACAGGGTGATGTTATGAACCAAGACACAACAGTTACGACCTCTTAAAATGTACTATACTACACAATAATGTGACGATGGCTGCTACATATGCAGCTCCCCACAAATCAGTTTATTTCATGTTTTTGTGCTTCAGTTATACTCTGCTGCTTTGAAATTACATGAACTAATGAAGCAGGTTCCAGCAGTTATATAATGACCACATCCTGCTGTTAATCCTGTTGTCTCCAAAGCTATGCTTGGAGTGTTTAGCTTATTCAATATCTAAATAGTGATCCTTAAATCATAATAATAACTCATGCAGCTTGCATTAGATGGCAATGGAGTTTCATTCCTTTATTGTGTCAGTGTTATATATGTGCATGTTCATGTATGTATATACATGAGAACACAGGCGGCATGAGTCCATGTTCTGTGTGGGTTCTCTCCCATTCATTAGTGTCAGTTACTTCTAAGTGTTGCACTTGCGTTGCGTGGGAGGATATTTGTGCCTCTCATCCCTTCCTTATGTTTGCATTCCTGTTTTGTTCCTCAAACTGGCATCTTGAACACAGCAACAAGCCTCCTTCACATCCTCCTCTCTTCGCCTGCCTTCCCTCCCTCCCTCTCCATCATTCATTGCATCACTCCATCCATGTTCTCTGCTCTTCTTTCCTTCTTTCGTGCCTGCTTTGCTCTCTGCCTCGCTGTCTGCCACTGTGTATGTTTGCATGTGTAAGTTATGCACTTCAGTGGATTCATGCATGTGTGTGTCTGTGTCTTCATGTATACTCTCAGTCTGTGTGTGTGTGTGTGTGTGTGTGTGTGTGTGTGTGTGTGTGTGTGTGTGTGTGTGTGTTCATGGCGTGTAGCCTCTTCCTCTCTCCTCATTTGTATTCTGCTCATCTTGGACCAGGTAGGTAATGATATGCAGCAAAGGCCAAGATGTCCACTCAGCTGCTGCCTGCTGACATCAAGCCTCTGCACATGCACACGCACACACACACATCCTTGCAGCTTACACACCCACTAAAACACAAGTATGCTGTACAGACCCACACACTGATGCATTCATCTGTTATAGCTGGATATTATGTTATTAAGGGGAACAGTGTTTGAATTCTGACACTATAAATCTGTATAAACACATGTACAGAGAAGAGTGTCAGTGTTCTAGAACTAAAAGAACCATGTTGATGAGACATATATATATATATATATATATATATATATATATATATATATATATATATATATATATATATATATATATATATATATATATATATATATAACATATAAAGTAAATGGTTACTTTTGTCACATCTGTTCTTATTATTCTTTGTCTTGTTTTTGGGGAATAATCATGTAATCACAATAATTCTTTGGGGGCTGTCCACAGGAAGTATAACATAGTTTTCAGTGAGGTATGCTGTGGACTACAACTTGAGCCCTTGTTTTATCCTGAATCTGTTTACAGTTGTGGTATGAAAGAAGAGTTAGACCTGTCTACCCAACCCGTTCTCCTTCCCAACTCATCAAGTACTGTTTGATAAGTGCCCCTCACTACATGTTTGGGTTTTCCAGGTCTGTCTAGCAGCCTTCCCCGACATTTGATCCAAATCACCAGCAGGTGATGATCAGTTGACAGTTCTGCTCCACTGCTGTCCAAGACATACAACCACAGATCCAATGACACGACCACAAAGTCACTCATTGATCTTTGGCCCTGGGTGTTCTGGTACCATCATGAACTACCCAATAATCGAAAACGGTGTTTGTCATGACTAATTCATGACTAGCACATAAATTTAATAAGAAAGCACCACTCAGGGTCAGATCTGCCCAACTTTACAGCAGAAAGAAACATATTTACAGCCTGGTACAAAACACAGGTTTGGTCTTTATAGCAACTGTTCATTTAAACTTATGGTGTAATAAGGGTGTTGCCTCTTGGAATGACAGCTGTCTGTTCTGCTGTGTCAGCTGGGCCCACCTCAGCTCCACTGATGATCCACTTCATTCCCCTCTTTTGGATTAGTAGGTCCGTTAGGCTGTGTCATCACTACCAACATGGCAATGACTGGAGCCACCAACTTTGAGCTTCACAATGGCTCTTCAAAAACCTATGGGTGATGTCGATGATGTCACAGAAGCTACATCAATATTTATAAAAAATGCATTTACAGCACATTGAACTTTTCTGTTTCTGTACCAACAGACTCTCATCTAGTTTTGTTTTGTGTGCTTTGTGTATTACTGCACTACACTCTTATTTTCTTAAATGTAAATGTGCCAGATAAACAGAAAAGAGTTCATTTTCTTGTGGACCTCAAATTCATCACAGATACAAGCTTCATCAACACTGAACAGCTGCCCCAATGAATGATATTTCATAAGCTCTGTGAAGGATGAAATGATATAACACCCATTAATCAGTAACATTAAGAGGTGTGGAAGGTGTTCCATTGAACTGGAATAATTCGCACCCCTGTGATGGTGAGGCAACACCTCCACCAGACTCACCTGAGACAACCCAGGAAAGAGCTATTATGCCTCACTAATGAGACACACACACTGAAAAGCAGAAAATCAGATTCACTTCTGGCCAAACTCACAACTTCCTCTGAGTGAGTTCAGCTACAAGAGAGAAAAGTGGAAAACTACAACACCGCTTCTTCAACCTGCTGATGCTCTACACACTGAAGGTGAGTTTGTCTAAAAACATGATTCAAAGTGAATGTAAATTTCAGTGAAGCTAGTAGAGTAGGAAGGGGAGCCATAACTAACTGAACTGTCTGTCTGCTGTGTTTTTAGCTTCACTCAGACAAAATGGCTTCCAAATCAGAGGAGGATCTCTGCTTCCCAGTCTATCATGATGAAGAGCTGGTGGAGAGAGAAACAAACCTGATTGTTCAGTTTGTAATACAATATCTTCAACTTCAGAACCACCTTTAAACTGGGTGTGAAAGAACCTGTGTGAGGCATTTTTACTGGAGAGAGATGAGAGAGCCTCAGAGGTTCTCTGCACTAAAACTCAAACTCTTCTGTCTGACCATCAACACCAGTGTGCCTCCTCTGCAGAGATTCAGAAAAACACCACAACCACAATTCAGACCCATCGAGAAGTTAAAAGTTATAAATAAGTTACAGTGAAGTCTGATCAAACAGTAGACCACATGAAGGTCCAGGCCCAACCCACAGAAAGGAAGATTAAGGAGAAGTTTAAGAAGCTTCAGCAGTTTCTAAATGGTAAATGGACTTGCATTTATATAGCGCATTTCTAGTCTTCTGACCACTTTCACAGCAGTCACATTCACATTCACCTATACACACACACATTCATACACTGATAGCAGTATGTCCATCAGGATCTAATCTAAATACTCATTCACAGTTGGGCAAATACATGTACAGTGTAATTAAATATACAATAGTATATTTAGAATGCCTTTGAGAGCAATTTGGGGTTAAGTGTCTTGCTCAAGGACACATCAACATGTGGGGGATCGAACCGCCAACTTTCCAATTGGCGGACAACCTACTCTACCCTCTGAGCCACAGCACCCACCCCCTAGTAAAGGAAGAGGAGGCCAGGATGGCTGCACTTAGGGAGGAAGAGCAGCAAGAGAATCAGATGATGATGGAGAGGAGCTGAGAGCTGAAGACATCTCATTCCTGCACAGCTACAAGGGTGCAGAGGAAAGAATCCAGCAGCGCCCCCTGCTGGAGGATCCACAGATGCTCTCAGGAGCTCTGTTAGATGAGGCCAAACATCTGGGCAACCTGACCTTCAACATCTGGAATAAGATGAAGGAGACCGTCTCCTACATTCCTGTGATTCTGGATCCAAACACTGCTGGTCCAGAACTCATCCTGTCTGAAGATCTGACCAGTGGGAGACGAGGAGAGGAACAGCAGCTTCCTGGTAATCCAGAGGGCTTTGATGAACACTGGTCTGTCCTGGGCTCTGAGGGATTTCACTCAGGGACTCACAGCTGGGATGTCAAAGTTGAAGACAGTACAGACTGGAGACTGGCTGAGTTAGGAGAGTATGTCCAAAGGAAAGGCACATACAGTCTGGAATATGGAGCATAGCGCATTTTTTTTTTTTTTCTGTTCAAAATGCATCTTATCAATATGGGAGTGGTGGAGTGGAGTGCTTTATACAAATATATGTATACTGTATATTTAGAATTGGAAATCCAACACAAAACAATAACAAATACTGTCCAGAAACCATCACAGATATTGCATTTAGCATAAACATATTCTCACATTGTAACATGGCAAACTGCAGCCCAACAGGCAACAACAGGTAGTATGACATGGTTGCTACCAATGGATCCCTTAAGTTTCATTTGATGCCATTATATTCACTGTAGCTTAAAAATTTTGTCCACTACAACCTAAAATCATAAGTTGTGTTTATGTGTTAAAATTAGTGGTGTTTAAACAAAACAAACTAAATTTGACAGCCCTAATATATACACTGCTCAAAAAAAAAAAAATAAAGGGAACACTTAATCATCACAGTATAATACCAAGTCAGTAAAACTTCAGGGATATCAATCTGTCCATTTAAGGAAGTACAAATGATTGTGAATCGCTTTCACCTGCTTTGGGGCAAATGAAAGTGACAACAGATCCAAAGGAGAGGCAACAACAAGACAACCCCCAAAAAGGGAATGGTTTTCCATGTGGTGGCCACAGACAGTTGCTCTCTCCTGATCCTTCCTGACTGATTCTTCTCTAGTTTTGTATTCTGCTTGTGTCCTTGTCACTACTTGTAGCATGAGGCGGTACCTGCAGCCCAATCCGGTTGCACAGGTAGTCCAGCCCCTCCAGGATGGCACATCCTTACATGCGGTTGCAAGAAGGTTAGCTGTGTCTCCCAGCACAGTCTCAAGAGTATGGAGGAGCATTGCCGGAGCCATACAAAATGGTGTATATAATGGTGTGCATGTTTCTGAGCAAACGGACTCCATGAGGGTGGCATGAGGGCGTGACATCCTCTAGTGGGACCTGTGCTCACAGCCCAGCACCGTGCAGCTTGATCGGCATTCACCAGAAATTGCTAGGTCCATCACTGGTGCCCTGTTTTCTTCAAGGACATCAAACAAACAAAGGCTAAGTGCTGGCTAACCAGCAAACCAGAGCAAAACTAATTTCTTGCTCATTGGTGTATACAGTATTTATTGGTATATTGTGTGATGTGTATTTTATTGTATTTCCATATTTCTAGTGTATTATGGTTTATGATATAGAGCACTGTATATTTAATACTATTGTATATTTAATTACGCTGTACATGTATTTGCCCAACTCGGGAGTTGAGTTGAACATTAGCAATAGCTATGAACTATTTCAGCAGCACATCGGTTTCATGATCTGTGATGGAACTATGTTAAATTTCACTGTCCTGATAATGTAAATGCAAAGTCAGTGTTGAGCAGAAGTGATCCACATTACATACAGTGTGTTTATCAATGAGTGCATTTACATGTGCACTTGTATCCTGGTGGTAAACATCATGTCCTTGTTTCAGAAACCTGGATAAGACCTTGTCCCAGTTGTGAGAATCCAGGTTATAGCACCTGCTGTACTCTGATAGAAACCAGGAAATCACCTGATCCAAGTTTCTGAACTCTGTCAATAGAGAAATAAGTGACTGAGATGATGATAAAATTAAGACACACTTGCACACCCAACACAGTCTCACAGAAGATGACGTTATTTATTTGATTTGTGTACACAGACATGATTTTTTTTTGTGATGCTTAGCATGACTTACAACATACTTTTCATATGTTTTTCTACACATATCCACCAATGTGATGAGTGTGTCAATTTCTGCTTCATTATTTTGAAAATGAAACCATTCAGATATTCAGAAAGTCCTGTGTTTACTCATCCACCCATCCCCCAACATCCTCCATACATGCTGTTTGCTTTCCTGGTTCACATTCACTGTTATGTGGATTACATACAGTATAAATTGATTTTGTGCCGACCATCACGAAAACAAACGTGAAATTTCTGTCTATGTACAGGAATCAATACGGAAATTTTGTGACTATTTCACAAACTGCTGTGTGACTGGGCTGTTTCACTCCACACCTCTACACCATTCTGCGGATGAGTAGAGTAATTACAATATATGAACGATGTGGAGACGTTCATCAGCATCTGTTGGTATAAAGATTTGCAATGCTCTTTGGATTGGAGTTGGATTAAGAAATGGGTCTGTAACATATTTCCTTTTCTTCCTGGGTTTTGTTTTAGTTTTTTAATGTGATGTGAGCGAATGAAGAAAATTTGAAATTAAATAAAAAGCTCTCACCCCCTTCCACCCCTCTGTCTCTCCATCCTAATGATGCAGCCCCTCTCCTCCTTGAGTGCAGCATCACTCAATCTGCAGCTTCGTGGGGCTGAAGCAAAAAGCCTCTGAGCCATCCGGATATCACACATATCTGCATATTTCTCTGCTCTTTCAATCTCTGTCTCTTTTCTTCTCTGTTGTTTTCTCTGTTTCTCTTTGTCTCTGTGTCATTCTCTCCTTCCCCCTCCTCTCTTTTCTCCTCCTGCCACTGATCACACTGTGCTCTCTTTCCTTTTTCTCCCCAGTCTCCTAATTTACTTCACTGCAGATCACAGTGTACTTTCTTGCTTTATCTCTGGCTTCCCCAAAGATCTCTTATCTACCTCCTGCTTACTTCATAGACAATATCCTTGTCCAATACAGATCCAGCTCTTAATACTAAACATTCCTTATGTCATTTACACAACCATGAAACCCACACACCTGACACAAACATTAGGCTTACTCATTTTTGTCCTGTAGTATACAGTGATCATTCTCCAGCTTCCTGAAAATAATGTGTTCATAATATGATTGTTTTTGATTCTCTAACTTCTTTAAGGATGCAGTGTGTAAGATATGGTCACATGCTCCAAATAAATAGGGGGCAGCATTTAACCTCTATTAATACCGCTGCTACTGCTACATTTTGTACAGATAAATAGTGTGCAATTAATTGTGATTATTTATGGACAATCATGCAATGAATCATGATTAAATATTTTCACTTTACAGCCCTCATATATAGTTTACATTAGCCATCTGTGTGTTGCCTAACTGCGCCACTAACTGGGGCTGTACAGTCCTTGTACATTTTAATAGCTTGTTATTCATTAAATCCAAGGTGGCATGAATGAAAAAACAACTTGCATGTTTGTGTCGTCCTGCTTGCAACCAGGAGACTACTTCCCCAAGATGGGGAGGGGCGGACAGCCCCGGCAGATGGACCTTCACCTAGCAGAGCTGTGGTAACATAGATTCAACCAGTGCTAGTAGTTTAATATGACATATAATGCCCACAATCAGTTATTTCTCAGTGAGCTCTTTGTGACTAAAGAGAACATATACAGTGCTGTGAAAACGTATTTGCCCCCTTCCTAATTTCTTATATTTTTACATATTTGTCACACTTAAATGTTTCAGATCATCAAATAAATTTTAAAATTAGATAACCTGAGTAAACAGAAAATGCAGTTTTTAAATGATGATTTCATTTATTAAGGGAAAAAAAAAAACTATCCAAACCTATCTGGCCCTGTGTGAAAAAGTAATTTCCCCCTAAACCTAATAACTGGCTGTGCCAGCCTTGGCGGCAACAACTGCAAACAAGCATTTGCGATAACTGGCAATGAGTCTTTTACATCGCTGTGGAGGAATGTTGGCCCACTCTTCTTTACACAATTGTTTTAATTCAGCCACACTGGAGGGTTTTCGAGCATGAACAGCCTGTTTAAGGCCACAGCATCTCAATCAGATTGAAGTCTGGACTTTGACCACTCCAGGCCACTCCAAAACCTTCATTTTGTTTTTTTTTAAGCCATTCAGAGGTGGACTTGCTGGTGTATTTCGGATCATTATGCTGCTGCAGAACCCAGTGGGCTTGCGCTTGAGGTCACAAACTGATGGACCGACGTTCTCCTTCAGGATTTTCTGGTAGAGAGCAGAATTCATGGTTCCATCAGTTACGGCAGGTTGTCCAGGTCCTGAAACAGCAAAGTAGACCCAGACCATCACACTACCACCACCACCATGTTTGACTCTTGCTATGATGTTGTTTTTATAAAATGCTATGTTAGTTTTACGGCAGATGTAACAGGACACACACATTCCAAAAGTTCAACCTTTTTCCCCAAGTCTTCAGATCATCAAGATGTTTTTTTGACAAATGTGAGACGAGCCTTTGTGTTCTTTTTGGTCAGCAGTGGTTTTCTCCTTGGATCTCTCCCATGATGCCATTTTTGCCCAGTCTCTGTCTTATTGTTGAATCATGAGCACCGACCTTAACTGAGGCAAGTGAGGCAGGCAGTTCTTTAGATGTTTTCCTCATAATGCCGTCAATCATTATGTACCCCAGGGAACTGTTCTGGCACCATTCCTCTTCACACTTCACACCTCAGACTTCCGGGCCAACTCTGGCTCCTACCACCTCCAAAAGTTTTCTGACAACTCCTCCATTATGGATGCATCATCGATGACAATGAGGATTACAGGGGACTGATAGAGAGTTTAATCACATGGTGCAACCACCTGAAGCTCAACATCAGCAAGACCAAGGAGCTGGTAGTGGACTACCGGAGGAGCAGGAGGTCCCCTGCCCCAGTCACCATCCTGGGGGAGGAAGTGGGAGAGTGGACTCATATAAGTACCTTGGGGTCAGGAAGGGACAGAGCAGGCTGGTCTTCCTGAGGAGATTCAGGTCATTCAGTGTCTGCAGCAAGCTCCTGAAGGCCTTCTACCAGTCTGTGGTGGCCAGCGTACTGATCTTTGTTGTGGTGTGCTGGTGGGGTGGCATCAAGGCTGGGGAGGCTAACAGACTCAATAAGGTGGTGAGGAAGCCCCCTCTGTGGTTGGACTTGAGCTGGACACTCTGGAGTCAGTGGCTGAGAAGAGGACGAAGGACAAAATTAAATCCACCTCACCGCATCATACCACCGAGGAAGAACTGAGCGTTTCAGGTGCTCCTCTGTGCCCACTGCCATCTGACTTTACAACAACAGCATGGGAACCACAGACTGTCATTAGGCCCAACCCTCACAGGGCTCTCAATATATTCATATATCTATAACTGTGATATTATATTAATACAATTGATATACTATACTGTATTATATTAATATAACTGCTATAGTATTCCATACTTTACTACGTTTTAACCTCCTTCATTTTGTCATGACAGGTTCTATTTAAGTGATTTCTTGATTCAACAGGTCTGGCAGTAATCAGGCCGGGATGTGGCTAGTAAAATTGAACTCAGCTTTCCAAAAAATGTGGTTAATCACAGTTAATTCAAGATTTAACAAGGGGGGCCATTACTTTATTCACATAGGGCCAGGTAGGTTTGGATAGCGTTTTTCTTTTAATAAATAAAATCATCATTTAAAAACTGCATTTTCTATTTACTCTGGTTATCTTTGTCTAATATTAAAATTTGTTTGATGATCTGAAACGTTTAATTGAGACAATACACATAAATATAAAAAAAGAAATCAGGAAGGAGGCATTTACTCTTTCACAGCACTGCATTTCAGACTGATCTGCTGTCCGTCACCTGAGTCTGATTTAACTCTGTGGGTAACAAGCTGATAAGACTGTCCAATCAGTGAGGTATTAGAATTCAGGGTGAATAAGAACTGAACTAAAAACTGCTCTTTGGACTGAACCAAACTGAACTACAGATGAGAAAGTACCTTGTTTGAATACGCCTTCCCCTTTAGAAAAACATGTGGTTCTTGTAGCTTCATATACTATGAATAATGTAGGATACTAAAGGTTAAAAACTTTCTTGTTTAAATGTGTGCCGTTGTAGCTCTGTGCCACAGGCTGCAGGATTCCCCTGACCGTGCACTGACAGCCCTGTTAGGCAGCTCAGAGGCTGGGAGCTTATCAGCTGCCTCTGTGGCCTGAAGCAGTTTAGGTGGACAAGTGTATCCCTGTAGACAGGACACAAGTCCATCAGAGGGGTTTACTCCAATCCATCTCTTCAATGCCGAGTGCCGAGTAGAGAGGCTTAGTCTTTCAAATGACTGCCCAAGATCAAACCCCAGAGCTCACAGAATCAGGACGGACATTCTTACCTGGGCCTGAGGGATGTGGCGAAAAGCAGAAACTTCCAAATCTCTGCCAGTATCTGGGTTTACAGCTCTTCACCAGTACGTCAATCGCTGGCAACTTATGTATGAGAAAGGTATTTGTGCTTAATCAAAACTTAAATCCACACTACTGCTAAGTTCATCGCATCAAGAAAAGTGTGTAAGCCTGACTCTATTTAGCAGATTTTACAATTTGTCACAGCTCTCCACTAAGTCAGCACAAAAGTCACTGTGAACTAAACTGTGGTGAACTTTCCATTGACACAAAATGCATTCAGTGACCACATCTAATAAATTATATTAATTTATTTTTTTCACTCAAACTCAGCCGCCACCACCACCACACCTCTGTGTATTTACTTAGGGCTGTCAATCAATTAGAATATTCAATTGTGTTTAATTGCACATTTTTATCTCTTCAAAATGCACTTTGAAGGGAGATTTGTCAATTATTTAATACCCATCAATATGGGAGTTGGCAAATATACTCTATGTATACAGTATTTTTTAATGGAAATCAATTAACAACACAGAACAAAGACAGATATTTCCCAGAAACCCTCACAGGTACTACATTTAGTGTTACATGCATAGTGTCCTTTCAATATAAACTTCAGTTTTCACAGGAAGTTAAGTTTAGGCAACACAACCACTTACGGAGGTTTAGGAAACAGTGTCCTCAGTTTTAATCAATTGGCAACCCTAGAAGAAAGTACCATATAAACCTGTGCAAACTGATGTACCATATTTGTGGTTTCCTCCCAATCACTTAAACAACAAGGCAAATGAATGTTCTTAAGTGTCCCCAAATAACAAGCAGAAGTTAAACAGATCTGTGGGGACATGAACCAGTTCAACATAATCATAATTTATCCCTGCAGTGCATGATGGAGTTTTGCTAAAGCTTATTAACACTGTTGAGCAGATTTAATTCCACATTTCACTGACGCCTAAATGCAGAGACTCATTTCATTTAGCAATAGTTTTCATAAAATTGCAATAAGATTTAAAGGTCATGCAATTATAGCAAAAAAACTGTAACTTTGCTAACAATTTGCCAACATAACTTTCCTCACATTATAACATATTTCAGTTTGAGCCTTTGGTGAAAATAAGCTAATTGTGTCAGCTTCTGGGTGCTTTTATAACCTGTTGTGACCCCAAAACAATCAAGGCAACACGATCATGCCAAGTCTCTGAGGCGTGTTAACACCTGTAATTTGCAACAGTTGTCCTTTATTAAATCTCAATACTGCAATTGCTTCATCAGGACCCAGCAGCTGATGAAAACAAACAATGCCCTGGGTCGTAACAAACTAGAAAGATAATAATAAAGTTAATGATAAATGGGATGCTTTCTTAACATGCACATTAAATTTTATCAGGATTCCTAGACAAGAATTTTCATGCCATTTCACTGCCACATGTGGACCATTGAGTTTCACATTGAAGCCTTCCCCTCTCTGCACCATTGAGGATGAGATTATTTTCTAGTGGCAGATCAGGCTCATCTGGAAGCCTTTCAGCTGCTAAAATGGGACGCAACAGTGATCGTCACCCATTATGAATGATTCAGTAGTGCTCTGCTTGACACTGATATTTGCTATATTATGATTTGTTGGTGATTTGTAATTGCAGTATAACAGAGTGTGTGCTTGTTTCTCTTTTTCTTTTAGAACCAAGGGAAACAGTGATGTTGTTATGTAAGGATATCTTCTGTGGCTGAAAATAAAAGTTTTGAAGACTGTGGAACAAAACTAACTGAAGGTATAAAACCAGGGGTTAAAGTAGATTGGATTTCTTGCCAGTACAACTAGACTACAACAACCTTTATCATGTGATATTGTTCTCCCCCCACCCACAGCTTTGTGCATTCCTAAACATGATTCAATGCCTATATGGCGCAGAAAGAAATCAGAAACTTGACATCATGTATAACAAATGATTTGTTTAAATCGTGAAAGTGCTGCAGAATAATTTGTAAATATTTACAAAACTTTTCAGGTTTTGAGTTGTTGGAGGCTGGGGGCCTTCACCTGAATATTACCACATGGAAGTTGTACTTCCAATTATTCGGACACCACATGAATGCAGCACAAATGCCCTGTCTTGCAATATTAAGTGAAATGACAGTGAAATGTGACAACAAATGGAGCTGTGATGAGGGATATTTGATAGACCACATAGTTGTACAGGGATACATAGCCTACAGTAGTGCACAGATGTTGTTTCCATGGTTGCCACGGTTGCAGATACAAGCGAGAACACAGGCGAGTCGCTCCCTGTCTGAAACGCCCTTAGTGCGTGTAGAAAGAACACTTTCACGACACACCTACTTTCATGTTTGCCTTTGACTGCATAATCAATAATCAGTATGAAGCCACTTGTAAGCACAGCCACTGCATGCAGAGCACATTCCATAGCACTCGATCCCAGTCATCCACTCAACTCATACGTTGCACTCCTTCCCTCTGGCCAACAATGCAGGTCGTTGGCTTGGATGAAAATAAGCTTCAACAAAAGTTTCATCCTATATGCCATAGCTGAAGTAAACAAGAGAAGGAAAGACTGTGAATGTGGGGGAATGTAGAGTATATGTGTATGTTGGTGGGTATACGTTTGTAATATTGATGTTGTGTTTGTAAAGTTGTTTGTGTAATTTCTCATGGCCGCACGGAAATTGAAAACAATTATCCTGAAAAGGACAATAAATCTATCTATCTTCCTCTGGAATTAGCAACTTCTAACTAACTAACTAACTAAATCTGATGAATATAAAACAGCTTTAGTTATACTTTTTTGTAAGTGAAAAGTTTGAGGGCATATTCAGCAATTTTGTTAAAAGATCTATGAACCACTATGCACTCTATATTACACAGTTAACAAGCTGCCAATGTCAGCTAAGCATGCTGTCAAACGTTTCATCAGAAAAAAATGTAATGTTAATGTAACTCATTCATAGATTACTGACATAAAATATCTATGTAGTAACTTCCCCCCATATCTGCAGTGGTGTTTCTATCCATGTGTAAAGAGATTCATTTCCTTGCTTTGAACACTATGGGGTGTAACACGTATAGTATTCAAAGTCACAGACACAAAATAAAACTGTGAAGAAACACGGCGTAAAGTCCTGGTTACAACTAAATTAATTGCTGTCTTCCCGACGTATTTGCTTCTTATATTATTTATATATATTTGCTTCTGACTATTTGCATGGCCAGTTGGTGAACTACCTTAGCTGGTGAGGTAACTGCTTGTCAGTCACAGTAGCTCACTGAGCTTCTGTCTATTTTCTCAGCACTGTTCTGTTTATTCCCCCGTCAATAATATATATATATATATATATATATATATATATATATATATATATATATATATATATATATATATATTTTTTACAGTTTTTCTCCATTGATTTGATGGAGCAAAAATATGAGAATATGTGACTCTAACCAAAACTGTCCAATTTTCCAGCATGGCATGTTTTAGACAGTCATGTGTTGTCAGCTGATTTCAGGTGCAGTAGGTTACGACCACTTCAGCTTCAAACATCACTGCTGCACTTAGTGGATAGATAAACCATTGTGACTGGCCGCGTTCACTTTGTCATCACAGAGGGAATCTGTCACACTTCGTCCTGGGACTCAAAAAGGCCCAAGCCAGGTTTGACCTATGACCCTCTTGCACGGTGGCAGTGCTGCTCACTGCACCACCGTGCTGCCCTGTCATACCATCAACTGAAGATAAAACACTATAATCATGCAGCCATCACACTATCCAGCAGTTCATCCATCTCTACATGTCTTTGAGTCACCCATTCACCCATTGGTTCTTACCTTTTCTGCAGACTGCGCTGTGCCAAAGAAGATGGGTATAAAAGCCAACCATACGATGCAGGTGGTGTACATGGTGAACCCGATGGGCTTGGCCTCATTAAAATTCTCCGGGACCCCGCGGGTCTTTATGGCATAAACAGTGCACGTCACCATCAATAAGATGCTGTAACCCAAAGAACAGATGATCTGAAGATCTGTGATGTCACATTTCAACACCCCTCTCGCTAGATCCGGGTTGAAGGTCTTCTGCTCGTCATAATCTATGATGGTGTTGGGTGGATCCACCACGAACCAGATGAACACCCCCAACAGCTGGACTGAGATGAGGCTAGAGGTGATTGCCAGCTGTGAGGTGGGGCTGATGAGCCTGGGTGCCGTCACTGACTTCTTGCCCTGCTCAAAAATCCGATAGATGCGGTTGGTTTTGGTGAGGAGGGCGGCGTAGCTGATGCACATACCCAGACCCAGGAAAATCCTTCGGAACGAACACACGCCAACATCTGGCTTGGCAATCATGAGGAATGTGATTATATAACACAAAAATATCCCAGTTAGGAGAACGTAGCTCAGCTCCCTGCCAGAGGCCCGAACAATTGGAGTATCATTGTACCGTATGAACGTAGCCATGACAAAGATTGTAGCGATGATGCCGAGCATTGCCAGGAAAACTGGAATCACCGCCCAGGGCGAGTGCCATTCCAGCTTAATGATGGGTATAGGCTGGCATGCTGTGCGGTTGGCATTGGGCCTCATGTTGTAGGAGCAGAGCTTGCAGGTGAATTCATCGTACTGATACTGGTAGCCGTCGCAGGGTTCACAGTGCCAGCAGCATGGCATGCCTTTCACCACCTTCTTCCTCTCACCAGTTTTACATGGAAGGCTGCACACGGAGCTGGGGATGTCCTGCTCCCCCCGAGGCCACTGCATGTCCTCAATCTGGAGAGAGAACATGAAAGACAATGAACGGTCAGATCAGTGGGTCCCAAACTTATTAAACAGAGCCTCTAGTTAGGAATAAAATTAAGATCTTATCTGCGTCTCTGACATGCTGAAATGTTAACTTTGTTGAAAATGGCAATTTTCTTTACTTTGAACCTTGAGTGAAGGGGAAAAATGATCTGAAACAAAAACATGTCTCTGTGTGTGAGTGCATCCTATCCTTTACTTCACTGCACAACCAGTTTTAAGTAATGGCATTGTAAGGAATCGACGTGGAAGTTCTGCTGTCTCAGTCTCAGATTTATAACTGAGATTTTATCTTGTAGTGTGTAGCGGTGTTAAACAAGGGGCTTGCTTTGGCTCTGGCTTTTTACTGAAGCAAAGGTCTCATTGATTTGACTGTCTGACTGCTGCTAATGGGTAATGAATACTCTATTAGCAAAACATCAATATGGATAAATTCCACCTGGATCATAGCTCTGCACTGAGTGGACATCTTAGTTATCTGCAATTTCCACTCAGTACTGCAGTTGTGACATTTAATTATGATTTTTAGCTTTTCAAGGTCCACTCTGCTCCTCACATAGTCCTTGAGCAAGGCATGGAGTTTAACTAGGATCTTTTAACTGTTTAACTGTCTATAGCTGACAGGCTTTAATAAGGAAGCAAACAGTCTACATTTTACTGCATTTGCAAGTTATATAATGTGGAATATAATTAGGTACATCTACCCATGTACTGTACTTAAATACACATTTGAAGTACTTGTATTATTTTGAGAACTTTAGTTGATAGTTTGAGATGTTACATACAACATGATTTTATGAAATGTGTTGTCAATAGCTTCACCTCGGCCAGCTACAGCAGAAAAATAATGCTCACACATTTATGCATCACTGACAATAATCCAATAATATAACAAACATGTTCTCATCCCAACTTGTCACATACTTTTGTCAGACCTCTGGGCATCACTTTTTGGCTGCAAAAAATGATTGAGCTTAAAGTGTTTGTAAGGTGACAATGTGACTTACTGTTCTGAACATCGGACACAACAGTTGACTGTAAAGTGAAACTGAAACATAATACACAGGACATGAACAGCTGTCTCCTGGACTCTGTGTTTGGATGGACCCATCATGATTTTTTTTTTCAAGTTTGTCAAGTGTTATATAAATTGATAATATTACAAAATTTCTTAAAAACAATCACTGCTGCCAATCAAGGAATATAACAGAAAACCTCAAAACCTAGGCACCATCTAGGCAAAATCAGAGGCCCTTAAAAGATAAACACAAGATGTCTAAACTTCTAAACAAAGTTGTAACATAAAGTCTATGGACCGACAAGAACAGACCCAGAATGTGAAACATAGTTCAATAGTGTCTCCAGGCTTAGAGCCATTTTATCCAAAAACTTATGTTTCCTGCACAGAAATAGAGTATGAGTAGAATGGATTTTCTCATTCAAATCAATGTAGCAGGATGGTCAGGACAGCTGCCATTTTTATGTGTACCATAGCAAAGAATGTAGCGGGCAACATTTGTATAAACCGACTTGTAGTTCCGCCATGCTGGCTGTCGCTTTTACACAGACATCTGGTGTCTTCAAATGGGGTCGTGTTTACTGTGTTTACGAGATGGGACGTTGTGTACACGATATACTTGGTGTTCAAGTGGTTAAGTTGTGAAGAACACCGCTGCTAAGCAACGGCAATATTAACGTTAATCTGAGTCTAGAAGCCACAGAGGGTAAAAAATTTAGCAAGCTAGCAAATGGGTAACATAATGCAGGAACTGAAAAGACATGACAGAGGAGAATACATATACAGTATATAGCCAGCACAGACACTGTTACGACAATAGAAGCAGACAAGACAAGCAGACACAGTCACACACCACAAGTGAACATGATATGCAGTTTGTATGCAACATAAAAAAAAAAAAACAGCGGTAACGCACAGACAAGTCAATATCATAACAATTCAGTGAGAAAATCACTGAAAGTCACATCGACCTATAATGCCATTTTTCCTCAATCCTGGACTTAAATTCCCCCATACAGTAGTAATCAGCTCTGACAATTTCAGGTCCTTCTGCATATCATTCCACGAAGGAGGGGCAGCATATTTAAAAGCTTTTTGCGTAGCTCTGTTGTAACCTTTGGGACCAACATCTGTAGAAAGGTAAATGTTGAGAATCTCACTCGCTGGAAAGGGTAAGAATAAACACATGAGTTAGAGGCTGTGCTATAAAGTCTACAGCCAGCTTGAGAAAGTGGGATCAAGCTTGCCAGGACCTGCAGATTTGTTTGTATCCAGTGCCTGTAATGCTTTATGGACCTCTGCCACATTAAAAACAGTAAAAGCGAACGGTTCAGCCCCAGAGTTAATTAGGGGTGGCGAAGAGTGAGCCCTCTGCTCATCAGGATGTTTTTAACTTGGATGTACCGACTCAAATAAGGAGCCTGAAGAAATAAAATGTTCATTAAAGCAGTTAAGAATGGCAGATTTATCAGTTATAGTACCTCACTCTTTCACAATGCAGGCTGGCAACTCGTTTGTAGATGCATTTCCAAATTAGGGTTTTATTACTTTCCAAAGTTTCCTTGGATCATTTAAATTAGTTGTAGTTTTAGAAAGCTAGTAGTCACATTTAGCCTTTTTAACAAGAGAGGTAAAATGATTTCGAAGCTTTCTAAAATTCAGCCAGTCAGCCTGGTATTTGGATCTTGTGGTCTAATATTAATTGCAATATCCTTGTCTGTGATGGTTTTGTTAATCCATGTTTCAGACAAGACCAGAACATCAGCATCAGATGATTTCACCCAGACTTTCACTAGATCCAATTTTAGAAGTAGACCTCTGACATTTTGATGAATAATACCAAGCCCAGATCTAGTATCTGGTACTGAAACAATTCAAATTAGGGCCAGGGTAAGGTTGAATATTCCCTGACATTAAAAGCAAGAGAACAATAAAACATTTCCAGAATGGTTATTCATAACTCACAGATCACTTGGGGTGTAACAATGGAATGAGAAAAGTCAGTCATATGTACTAAATAAGATAAGGTAGAATAGAAACATGCTGATCAACATGTATAGCAACTGGAAACAGGGATATATAAGAAAAAACAAGTCAGTACGTATGTAAGCCAGTCTTGACTTCACACAAGTTCAAAACCAGTACTAAGTGGTGGTATTATCTGAACAACTCATGAAATGTATCAGTATTAATAGAAAACAACAGATGTCACTCAGATAACACTAGAACAGTCATGCAGACAAACAGGCAGAAACATGAAAGCTGAGAAAGCTGAGGCTGTTGAGAATATCAACATTTTCCTCAGAGATATAAAACTACCAAGAAAAACAATATATGACTACAACTACAATATACAGTACTGTACAATATTAACTTATCATGCACCCAAAAATGAACTTTCATGGGCTCCACCATTTCTGATAACGTCAACAAACATGTCACAACTCATGAAATCTGAGCTTTCAGAAACTTTCCACTTACGACATCATGAATACAGCATGAGGGGGTATGGAGATACATTTGTCTCTTCATCATTCAATCAAATCGAATAGATTTGCAACCAAAAAAGAGATTTGAGAGCAAAAGAGAAAAGGTTGCAATTGAGAAAAAACTAAATTAATCCTCTTTGCTTGCGAGTTCAAAAGTTTTGCTTGCAAATTCAGCTGCTCTTTAATGGGTGGGGCCTATGCTGATGGCTGATGAATGAGGAAAAAGGTTCTATTGGTGCATTGGACCTGGTTCCAGCTTGAGCTAGACTTCCACGTTACACACACTTCTCCTTTGAGTTACCGAGAGGGAAGTTAAGTGATGAATTACGCTAAATAACAGGCTACAGCCTGCCATACATTCACAGCAACACGAAGAAGAAGAAGTAATGAATTATAATGCGCTGCTGCTGCTAGCACGATGATTAGCAGCTACCCGGTTGTCCCTCTCCACTTGCTAGTCACGGCTTTAGCAGAGTAGCCTAAGTCGGACTGAGTGAGTGAGGTACAGTACAGGGAGATGTTTACAATGTTGGGCTATGATTTAAACATTTAGTGTTGTACGGTACCCGCAGTGCGAAAACGTCACAGTTCCTACCATACCAGAAAATCTACACAAGAGTACTACCATGGACAGTAGTACTGTTTTACATAAGGGGGAGCATTCATGTGGACCCACCTCGTAAACACAGTAAATGCGACCCCATTTGAATGTACCAAAAATTGGTGTGACATACTTTATGGCCCACCTACGTATTTTGTCACCATAGCAACTAACAACAATCGCCATTTTCTTTTGAACTAATGAAACTAAAAAACACCTCTGGAAGCAGACAGACAGGAATAAAAAGTCTTTACAGAAATCAGAACATTATTTTCACTATACTAAGTGAATTGGTGGGGGGGGGGGGTCACGTCCTCCCAGCAGTTCCAGGCCCCTCTTGAAACTACGCCCAGACCTTGGAAGGACCTCCAGTGATTGACGGTGGCCAAAATCCCTGTTATTGTGTATTGATGTTGATTATCTTGGCAGATAGGTACTTTCTGTTTAAAGGATTTGAAAGGACTTGGAGAGATTTCAAATGCTACTGTGACCCAGAGCCGATCAATTACACAGCGCTAAGGACATCCTCAAACTGATTATCTACAAAGGCCAATCTGAATCAGTTTTAGGTTCCTGCAGCCAGGGGCTACGCTTGAGAAAAATGAAAAAAAAAATAAATAAATAACAAAAATTACACTAGATGTTATCGCCAACCACTATCATCCAGACTCTCCCTGGGCACCCTGTGTGCCACCAAAAAGCCAAGTTGGTAACCTGACATAGTTGGGCATAAAAATCTGCATGGAGCTAACAGTTTGAGTCAGCCCAAGGCTTATATTTGGCCACGGTGAAGATTCAGCACCCTAACAAATAGGCAACTCCAAACAGCCCTCTAATCATCTACAATCCCAAAGGTGGCAGATCGACTCTGAAGAGAAGGAGAAGACATCTGCTGCACATTGCAACTCGTTCTCACTCCCAACTTGTCAAATAATGCCGTCTGGTCAGTGTCCCTCGGCATCGGAGACCGATGCATTGAGGCACCCTTTAGCGACAGTATGTGACAATCAGGGCCTTCAACTAAGTCCAATGTAAACCCTCCCAGTGTCTTATTTGATGGTTGAAGCAAGTGATGTAATATTAATAGCATGACAGGACAGAAGGGTGGTGGATGGGTTAAACACAAGACTTTCAACCAAGACACTGGTGTTCGTGTCCCGTCATGTGAAACTAAAAATAATTTTGACTTATTTTGTCACATCAGTCTTCAGTCATGTGACTCATCGGTATTGTCAGTTCTGTGTGTCACATGAGTTCTTAGTCATGGGAGTCATTAGTATCATAATTAACTCAGTCCCTTGAGTTACGCGATTCACTAATCATGTGTGTTTAGTATTGTCAGTCTTGTAATGTGAGTTGTTAGTATCATCAGTCCTGTCAGTCGTTAGTATCATCAGTCCCATGAGTCACATGAGTCATTAGTATCGTCAGTCACATGAGTCACGTGAGTTGTTAGTATCATCAGTGGTGTTAATGTCAACCACAACTGTTTCACAGCCCTAACTAAATGGTTGTGTTGCTTAAACCTAACTTCCTGTGAAAACAGAAGTTTATTTTGAAAGGACACTATGCATGTAACAAGCCTATATTGACACGCTGTTCCTGATCCATCCAAAAGTAATGTAAGAGGGGTACCCCGTGTGTCGGTCTCCAATGCACAGGGTATTATCCAAGTATTTGACAAGAGTGAGAACGTGTTGGCACACATCACACTATTTCTTCTACTTCATCCCTTGTCTATTATCTGATTGTATTCATTAGCACTTGCTTCCACACATCCATCACTCTCACATTGTATCAACTTCACACTAAGCGTTTTATTGTATGCCGAACACAACACGTTAAAAACTACATGACCGGTTGACACAAATCCCCGCTGCTCCTCCTCAGTAATAGCTCAAAGCCAGGTGAATATGCTTCCCCATTTAGCATATGAAATGTATTAGAATCTGTCACTTAAGAAACAAGCTTTACTACACAAAATTGATGAGTGGTAGACTTGTGCCTGGTATAGAATGACTCACAGATTCGCAAATCCAAAAGGATTTCAGACTTGAGGTTTAAATGGGATTCAAACTGCCAGGAGCAACATCAGGTCAGTCATTTAAATGGAAACTCCATCTGTCATCTTGCCTCCGAAGCGGTCAGGAGGACTGCCAGCTACTGCAGCGTGTTCAATAATTCACTCAGGTCTTTGAAGAGGTGTCACAGCTGGTAGACAGACATGGACGAGGGGTCTCTATGGTTTTAAATCTCTGACTAGGTGCCTGTACAAAAGTCCACATACTACTTCTCCTCTTCAGCTGAAGATCAGCCTGAGCAGGTGATTAATTCCCAGGGTCCACTCTGACATTCCTTGTCAAAGAGATGAAAATAATGTGTGTTGTGGCATGGACTTGTATCTCAGAGGTTAAAAAGGAAACATACGAGGCTGCTCTTTATGATTTCCATAGGTTGAATATCAGATGACTATAATAAGTCCTTTAGGTTCCAGTGAGACCTGACCTGAGACAGAACAGTCCAACACAGTCTCATTCTTGACTCATCAAATACTATTGCTTGGTTGAGTCTTGCATTACTTTTGGATGGACCAGGGGCGGTGTGTCACTATACATTTATTGCATGCATAGAGTCCTTTCAAAATAAACTTCCGTTTTCACAGGAAGTTAGGTTTAGGCAATACAACCACTTAGTTAAGGTTAGGAAATGGTTGTGGTTAACTTTGTTATTTTCACTGACTACTGACTCACATGACAATACTAGCGAATCATTAAGTCGAGTCATTAACGACTGATGCAACAAAATAAGTCAACATTACCTTCATACACAAATAACACAGCCTGGATTATGTTTATCAATATAATGAAGAAATACTGTTAATTAATGTATTTCCCAAGTTACAAAATGTTGTACTAAATACTAAACTCATCAAAATGTACCTGCTTGTTGCAACTAAAGTGCAAGTTAAAACTTTAGTAGACAGAATTGAATCAAATATGATTAAAAAAGTTATTTTTATAAAATGGTCACTTTATCTTGAGAGTAGTGCATGAGAAAGATAATCTGAAAAAAATCATATGCTTCTGCGTCCTCTGGTGTCCTCAGCAAGATGTCACAGACCGGAGGAAAACAACCAATCAGAGCAGATCTGGAGTCTGCTGTCTCTCAGTAGCTGTTAATCACTCGCAAACTCTGATCAAACGGTCAAACTAGGCAACACTGATCAAATATGAATCAATATTTTTGAAAGCTTGTGTCCTGGCCACCATGTTGAAAACAGTTGGGACATAACCAAGTACCTCCCACCAGCTGGAGCAAACTTTCTCATTTTACAGCTGAACCGTCACTACAAGATGTTTCTGAAAACATTTAAGGAGAGAAATAGACAGAAACAGAATATTGATTCATATTTGATCAGCGCTGCCTAATTTTACCATTTGATCAGAGTTTGCGAGTTTCACAGTAATTGACAGCTGCTGACTGCTTGGCAAGCAGAGCCAAGCAAGTTTTGTCATGCAACAATCCCATTAGGAGCACTGGGAGGAGGCAGAGGAACATGGTTTTTTCACCAAATATCTGTCTCATGCACTACTGTCAGGATCACTTTTGGCTTGGGAACCAGAGGGTTGCTGGTTCAAGTCCTTGCATGGAATAAGTACGTACTATTAACTGATTGCTGGAAAGGTGCCAGTTCACCTTCTGCGCACTGCTGGGGTGCGCCTGAGCAAGCCACCAGACCCCCAAACTGCTCCTTGAGTGGTACAGTGGCTGCCCTCTGCTCCTAATACTAGGATGGGTTAAATGCAGAGAGTAAATTTCACAATGTGCTGTGTAACAATAAAAGCTGATTTACATTTAGATATAGTGACAGTGTCATAAAAATATGGCAACACTTCATTTTACAAATTTCAAGTAATTAGGTGTTAATTAGCAAGTAACCTATTTGAAACTTCTTTAGATTTACTGCCAAATTACCTGAACATTTACCTCAGAATTTATCAAAAAAGTAATTTCATAATAAATATTTTATAATTCTATGCTGAAAAAGCATATAATGATTAAAACAGGGCCCTTAGTCTTGAGAAGCGGCTGTGTTCTGCTCTTCATCAGAGGTAGAAAACCAAAACTAATAGAAGACTCTGATCAGGCACAAATCACCATTGAGACTGATTGTCTACACAGATGTAACCTGGAAACTGATGTCGTAGTAGTCAAAGTAGTCATTTGATGATTATTATATATTTACCAGCAGACATGGAAATAAAGCAGTTCAAGTAACTTTGTATTTATTTATTTATTTTTTTCCTGGAAATGTATTAAGTAAATTACCAGCTATTAATTATGGCTTATTAGGAAATAGCTGAATATGAGTATTAAATAATGTTTATAATAGCTATAAATTAATAATAATAAAAGTCTAGAAACAAATCCCAAGTCCAGACAGCCAAACAAAGTAATTTTTTGTTACATTCAGGGGTAAATATTGGTAAAATTTTGCTGAATTCCAAATAAATTTCAAATAGGTTACTTGCTAATGATCACCTGATTAATATGGAAGTTTCAGACCTGTAAAATGAAGTGTTACCAAAATAAATTTTTCATCATCGTTGCTGAAAGTTACCAACTGCAGCTTTAAGGAAAGATAAAATTACCAGGCTGTGCCTACAGCCACTAGAGGGCACTGTGTGGGAGGACGGTTGACAGCATTAAAGAGAAGACACAAAAGGGGAGCGAGAACAAAACTCAAACAGCAAGAAACAGGAGCATATTATGTACAGTATTTCTTTGAGCAGTATTCTGCAAAGGATGAGAGAATTTAGTGCTCTCAGTGTTTGTAGGTCCTCGTCTCTCTTTGTGTCTGCCTCTCTCTACCTCTGTCCCTCTGTTTTTTCTTATCAGTCCCAGGCAGACCTTTCCTCTGCTGTCAGACACCACTGTCAATATACCGTCTGCCCACCTTGATGTCATTATAGGCCGCAGGTCGGGTGAGCACTTAACACGGGCATTAGTCTCCATCTGAATAAAGATGCCGTAAACTGTCCAGAACAAACCAACCACCTGTGAGAAAGAAGAAAGGAAAACGTATCCTGGTTCTGCAGATTATTGGAGGATGGATGGCTTCTCTTTCAGCACCTCTTTCACTGTGTTGTGTGAAGTCCTGTCACATCTGTCTCATCCTCTGCATTCTGTCTCTTGTCATGTATTCATGCTCCTCTACTTCTCAAAGTATCGCTGTTTGTGCTATCAAATTCAATAATGAAAGTCTTCCAATAAGGGTCAGACCTATGAATGGGGTTTGTGTTGGTTGCGTGTGGGTGGCTGTTCTTCATCCTCTGTTCATCCATGCGCTCATTATCAGCTTCCTCCTCCTTCTCCTCCTCCTCCTCCATTCTTCCCACAGCAGCCAACCAGACGCAGCAGTTCATTATCCAGCCTTTAGGGGGCCCACGCTCCCTGAGCTCATCAGAAAAACCTCAGAGGAAATAGAGAGCGCATCGACACGCCGTTGCCATGGATACAATGCAGGATCCGTCTCGTCTTCATTGCCCCACACCCCCACTGCCTCTCTTTCTGTCTTGCTCTCTGCTTCCATCCTGCCGCTGTTGGTTCATTACAACATAACTGCAGGACACTGCTTTTAAAAATATGGTGTCTGACTTCTCTGGATAATTGGTTTCCTTTGTCCTCCTTCCTTTAGCCAACACATGCTGTAGTGCAGCCTTTTTTGAATTTGATGTACCCCCCTCAGTCCTGTCAGAAGAGTTTAAAGACCCCCTCTAGACATGTAAAGATACTTCACATTAAACAATAATGTCTGTCTAATAAAAAGTACGATCACCTTGTTGAATAGTCTAAAGATGACATTTACTGCTCATTGGACAGCTCAGATTATCTGAATATGCAAATATTGTTCATTTCTAAATTTCAACGGCTGGACACAAGATGATGATGCACTGAAAAGTCCATTTTCTTCACATTTCACACTGGACCTTGATTGACACCAAACGGGTGGTGATGTCGAAAAACCTGCAGGTACATTCAGGTGTTAAACTGAGATTTAAGGCAGCAGTAGGCAGAATGTGTTTGGCATCACTGGGCAAAAAATCCATAATAACCTTTCACATATTGTAATTCAAGTGATCTGAGAGAAAACTAAACTTCTGCACCTCCTCATGGCTCTGTTTACAGGCTTTAAAAACTTGGGATGGGAGACTTTGGCCAATCACAGGTCATTTCAGAGAGAGAGAGTGTTCCTATTGGCTGTTCATTCAACGAAGGCAGCTGTCAGTCACTTGTGAACTCTGATCAAACAGTCAAACTAGACAACACTGACCACTGTTTAGCTGTCAAATGAGAAAGTTTGCTCTGGCTGGTGGGCAGTACTCGGTATTTTTCACAAACTTTCTCATTTTACTTAAATAACTTTTACTTTAATAATTTTCCAACCTGGAGGCTTGGTGTCTTTTTTGTTTTATTTGCTTGCATTCTCACCAGATAGAGTGGCAGAAGCTGGACATTTTCAACTGTTTTATGATTTATTTTCACCTCACTATTTCTCTGCTTGCATTTTCAAAAAACATTTTCAGGGTCTTGGTCTTACAGATGATTTATTGTATGATTATCTGCATTAATACTTGCTTAGTATTTATTTACTTTCTTAACACAAATATGTGGATATTTTAATTTTATGAAATCATAATTTAAAGCAGGCAGCTACTATATAACACCCTGCCCCTTTTGGGAGTCTGGTGCCTTGCTCAAGGGCAGCCCAGCAGTCCCATGAGGTGAAGTGGCATCTCTCCAGCTACCAGTCCAGAATCTGCACGTGGTCCATGTAGGGACGTATAGAGGAGTAAGGTCTACCTGAGCAGAAAATGAAGTCTCTCTCCCTCTATGTGTGCTATAATCCCAATTTCTCTGTGCTTTGTTGATATCGCTGGGCTGGCTGTACATGCTTTTAGTGCATGTTTGTGCATGTGAGCGTGCCCCACTGGCTGGCTCCTGCTTTGCACTGCTCTCATATAGCGGTTACAGCTGATAACACTGTCCCAACCGATAGCGTCATTGTGAAAGTGTAGCACTCACCCACCTGTTCCCCCGCAGGTAAACACTGTTAGCTCTGTCAGGATTGTTGTCTTTGTTTTCACTGTTACTGCTGTTAGCACCGTTAGCTACTAGCTAGACGCTACTAGCTAGACGCTACTAGCTGTCAGCTCAGCCTTCGTCATGTTGAGAGCTGTGCAGAGGCAACAGAAATGCTCCCAAACTTGCATTTAGCACCTTCAATTCTAAAAATTGTCAACACTCCAGCATCTGTCAGCAGAGTCAACTGAGATCTCACCAGCATGCACACACACACGCACGCACGCACACCTACACACACACACACACACACACACACACACACACACACACACAGTCTAGCTTCCTTCCAATTAATGTGTGCCACAGTCATTAATGTGGTGACTGTGGATCATGATTAAATTGATTAATTGAATGGAAAAGGAAATAAATCCCCGGCTCCCTGCCAGGCCATGTGCACTGGAATGTACACAGTTAGCAGATTAGCAGCAGGCCTGACTGACGGCCAGGAACCAAATGAAAAACAGTGTGTGTGTGTGTGTCTGTGTGTGGGTGTAATGATGAAACAAAATAAGACCAGAAAAGTACAAGGCTAAAATAATAGTAGCAAAAAAAATCTAGATACATTTATTATGATTAACTCTGTAATTCCACTCTTTCAAACAAGAATAACTCATGTGAATAAGCTGTAGAAAAATTAAATTTGTCAATTTAAAAATTAGAAGCACCTAGCCTATCCACTCTGAATCCGACACTTTGGTATTTCGCAGCTGGCTTGATTGCTGTGGAATTCGGGTGCTGATAAAAACAAGCAGCCAATAAAATGATAACTTTTTTTCATGCAATCAATAGATTTATTCGGACATGATCGTCATGACCAATGTCATAATTCTGTTATTCATACAAAAGACGTGGACATTAATTGACTGACTTCTATGACAAAATGAAAAACATTATTATGAAAATGAACATAAAGAGAAAATCTTGGGAAGGTTAGCAGGTGAACTTAATTGTGATGATGTGTCGCCTACAAAAGAGGGGTCAAGGTAACATACAAAGAAGCATTTATTTCAAGTACATTAGTTATGCTGTGAACATGACATGTCAGAAAGAACATGCAGTCATTGTGAAAGGTAAACTATAAGTGACGTGAAGTAACTGACCATAAAAGATACCATTAACACATTATTTAGGGCTATCAATCGCATTAATCACACATTTTTTAATCTGTTCAAAATGCCCCTTAAAGGAGATCTGTAAATATTTAATATTTTTATCAACATGGGAGTGAGCAAATATGCTACTTTATGCAAATGAATGTATATATTTATAATTGGGAATCAATTAACAACACAAAACAAAGAGAGATATTGTCCAAAAACCCTCACAGGTACTGCATTTAGCATAAAAAAAAATATGCTCAATTCATAACATGGCAAACTGTCAGCTGTCAGTGACTTGCCCCAAACTGCATATGATTATCATAAAGTGGGCTTGTCTGTAAAGGGGAGACTTGTGGGTACCCATAGAACCCATTTACATTCACAGATATAGAGGGACCCCTTTGAAAAAAAATGTAAAATTTAGCGCAAGTTTGGAGCATTATTTAACCTCCTTCCCAACAAACTAGTATGATATGGTTAGTACCATTGGTGTTAAATTGAATTTGTGTTAATGTGTTATTATTGAATTAACGTTGACATCCCTAATATTATTAGATTTCATTTCTGTTGAATATACAGTACAAGCAGTCTGATAATGGATCTACGCAATATTTCTCCTCTTTTAAGTTAAAAAAAATAGATGAAAAAATCATGCATCAGATGATAAAATGCAGCTACTACAGAGTCCATAATAATGATGACTTGATCGTTGTGTGATGGTGTGAACTTTTAGTTTTCGGTGGAATGCAGCAGGGAGCAGCCCACTGCTAAAATGATATTTGCTCCATTTCTGTCCAATGAAGCTTTATTGTTCCCTTCAAGCATAACCTAAATACGTTCATTACCTGTTGACCCAACGATTTGTGAAAGTCCTGTTTTGTTGTTTTGCATTTTATACATTATGGTATGTTAAGTTAAAGTGTGGTTAAAGATATGCAACTAAACAGATTGTGTTCATAATTCTTGGGGATACTGAACTGTGGGACAAAATTCAGTGGTTATCTAATTTACATGCAGCATCTTAAAGCTTCCATAAGCAACAAGTTTATGGCATCATTTGGCATGTTTTCAGGCTTTAAACAATCTATATCATGATGGTAGACTTTGGCCAATCACAGGTCATTTCAGAGAGAGCATGCTTATTGGTTTAGGAGCACTGGAGGACACGGAGATATGACTTTTTTACAGATTACTTGTGTCATGCACTACTGTCAGAATATAGTGACTGCTTTAATATATTAAAGGAAAGCTGAAGCTAATCTCTCTTTAATAACTATGATACTTTCTGAACAGAGGGGATTAAGACTGATTTACAGCAGAGATGAAAGTATCTTCCGTCACCTTGGCCTGTATTATAATCTCAGGGGAAACACATGAGGTTTACTTCACTTTTATTTCAACATTATTTCAAGTGTTAAATGCTGCAGTCTTAGATGACCTGCTGTGACTCAGGATTATTTAAAAGAGGATGATGAAAACACTGTGTACATTAATTGGGGGGGAGTGCAGTGTTTTGCCACCACAGGTGAGAAATGGACTGCCTTTGTTCTTTTGAATAAATCTGAATAAAACATGCTTCTAACTGTTCTTCAAAGAAAATTTACAGTTGGGGAGAAAAAACAAAACAAAACAAGAACATTTCAATAATTATATTCCTTTCAGCTGCATTCCCAAGACAACAGGGCAAGACACACTCCAATAAGAGTGACACAATATTCCATAGCTGAAAAGTGATGCCGGAAAACAGTGTATGCATGTAAGCAGAGGCAAACTCAGGCTGTCTGAGGTGCAGGGGCACACGGTGGTACACCGTCACAGAAGGTTTTGTAGGGCAGCCTGTATGATACTCTCTACTGGAAGGACACCCTAGAGGACTTTATCATGCTTTCTTCATTTATGGGTACCCTACACTCCTCACACCTACCTTACCGTCCAGGAGATTTAGCCACTCTATCAATTTAATTTAGTCCACAGGGGTTTTTTTTTGCATGACAAACATACCTGTAATTGTGACATAAAAGCAGAAATCTGATCCTCTCTCTAGGTTCCATAGTGGAGAGGAAGCCACGTTGCTCTGGCTCTATATATTTGGCGTGGAGAGGAGGTTGTGTTGCTTGGTTTTATATATTTGGTTCCTTATCCAAAAACACACATATCTCACTATATGTATTTTGAACATATCAACCATATCTTCATTGAGACCCCAGGCTCCCAGTCTGTCTGTGAGCTGACCTGTTTCACTAGAGACAGAGTCCCCTCACTCGCTGGGTGGGGAAATAAAATCACTGAGTCAATACACACAAACATTATTGATTTCTTCCCATGTAAATTTCTAACACTGACTTATTTTTTCACATCAGTCTTATCATGTCACTCATCAGTATCATCAGTTCTGTGAGTCATTTGAGTTGCTAGTCAGTGAAGTTAATGTCAACCACAACCGTTTTCCTAATTCTAAATAGGTGGTTGTGTTGCATAAACCCCACTTCCTTGGAAAACAGAAGTTTATTTTGAAAGGACACTATGCAATGAATGCATTTTAACATGCCATCCCTGGTCCGTCCAAAAGTAACTCAAGAGGGGTACCCCATGCATTGGTCTCTGATGCAGAGGGGCACTTTTTCCAGTTCCAATTTTTGTACATTTTATTTGTGGATTTTACTATATTTTGGGTTTTTTTATTCACCATACTTTTATTTGCTGAATTTGATCGAAAGCGGGCCTTTTATGCTTATTTTCAGGTGTACATTTGTATTTCCTGAAAAGCCCAGTCTGCTCTGACTCTGCTCCAGCAGCAGCAACACTCTAACTAGCTTTGCTTGAGGGCGTGCCAGACTGGCGTTATGTGTTCTTGGTGACATCACCACGTTACTGAAGAAAGGGTGGGACTTAAAGTGAGGTGTTTCAGGAAGTTCAGGAGCAGTGTTTCTGTGGGGGAGAGTAACTCCGTCTGGTGTGGACTTTGTAACATCACAGACCTTTAACATGCATAAAAAACATATGAGACACTAAAGGAAAGGGAAAAAGCACAAAATCATAATAGGACCCCTTTAAATGTGATGCTGATTTGCTTTATTTTTTTTTTCTGTTGTACAGCACTTTTAACAATATTTTAAAAGGTGCTATATTTAAAATATGTAGATTTAGTAGAAGTCACACACTTGTTAAAAAAAAAAAAAAAAAAAAAAAATTCTTGAGGTCTTTGGAGTTCACATCATTGTTTTCAATGTCACCAAAGACATTACAAGGACAATTTGTGTGTCATGCGGACACATTTTAGCCTTTTTGTGCGTCAGTTTTCCGTCTGGCTGTCAAAATTAACACAAAAAAAACAAGTTACTACAAATTTGTTTTAATGCCACTAATTTCTCTAATGCCTTAACACAAAGTTAGATTAGATACATTTTTATTATTAGAAATCTGTTAGCAACACAAAACAATGACAAGTACCAGAAACCCTCACAGATTCTGCATTTAACATAACAAAATCTGCTCCAATCAGAACATGGCAAACTGCAGCCCAACAGGCTACAACAGCTGTCAGTGTGTCAGAGTGCTGACTTGACTAGGACTTGATCCAGACTGACTGGAACTATCATAAAGTGGGCATGTCTGTGAAGGGGAGACTAGTGGGGACCCAGAGAACCCATTTTCATTCACATACCTGGAGGTCAGAGGTCAAGGGACCCCTTTGAAAATGGCCATGACAGTTTTTCATCATCAAAATTTAGCACAGGACTGGAGTGTTTAACCTCCTTTGTGACAAGCTACTAAGACATGGTCGGTACCGATAGATTCTTTAAGTTTCTTACTTCCAATGACAGTATCTTCACTACAGCTTTGCAACTGAGCCCACAACAACCTCTGAACCTCACAACCTCAGTTGTGTTAATGCGTTAAAGAAATTAGTGCTGTAAAAAATGTTGAAGCATTATAGCATTAAGTTTGACAGCCATAAGAATAATAAAAAATGATGATGATGATGATGATGATGATGATTATTATTATTATTATTATTATTATTATTATTATAATAACGAGTCTCACACTTGTTTTCCCAACATGTGAAAGCTCAGTTTTAGTCATAAAATTTCCATGACAGATTTTTTTCAGCTAATGAGTGGAAAGACTTGACTTCATGAACCCTCCTGGCTGATCCTGGACCTGTTCAGGGGTGATGGAGAAATCTCTCCATCTGACTCGTAGCACAGCTGGAGGAGCTGTGAAGGATCGCTCACGCAGAGATCGAGGTCAAATTTCATTACTCCTAATGACGCTTAACACCCATCAGAATCTCTCCTCTCCATCTCTCTGGCTCGCAGACATGAAAGACGAGCAGTGGTACATTTCTGAGCCGTTTCAGATAACATTGCTGCTGCCGGGTTAGAATCACCTTTAATTGTCAAACACTTTCCACTGGAGACTTCCCCCCCTTTTGAAATTTGTTTTTATTTCTGATCTCTGAGAACAGGAGCTGAAGACAGAGGAAATAGATTGTTTTCCTGCCACAACATTAGCCAGATATTGTCTCTTAAAAAAAAAAAAAAAAGCCCTAAATGCTTTTTAAGAAAATTCTAATTTCAAGCAAATGAGGCTGTGTGTAATTTCAGGAATAATATGTTTTGAAGAAGATGCTATGCAAGAAGATGAAAGTATTAATGTCTGAATAAACTGCCCTTTCTCTGTCAAAATGCATCTATGATGCTGCCATTAAAAAATGTGTGTATGTGCCTGCTTGTTTGCATGCCAAGGGTGTGTGTTGGTGTTCTGTATGTGTATATAAGTATGCATGTGTGCATTTCCATCTGTCTTCCTGCTGAGATCCAGCAGTCCTCTTTGATAGATGCTGTAATCATCCTGTCAGATTGTGTTTATGAGGCGTGGAGCATGTGTTTCCATCACCAGCCGTACCTCGAGACATTATGAAGACTGGAGGTTCTTAGGACATCAAAATGTGTTGTGCCTTATTCTCTATATTTAGCTTTATGCTTGGTCTCATTATAGAAGTGCGTCGAGTTTAGATTAATAAAGCAGTGAGGTCCTGTCATCCCCCTTTCTCTACCCAGTGGTGGCTCTAACTCTCAGAGCTGACAATAATATCAATATACTTATAATATCAGTATATTGATATAATATAGTAGGGATGCACCGACACCGATACCAGATCAGGTATCGGGCCAATACTGACTCAAATAACTGGATCAGATATCAGTGACAATGGGCCAATTTATTCAATTAAATTTTATGTTTATATATAATATACATTATACTGCATACTGATTTGATAAATTTCTTGATGTAATAAAAAGATTAACTTCAATTACAGTTAATGAAGATTTAAAACCCAATGACAAATCACATAGTGTTTTTTGTGGAAGGAACCAAGGTGATGTTAACTTCCTGGTTACAAGCTACAAACGGTGCTCAAGTTGTAGCCCAGTGAATCCACAGCAAGCATTACAGTTCATGAGCAGTATGGTAAGTAGATCCAAAACCAGCTTGTTTGCATGAAAAGGTGTATAAATGCCACAATGATGCACAAGCATGCAATAAATAAGCTTTTCTTGATTTCTGCGTGTTATTTGTATTTGTATAAGTTTTCTACAAGAACTTGTTCTTTATCCTGACTGTTTTTTTTTTTTTTTTTTGCCTAAAACTAACTGTTGGGCGTACAAATGACATGCACAAAGGCTAAAATGTGCACTGAGAGAAAGAATAAGAAAAAAGAATATGAAAAAAGTAAAAAAATCCATATTTATTAATGATAAAATATATTTTTTTTGACTCAAGCTCAGTTAAATCATATAAAACTATTTTGTTTTCCATATAAACTTATTCTGAAAATAATATATTTCATGCCCAACTAAGACATGTTGTGTGCTAAAACCCTGTAAGTAAAGAACAGCAAGAACCATGCAGGCTTTAGGGCTACAGAAAGGCAAGATTCCACTCCTCATTTGCACCATTTCACGACTTTCATTTTCCATCTTCCACACCATGAATATACAGGCAGGTCTGGACGTGTTGGGAGATGAGATCGTCATATTTCTCTTCCTTTCTGTCTGTTTCTCTATTTCTTCCCACTTTCTCATTGTCTGCTTTGTGACATTTGCTTCCAGTGACCTTGTTGTGTTGACGTGACACTGATGTGCCCTCCTGACAGCTTCTGTCTCTCCCAGCTATCGTACAGAGGGAGGGAGGACATGGTAGGACAGCTAAGATCCAAACAGGTTTCCTTCTGTCTGTGTCTGATCTTAGTCAGTATTTTATGTCACAGACATGATATAAATGTCACTATTTAGCTCTACACTGTGATGATTTAGGCCTCAAACTAATTAATGTATTTTTACTGACATTGAAATGAAACCATGTAAGAAGTTTGGAGGGGACAAGGTTTTCCCATCCACATTTTATGCACTTTTTTAAATTGTGTGAGCGAAAGGAGAAAAAGTTGTATGCTTATCTGAGGTATAAAAGTTGTCATGTCTTCTTCTGACTGGATAATTAGCCATGGCTATTTATCTACATGAGCCAATGAACACATATTCACACAACAGGAGTGGATGGAAACAAGACTTCATCCATGTTTTATTTTGATGACTTAATGGGAATTCTGTTAAAATTTGCATTAAATGTAGATGAAAACTTGACATCCAACAAACACAAAGCTTTCATCCAGAGACCTCTGTTAGTGTGCGGTGTGTCATGTTGAACACATTTCCCCATACAAATGTAGTGGTTTTAAGCCCAAGCATGTCATTCTTTCCTAAACCTAACTATGGTGGTTTTGTTGCCTCCACCTAAAGTGACATCAAGGGCAGCTAAAGTGGTTTTGATGCCGAAAATAAAGTTACACCAAGGGGTGTGACACAGCAGTGGTATGTGATGTGTTAGGATGAGAAGGCCTGTTGCAGGTAGTGTACAGTGTGTACAGCTGCAGCAAGCAGGTAGTGTACGGTGACTTATTACAGCTATTTCTCTGAAAACAAGCTGAGAGTGAGAACAGAACAGTAAAGTTGGCGAACAGACAGATAAACAAAGAGCTAGATGGCATTATAAAGCTCTGTGAAGCTGAGGGGAGCTGCAGATTCAGCTAAAAAATTCTGGAGGTTCATTATGACCAGAAATATTGTTATTATAAAATACTTATAATATTTATTACAGCTGATTACAGTGTTATAAACTGCATGTACTCAAACTAAGAGATAATATTTAGGACTACACCGAGGGAGGGTAGTGAGGGCTAACGCTTGCAGAGTAATTTGTGTCTCATTCAGTGGCAGCAAGAGCCATGTGGAAGACTTCCCGTCGCCTCGTGGCCCTCGCTGCTTCAGACGACAAATGTACATTCCCCAAATGCACAAAGTATCACGTAGCATGCATAATCACATTGGCCCTCTGAAGAGACCAACTGTTGGGCTAATACACAAGGCGTTTACTGAGGGGGAAAAGAAATTACAAGTGATGAATTGAATTAATCTCAATTGAGGCTGGCAATGGGATGAAACGGGGTCTCCAGCCTGGGGAGGATTAGCAGCAGATGTCAAGAGAGAGAGGAGGGGGAATGAATGAGGCAAAAATATTGTCTGCACCCTGTGGCGTCCTTGTCTTTAATGATAAGAAATTACACCTTCCCCCTTTGTGAACAGTTTCAAGATTTCAGGACGAAGTCTACTGTAACTGACAGTGCATACTCTTATATTGCATTCTTACATTACACATTACGGTATGTTATTCTGTCTCACTATCCAGGTCTGTGGATACTAAACACACTTCTGCAAGGGTTTTGTTGTGTTGTAGGAATGTGCAGAGCCATCATCGGAAGATGCCATTTCCTGAATGAAGCTGGTAATCCTGTATCATGAAAATGAACAATTTAATCCTCCCATGTAAAGTCCACAGTGAGTGAGATTACATTGTGGCAGCTTTGACGAGGTAATCCAACATGTTTCTAGTTCCATTTCCTGTTTAGATTTTCCACGATTCATTTGCTTTACTGGACTTTTGCTGGGCTGTCAACTCATGAATGAATACTTTGGTACTCAGGTCCGCAAATTTTATGGTAATTAGGTGATAATTAGCAAATAGCCTATTTGAAATTTCTTTATAATTAATACCTAATCATGCCAATATCCTCAGAATATATCAAAAATACTTTATTATAAACATGATTTAATAATTCTATGCTGCAATAGCATATAATGGTTAAAAAAAGGCCGTTAGTCTTGAGAAGCGGCTGTGTGCTGCTCTTCAGAGGCGGGAAACCAAAACTAATATTAGACACTTCTAATTGGGCACAAATCTCACCATTGTGACTGATCGTCTACTCAAATGGAACCTGGTAGCTGATGTCATCATTCAGGGAGTTTTAAAGAAATTTCAAAATTATTTATTCAGTTATTTACTAATTATCATCTCTTTGCCAACAGACATGGAAATCAAGCTGATCAATTA
The DNA here is from genome assembly GCA_947000775.1 of Pterois miles. NCBI lineage: Eukaryota > Metazoa > Chordata > Actinopteri > Perciformes > Scorpaenidae > Pterois > Pterois miles. The sequence continues at coordinate 3,453,113 of CAMQGK010000474.1, read as the reverse complement.
ACTTTGTACTCTTTTCCTGGAAATGTATTACATAAATTACCAGCTATTGGGGAATAGTGAAATAGAATTATTGAATAATGGTTATAATGACATAATTTTTGGTACATTCTGAGGTAAATATTGAGGTAATTTAGCAGTAATAACAAATAAATTTCAAATTGTTTACCTGCTTATTATCACCTAATTACTATGAAACTGGTGGACCTGTAAAATGAAGTGTTAGAAATACTTTAAATTATTATAACTATACATCTGAAATGTAAAAGTTTAGAACAATGTGCTCAGTCTGGTCACTTTGTTATTAACTTACAGCACAGCAATGAAGCATCACGCATCATGACTTTCATTGCGCTGGGTTCGCCTGTAATTGGTGGAGGTTGTATCAGCAGCCTGAGAGGAAGACTGCAGGTGAAACTCAGGCCTGGGCTGGATTCTCAATTATGTTTTAAGGGAAACATATTTTCTCCTGGATTACAGTCACACTTTTCAGCAGTTTTAAAATCATGGTCAACGTTGAAATAAAACAAAACAAAAAATGCAACAAAACTACTTGGTTAGGTTGGTGTGGTATCACCGGTGTTACATCTGACATTTTACAAGAAAAGGTGGTGCTTAATTATGTAGAGCTCTTACTTTGATCATTACCATCCGTTGGCTGTGTCCGGCCTCTTTGGTCCAGGTTTCCCTGTGAGACTGCAGGTCACACATAGTGTGTGACAGCTGCATCCTCCACACGGTGATTGCCTCATTACCATTATGGTTCCCTTATAGCATTGGGTTTAAATCCAAAGTATTTCCAAACAGGCACTTTTGCTTTTTGCTTTAACAACAAATCCTCCACCATTGTCTTGTCTATCAACTCTCTCTCGTCCCCTTTGTGAATCCTGCCTCCTGCTACTGCTACTCTGTGCTGAGACTCCCTATGGAACAGTCACTTTCAGTTTGAGTGTAGTATCTGTCGTCTGATAACACGGTGCCTTACGCCAAAATGAACTAGATGGGTTAGCGTTAGGGTTAGGGTTACCTATTTCTATAAATCACCATGTAATACCAACCACTGCGGCAAGCCTAATCACGATTGAGACAGGACATGAACAGCAACCTTCTGGGCGAAAGTCCTGTGTTTGTTGGCCCATCCCCCACCCCGACCTCCTCCCTACGCAGAGTTAGGCAGCCCGTTCTTATAGTAATCCTACAACTTCGCGCACCTAATAATGCAGTCTGGTCTCACCAAATGGCGTATGAATGATGCTTTTGTTTGATGAGAAAAAGTGAGAGACTGCTTATGGTGGGTGGGAGGGGAGGTGGATTTGTCCGACAAACACAGGATATACAACCAGGAGCCTGGTGTTCGTGTCCTAAAGTACTGTTGAGTTATTTTGCATTAGTTACATTAGTTATGTTAATGATGTTTGTGACATGTTTTCTGTTCATGTTACAGTGTTTATATACATTTCTTAGTGTACATAGTTATTTCAAGCCCAACCCTGATGTCCTTCCAAAACCTAACTAAGTGGTTGTGTTGCCTAAAGGCCGTGATACACCAAGCTAAAGGTCAGCTGACGGACAGTTTGGGGCCATTGGTGAGTGTTTTGCAGTGATTCCCTCACCATCAACTCTAGATTGTCCATGCTCTAGTTTTTTTTTTTTTTTTTTTTTTCCCAACGTGTTGAATTGCAGGCAGAGCTTGTCAGTGAGAGAAATCACTCTGATTGGCTGTTTAGCTTACAAGAAGTGAGGAAAGCAATTAAAGTCAAGAGGGCAAACACAGAAGGCTTTTCTTATTTTTCATCTTCATCTCATCTAATCGTTCGAACACAGACATTTTCACAATGACAGGTCTATCTGGAATGAAGCTAAGTGGTGAGTGAGAGTGGTGAGCAAAGTGGTCAGCAGATGCTGTTTTGTTTCATGTACATATCATAACAACAACTTGTATATCTACACTATATCCCTTTATGAAAAATGAATACAGACTACTGCCCCCTCGCTGTTGTGAAGATTGTTGTTATTTCCTTTCATGCAGGTGCAGAATATACATGCTAAGTGGCCGTCGGCTGTAGTCTTCATTGGCATTAGTTATTTAACGTTGGGTTGGTGTGTCTGGGACTTAAACCTACATGCGGCCATTACCGTAGTTTTGTTGCCTAAACCTAATCGTGATCATTACACAGTAAAAATGTGGTAAATGACACACAAAATGTTTCACAAAATTAAGCCTATGGTGTGTAGATGACATACAAGAAGCCTAAAATGCATTATCATGAAAAGGACAGAAATATTGTGCTATTAATACGCAGGGTTGAATAACGATGTGTATGGGTTTACTCTGGAGTCAATTTGGAAAGTGTCTCATACAGATTCTAAAGAGTGTCTCGTGCGTTGGTATCGAGACGTTGAGGGCCACTGGGAGTGAGACCAGGCTGGAGAAAAATACCTCTTCTCCTTCTCTTTGTGTTTAGAAATGCTAAAATACCACTTAACATGCAAACATTATCATTGCTGTCTCCAAGGTTATGAATAACACAATCTAGCTAGGATAGAAAAAACACAGATGTGTGTGTGTGTGTGTGTGTGTGTGTGTGTATACTAATACATGTGATTTGTCCTGAGGAGTTTTCAGCTACAAAGTTAAAAGAGTAGTCGTGGATGGATTCTCGGAGCAGAGTGAGAGAGCTGTCCTGGTGCAGATTATGGCCACATAAACCCTGACAGAGACCCATCAGACCGAAACATAGTCTGATTGACCCATTTAGCCACAGCAAAGCCCTGCCAACAGGGAACTGCAGACAGAGAGAAGAAGGATGTGGCACAGGGATACTTGCTTTTCTACATTTGTAACAAGTAAAACAGAGTTTACCACAAATTATTTAGTTTTCAAGAATTAAAACAACACAGTCTCATGGCAGTTCGTGAAATAATCATGAAAGTTAATCTATTTGATTCCTGAACATAGACATAAATTTTCCTTTTTTTTTTTTTGTGACACTTTGCAAAATTTTTAATTATATATTCTTCTTGCATTTTCCTATGAATGTCCAGCAACATGTGAAGGACGTGTCAATTTCCGCTGTGATCTGTTCAAAATAAAACTACTTAACAGGTTTAGGAGTAGATCAACTTGGTTAGGCTTAGGCATCAAACTACTTAATTAGGCTCAGGAAAAGACTGACTTGGTTAGGTTTAGGGATGAAAGTCCAGTGTTTTTTGATCCACTCATCCACCCTGATCTTCGCCCTATGCAGCATTCACCACTCTTTATACTTCCAGGTTCACTACATTTTGTGACTATTTCAACACTGTGCGACTGGGCTGATTAAAAACATCGAAAGAACATAGCAAGGGTGTTATAATGCAGAATCACTTGAATATTTTTTCCCTCTCATCCCTTCATTTACATGAATACATGACCAGACATTTGATATATTAGGACATGTAAGGCAGATCATGTATGTCACATTAGGATAATTGAGACATACATACATGGCCTCCCTCACACAGTCAGGGGTTTCCTTCTTCTCCGACTCTGGTTCAAACAAAGGTTCTAATCTTCGAAAATATGCTGATTGCTCTCCTGCATCTTGATCTGGAATTGCCTCAGAAAGTCAGTGTACATGTACCTCGGCTGAATCATATTAGCTTCGACTGTCACGCTTCAACATATAGTTTCAGTAATAGCTCCCCTTTGTAATGTGGAGCGCAGCACACACCACAAAATACACACAAAGGAATTATGGGGATAGAGGGAAAGAAGCAATAATGGGAGGCCTAATAGCAACAGCTCTGCCACATCTGGCTTACCGGGGGCTATAGAGGTGAATAATTTAGTATTGTGAAGAAGCAGAGGCATGGCCTTGAATGCAGAAGCAGAAGAATTTTGCGGATCCAATCACAGCTATAGTGTTCGGAAACATGGCTGTTTTATACCTGCTGAGGACACGACAGGAGTGACACATGAAGCATATGTGATATCTTTCTCTCCAACACCAGAACATTTGATCCTCACCAATAAAAAAAAGTAAGAAAAAAATACACAGTGGTGGGAGAGAAATGAAATCAACATCTCAAGTTTTTATAGTTTTAAGCAAATGTGTAGTGGTGTGACTACACATGAATACAGGACATGCTGACCATCTTTCATGTAATCTGTAGTATTAATTGACTTTTGATCCCTGACTCTTCCATTTAAAGCAGTGCCTCCACCGAGGCAAAACACTCGAGATCGTGCATGACATCACATTTGTAAGCGGCCTGCATTCTTCGCATTAAAGGCACTGTATAAAATATAAACTTTTTCATTGGGACTCATCGCAGTATTGGCCATAGCTAATGATGATTCATCCTAAATTAATACTAAATTTTTTTTCTGTTGAAAAAGGGAGACTTGTCAAGTATTTAATACTCTTATCAACAAGGGAGTGGAAAAATGTGCTGGTATATGCAAATGTATGTATATATGTATTATTGGAAGTCAATTAACAATACAAAATAATGACAAATATTGCCCAGAAACTCTCACAGGTACTGCATTTAGCATAAAAACTATGCTCAAATCATAACATGGCAAACTGCAGCCCAACAGGCAACAACAGCTGTCAATGTGTCAGTGTGCTGACTTGACTATGACTTGATCCAAACTGACTGTGATAAAGTGGGCATGTCGGTAAGACTGGTGGGTACCTATAGAACCCATTTTCAGGTGCCAGTCCGCCAGACGGACCAGGAACGCCATGTCAATATACACTCCTTACATGCATAGTGTCATTTAAAAAGAAACTTTTGTTTCCACAGGAAGTTAGGTTTAGGCAACAGGTCTAATGACCCACTGGACTGACATTAGTGAAAAATCATGTGACTAAAGACTGACATGACAAAATAAGTCAATGTTACTTTTAGTTTCACACAGGACACAAACACTGGTCTCCTGGTTGAAAGTCTTGTATTTGCCCTGAATGGACTCCCATGCTATTAATACTGCATCACTTGCTTCGACCATCGAACAATGGTGCGGGTGGGTTTGAATTGGAGTTAGTTGAAAGCCTGGCTCATCACATACTGTTGCTAAAGGGTGCCTCTGAGGCGCACTTACCAAACGGCGGTATCTGATAAGTTGGGAGTGAAAATGGGTTGGTATATAGCCTATTCAACATCTTTCTGGAAATACTCCAGCTGGCATATAACCAAATTATAAGATATAAGTCCATCCATCCATTGTCAACAGCTTATCCTGTTAGGGGTCACGGGGGGGCTGGAGCCGATCCCAACTAGCATTGGGGTTCACCCTGGACAGGTCGCCAGTCCATTACAGGGCACATAGAGACAGACAATATGTAGACAGACAACCATTCATGCTCACATCCACACATACGGGCAATTTAGAGTCATCAATTAATGCATCAATGTCTTTGGACTGTGGGAGGAAGCCGGAATACCCGGAGAAAACCCATGCATACACGGGGAGAACATGCAAACTCCACACAGAAGAGCCCCGAGCCGGATTCGAACCTGCGACCTTCTTGCTGTGAAGCGAGAGTGCTAACCACTGCACCACCGTGCAGCCCCCATAAGATATAAGTATTAAAAATAAAAGTGCTCAAAAATGTTTTTTTTTAATATATATATATATATATATATATATATATATATATATATATATATATATATATATATATATATATATTTTTTTTTTATTATTTTATTTATATATATATATATATATATTTATACTATTAAAGTCTGTATAATATTACTGACTGCTTTTTACTGATGCATTGATGTCTTAGTAGGAATTTTATTGCTGATATGGAGCTAGTCTTACATAATGTAGGCTATATACTGCTGAGTAGTTTCATCTAAACCATAGTTAATCCATAGTAGACCGTCCTACCAAGACACCACTGGTATACCAGTTTAAAGTCATACTATACATACTATACTATCTATTAGGATGTGGCATTAACTAGACTTGGTAGCCTATTATGTGTTTTCACTATGCATGTGCAGGATTTTTATGCTGTGCACACCTCCACAGTTTTACTATACTATCAGTGTACATCCCATAATATGAATGCAGGTCTCTTGCAGATTGATCTCCGATTTAACACAGTGTAAACTTTTGCTGGGATCAGACACACTCATCTGCACAGTAGAAGCCAGTATGTTCGGATAGATTCATGAATGATGCTGAGGGAGAAACTCTATTCTCCAGAGCAACACAGGGACTTAGCCCAACTTTCTGGAACACAGCGGCTGTTATTGGAGGATAACTCTAGTTAATAATTCAACATCACTTTGCTTCTGAGCGTACAGTATCTCTGGAAGCTGAAAAACAGAACACGAGCCTCTGAGTAGAATAATCAGACACTATCACCTGTGAGTATATGGAAGCTTAAAAACACAGACGTTACTCCACAGGTGAGGAAATGGAAATTCTTCCTAATTCTGACTTTTTCCTCTATTCACTGAGAAAATTAGATGTTCTCTCAGAATAGACTTTAAAGAAATTCAGACATGCACATGTTCTGCTTCCATTGCTTTCCTGTCTCTGCACTGACCAAATGTCTACTGAGAAAACAGACCCCACCATCATGCTTGCAGCTCTGCGAGGCTGTACTTAGATACAGCAGTGCTTTGAGCTAAATGCTAACATCAGCATGCTAATATGCTCAATGCCAATGAAACCATGCTGATGTTTGGCAGGTGTAATATTTACCATGTTTGTCATTTTAGTTTAGCCTGTTAGCATGCTAACATTTTGTCCGATAGGCTACTCATGATACTGCAAAGAACAAAATCTCTGCTGCCCAAAAATAATTCCCCCATAGACCTCCATTATAAAACTGTAAGTCAATTATTACTTTTTATTACAAATTTTTCATAAATTGAGGTTTAGAAGAATGGAAGAAAAGCTATTTTAATGTGCGTGATGGCATTTCAATGTACAGATGCAGCCATCTAAAATTTCGAATGCCAGGCGGATCTCAGCCACAGGGTTCTTTTCTTTTCTTTTTCTTTTTTAACAGCATAAACCCAGATTTTCAGTGGTGGAATTTAACTAAGTATACCTATTTACTCCAGTAAAATAAAGTCAATGGGCCGAGAAGAAGAAACACTAATGCACATGTGCAGTGGGCTGTACATCTAACATATTTTCACTCCCAAATCAACAAAAACATACTGCAGCAGTTAGTGGCCCAAAACTATGACTCTCTAGGTAGGCTACTCCTCGAGCATCGATTTTGGAGGTGTCAGTGACAGCATGTCAGTTTCCACTTGTTACGTGCTTACTGTCTCATTTTAAAATAAACTTCCAATGTAGGTTTACTTAGTTTTTAGGTTTACTTGCACAACAAAACTACTCAGTTAGGGTAAAGTAAAGATCACAGTTTGGGTTAACATAAGTATGTTTGTTACATAAAATAACTACGGTTGTTATGTGACTTCCGTAAGTAAAGTTCTAACAATAGTAATATAACAAAACTATGGTAAAATAACTCATGGTTGATGTGTTTCACATGGGATATGAACATCGGTCTCCTGGGTGAAAGTCCTGTTTGTTTGACCATCCATCTCAGGCTTGCTCGCTATTTATAGCTGCTCAGTTGCTCTGTGTCTAATAATGGTGTGGATGGGTTTACATTGGAGTTAGGTGAAAGCCTGATGCATCCCATAGAGACGCTAAAGGGTGCCTTGGTGCATCGGTATCTGGACTTGACCAAGCTTGGCGCATCACAAGTGAGACTGGTTTAGCATCCCATGGAGGTAAATCCTGAAGTTTGACATTTATTTGGCTTGTGCGCTTGGCGAGCAGTTTTCATTGAAGTAACTGGATGCCATGTTGGAGTCCAGTATTCAGTTCTTCTAATATGTCCATGAGCGGAATAGATAAGAAAGATATTCCTTTATTAGTCCCACAGTGGGGAAATTCAGTTTTACACTCTGTTGTTCACACAGTACATATACATGTCAATGGAGAGATGTCAGAGTGAGGGGGCTGCTCCTGACAAGCGCCCAGAGCAGTTGGGGGTTTGGTGCCTTGCTCAGGGGCACCTCGGCAGTGCCCAAGAGGTAAACTGGCACCTCTCCAGCAACCAGTTGGTCTTGGTCCATGGGGGTCTTGAACCCGTGACGTCCGCGTCCTAACCCAAGTCCTTACAGACTGAGCTACTGCCGCCCCCAATAAGAGTAGCAGTTTAGAGGATGGACAAGGGATGATAGATATAATCAGTGTAAATACATCTGAAATACAGACTCCTTCAATTCCTTCATTCACTTTATACTGTCTCCCTGTTGAACACATTCCTGTAGTGTGGTCCATTTGGCTCCATTGTGCTGAGCCGACTGACTAATAAATCTGTAAACCCCTCACACTATCAGATAATCTCCTCTGACTATCTGTCCTGAACAAGCCGCCAATTAGGAGAGTGTGAGGATGGGCGAATGTGGTGTGAACTGACCTGATAATCCTCCAGTGTGTCCCAGTCTGTCTCGGATAAAAATACATTACAGTGAAAGCAAATGTAACACCAGTCAGTATTTCAGAGGGCGTTATTAATATTGTTTGCTGCTTGTTGGATGCAAATTGTTTAAATCTGGTGAGAGGGTTGTTTTCTCTGTTCCCCTTTAGAACTGCAGTAACTGACAAATGTAATGCATTGAAAGATGTAACTGTATGTACAGGCAAATGTATATTTTTGCCCTGTGGTTCAGGTGTCATTTTCATTCTGCTAATCCTCCTCCAGTCTGCCGTCTGATTAACAAAAGAACCAACAACTTTCTTCTGTCTTCAATAAGATTTTTCTCATCCTTTTCTGTTATTTTTCTTTTTAACCTGCAACCTGGGTAATATTACAGTCAGGCAGAGCAGGAGAGTCTGTTGTTTTTTCAGCAAATAAACCTGTTAATTCTCCACTGCCATTTCCATTCAGCAGCTTAACAGGACTGGAGAACTACATCGGGTAGACATTATAGTATGATGTGAACATTTTCCCTAAAACATTTGGCTAATAAATCTTTTATGAACACTAGATAACATTTTATTCATAACTTATATTATTTAAGGGTGAGTCAATTATTTTTGAGGGTTTTTGTTTTTGAAGATTTTATATCATTCTGTAGCCTCACAGTGATGTTTGTATTCAAATCCATCCATCCATCCATCCATCCAACCGCTTATCCCGTTAGGGGCTGGTGCCGATCCCAGCGAAGGCGGGTTCACCCTGGACAGGTCGCCAGTCCATCGCAGAGCACATAGAGACAGACAGCCATTCATGCCCACATCCACACCTACCCACACGCAATTTAGAGTCATCAATTAACCTAAACTGCATGTCTTTGGACTGTGGGAGGAAACTGGAGTACCCGCAGAAACCCTTTGCTTACACGGGGAGAACATGCAAACTCCACACAGAAGAGTCCCAAGCCGGAATGGAACCTGCGACCCTCTAGCTGTGAGGCGACAGCGCTAACCACTGCACCGCCATGCAGCCCTTGTATTCAAATCTGAACATAAAAATTTTGGTCAAAGTACGACAGTTTTAGCGTTTTTAAAAGCTCTTTTTTCCCACATGACCTGACATGATGCTGCTATATACACAATATGCAGTGTATCACATACAGTAACTTAGATGGCGGTTGCCATGCTCCCTGTTTGAAGAAGCAAGACAGGAGTACCAGCAGAAAGCTAAGCAATATATTGATGTGGATGCTGCAACAATTCGAAAGTCACACAATAGCACAAACAAACTAACCGACTGATTGATTTGCTCATGGCTGAATGGTGTTAACCTGACTCACTACATGGTTACAATACACTAATCTGAGAAACATTCAATTGAAACTATTTGGAAAAGGGCAGGCACTTTCAAAAAATACTGGACATGAGCAACATGGCGGCATGCACGGATGCAGCGGCTCTTGGCTCTACAGAATCAGTTGCCAGACCCTTATTGACCTGGGCCTGAGGTACAATTTGTCCATTACTGACGACTTTCACCAGGAATTCAACATGCTGGAGGACATAGTGAGATCGCCAGGATGTCCGTGGATGTCCAGCCTGCCCAGCAAGCAGAGAAAGCGGAGAGAGAGGAAGCAGAAACAAGGACGCTGGTCGGGCACAGATGCTAGGCTACGTAAACAACCACACAGGCCAGCATTACCGAGCCTCTTCCTCTCCAACGCCAGATCCATCACCCACAAAATGGAAGAATTATGAGTTACGAATTACAGATGACCACAAACAGCTTTGTGCGGAAATACAGTGTTATTTTCATCACGGAGACGTGGCTTCACCCGCTGATCACCGACGCTGCAGTTGAGCTAGCAGGCCGCACGCTACACCGGCAGGACAGGAACAGAGGCTGTCTAAGAGCAGAGGTGGGGGGCTCTGTGTTTACGTCAACAGCGAATGGTGTTGTAACAGCAGGATCACTACTACACTCACTATTCTCCTGATTTAAGGGTTCTGGCAGTCTCATGCAGACCTTTTTATCTTCCGAAGGAGTTCACTGTAGTTATTGTGATAGCAGTTTACATCCCACCCGATGCTAATGTTGGTACGGCCCTTAGCCTCTTGCTCGCTTGCGTAAACAAACAGCTGCTTGCCCACCCCAATGGCATCTGTATTGTTGCCAGTGACTTCAATCAAGCCTGTTTAAAGACTGTGCTCCCTAAATTCGTCCAGTATGTGAAGTGTGCCACCAGAGGGGAAAAGACTTTGGACCATGTTTACTCCAACATTAAACATGCTTACAAAGTCTCTCCCCTCCCCCATCTTGCTGGATCTGACCATCTCTGCTTATCCCTCACCCCCACCTACACCCCCAGCTGAGGAAGACAAAGCCATTACCAAAGACAATAAAAACTTGGCCTGAGGGAGCCCTCTCTCAGCTATAGGACTGCTTCTCAAGGACACTGACACCGTACTCTCCTTTATCAAAAACTGTGTTGACACTATCACCGTCTACAAAAGGGTCAGGGTTTTTCCAAATCATAAACCCTGGATGAACAGCGAAGTCCAGTCCAGTATTAAAAAAACGTAGTACTGCTTTTAAGTCAGAGGACAGGGCACTGTACAGCGTGGCCAGGTCTAACCTGAAAAGAGGCATCAGGGAGGCCAAGGCAGCCTGCAAAAGGAAAACAGAGGACCACTTAGCTGTGAATGACCCCAGGAAGATGTGGCAGGGAATAAATCACATCACAAACCACAGAAGCAGCAACCCAGTGAATGTGAGGTAGAGGAACTTAACTGCTTCTTTGCCCACTTTGAAGCAGACAGACTCTCAGCAGTCGCTCCATACCCACCACCCTCCAGCACTGTTACACTGACACTCCAGGAGCTTGAAGTGAGACGTGTGCTGAAGACTGTGATCCCCAGGAAGGCAGCCGGCCCCGATGGAGTGCCTGGAAAGGTACTGAGAGTGTGTGCTGACCAACTGGCTGAAGTTTTCACCAGCATCTTCAACCTGTCCCTGTCACAGGCCATCTTACCACCCTGCCTTGAAGCCTCCATCATCATCCCCGTCCCCAAAAAGTCAACTGTGGACAGCCTTAATGACTACAGGCCTGTTGCACTTACGTCTGTGGTCATGAAGTGCTTTGAAAGACTGGTCTCACATCACATCAGGGCCTGTCTGCCTCCCACTCTGGACCAACACCAGTTTGCCCACAGGGCAAACCGATCCATAGAGGATGCTATAACCATAGCGCTCCACACCACGCTGAGTCACCTGGAACACCAGGGGAGCTACATAAGGATGCTCTTCCTGGACTTCAGCTCAAGCCTTCAATCACATCATCCTGGAGATCCTGGTCCAGAAATTGTCCAACCCGGGCATCTCCACCCCCACCTGCCAGTGGATCAAGGACTTTGTTACGGACTGCCCACAGTCTATTAAACTTGGTCCCCACCTCTCCTCCATCATCACACTCAGCACCGGTTCCTCTCAAGGTTGTGTTTTGAGCGCCCTCTTGTTCACGCTATATACACATGACTGCTCTCCAACCCATCTCTCGCACTCCAAATAAGTTTGCAGATGATACCACGGTCACCATGGTCAAGCTCATCTCAGGGGGGCTGAGTCTGACTACAGGGATGAGGTCAACTCGACGTCGACTGACGGCATGGTGTTCAGCAAACAACCTGCCACTGAACACTACAAAAACAAAAGAGATAATCCTGGACTTCAGGAAGGGGGACTGTGTGGAAAGGGCCAGCTCCATCAGGTTGCTGGGAATGCAGCTCTCTGCGGACCTCTCTTGGACAGTTAACACCACAGCGGTGGTGAAGAAAGCAGCGACTCCACTTCCTGAGGGTAGCTGCTGATGATGTTCTACAGATCAACCATCAAGAGCATCCTGGTGTACTGCAGCGTGGTATGTGAGGTGCTCAGCAGCAGACGGGAGAGCGCTGCAGAGGGTGATCAACACGGCTCTGAAGATCCCTGGTTGCTCTCTGCCCAGCCTGGAGGACATTGCCAGCTCTCACTATCTCAGCAGAGTTGTCAGCATCATCAAGAACGCATCCCACCCCAGTAACCACCTGTTTGACCTGCTACCCTCGGGCCGGAGTTATAGGTCATATAAAACCCGGACAAGCAGGCTCAGGGACAGCTTCTTTCCCAGAGCCATTATTGCAATAAACAGTCACAAACAATAATCATACAACTGCTCCATTAATCCCGCTCATCTCACTATGTGCAATAACTGAGCCTTCCCATGTGCAATAACATCCTGTGTGCAATATTCAGTGTACTTGTACATAATTTCTTATTTAAATGGTACATAATTTTGTGTTCATTTCTATATTTTCTACATTTTTACATTTTTTTAAACATAGCTGTTCATATTTAATAATTATTTAAGTATTTATTCTGTATCTTGTTCTCTTCCAAAAATGCACCAAAGGAGTTGTGCACTAATTTTGTTGTATGCAATACAATGACAATAAAGGTGATTCTGATTCTGATTCTGAATTGGATGAACCATCTGTCAATCAAACTCTTGCCGAAGACAGTTGGGAGAGCAGAAATATCTTTTTCACCAAGAAAAGTCCTTCAGTGCCATTTTTTGCTCTTCTTTCAATGAAGAAATGCTGATTAGTTCTGAAAGAACTTATGCTATTGCAGCATCTCTTCTAACCTCTTCATGGGTTGCCATTGCTGGTTAGAACAAATAGTTGCCTCTCAGTGTTGCCACACACACCTAAACCATGCCTGTAGCTGTAGTAGCTCCTCACAAGATGTTGATTGGTCTGTACTCTAGCTATGCTCTATGGATTTTAATGTGATCTTTCTCATGTGATCTTTCTCATGTATATATATATATATATATATATATATATATATATATATATATATATATATATATATATATGCTAAGTCCACTCATGTTTATTTAGTTCATGGACACTAAAAACCATATTATATGTGATATAAACTCACATTGAGCTGCAGGGTCTCGGTCCACTGTCCAATCACTCGGTAACCTGGCCCAGTGATGTTGTTCCACTGGTACTGAAACAGGTCGTAGCGTCCGGGTGCGTCACCATTGCGGTTGAAGGTCACTGAAGTACCAGCACTTCCTGTGGAGGACAAATAGTCAATTAGTCACTGGGTCATTTGATCAATAAATCACCCAACCGGCAAATCAGAACATCAGTCAATCAAGCCACACTGTAAAGGTCACCACATAGACTGGTTAAATGGTAAATTGACAGCGTTTATAGCTTGTTTATATCCATACTGCTTTAAGCTTAACATTACTGATGGCAGTGAGCTACCCTGCAAAGGGTGTCCATCAAGAGAAGTTTTGGGTTCAATGTACATTCAAATTTTAATAAAATTTCCCAAAAATTATGAAAATAAAACATGACTTAATGCTTAGTTCCATTGCTTCTATTGTGTGAGTATGAATTTGGTTAGGGTCCATTATTTTATTTAATGTTTTTAGCTTTTGTATCATTCAGTAGATTCCAACTTCAACAGAAATTTAAATTTCGGTTGAAGTACATATGTTTAGCGTCAAAGTTTTTTATACCCAACTTTATATATATTATATATATATATATATATATATATATATATATATATATATATATATATATATATATATATATATATATATATATATATATAAAATAAGCAATCCCAGAGAGAGGGGATACATGCAGCAAATGTGGGACCGATGGTAACCCACAATCAACGCTAATAAAGAAACAGCTGTTAGCCCAGTGTTCTAACATCTGTAATCGAAAACTACTCTCACAACTAGAGATAGAACTACAACACTGCTACGGCAAGGGTGAGCCAGGATGACAGGCCAGCGGGGGGATGCCATCATCACCCCCACAATCCAAGATCAGCTACCAAGCCCCAACAGACACCAACAGCCTCAATACATGAGCTGCTGACCTTAGAAGGAAGATCGTGACCCAACTAGGAACCTGGAGCCCCCGGCGAATACCGAAGCTGAGTACCTTCAGAAGATCTGCTAGTAGATCTGAATGCTTCTCTAATGACAATCCCTACGGGAACCATCACTGACAATAATAAGCTGATACACAGTACAGCAACAGTGATCCTTGAGATGCTTGAGTCCCGAGCCCATAACAAGCAGTACCCGCCACGAAAGAGACAGTTAGAGAGCAAGATAAGGGCAACACGGAGATAAGTTAGCCAGCTATCTGGCTGTAACTGTAATAACTGTCAGTTATTGGCACACGTCACAGAATTTGAAGCTCTGTCATTGGATGTTTCTTGCTGAAATGCACGTTGGTCTTAGTCTTAGTTTACTTCTCTCCTTCAGTCCTTATGTCTACAGGTTTTTAGTTGTCTCACTTTTTTTTTTAACTTTGTTGTACAAATAAAGTTTCTTCTTCTTCTTCTTCTTCTCCTTCTTCTTCTTCTTCTTCTTCTATGTATTATGATCATTAAAGACTCGTTTATTTTCAAGCACAATTTCTCATCTTTTTGCCCTTATGATGATTCATCAAGAGGTCCAACTGAGTCACTGAGAAATGAATGGGACTTGACTCTATGAATGGAGTGGGTAAAAGCAATGAATGACTGTATATGACTGAATAAATAAACATGGTGTTAATTATCTATAGCTTGTTACTTTGACTACCAGCCTCCCCTCCAGCCTGTGCCGTGGTAAACGCCTGACATTAAACAGTTTTTGGCATTCTCCCTGAGACTCTTTTCTCTCAGGATGGATTGTCTCTTTGACCTCCCTGTCCTCTCTCTCTCTTTTTTGTTATTCCTCTGTTCTTCCTACTCTGTGACGCTGCGAGCTGGCCTGAAAGACTCTGTGTTTATTTACTTTGGCTTGTTGTGGCTTTTGGTGTGGGCCAGGAGTGTCTTTCAAGTCTGCATTTAATTTAGAGTGAAAGGGTGGGAGGCAGATAGAGAGGAAACTAGTACTGTGGTCAAAAGATAGAGGAAGAGGAGGCAAAGGTTGAAAGGCAGAGGAGAGGGGACAGATAGTGTTGGGCTTCCTCTGCTCAAAATGAAACACAAAGAGAAATTTCCTCCGGTCAAAAATAACTGTTTTGGTAGGAAACTCTGCAGCTTCTTTATTATTATTTTTTTCTCTTCTGAAGTTTGAACCATCATCAGCAGGTACACACTAACACTGCTAACTCTTTTTTATTTTTCTCTTTAATATTTTTCCATGTTTTCAATTTCATTTTAAAACATTTCCCATTTGTGTTTTCAACATTATGTTTAATACGTACATTTCCCAGAGAGCCTTTCCCTGTGTAGTGATACATGCAATGACGTGCATCTTATTTGTGTGCATGACCCATTATTCATCTCTGCGAGGATAAAGTGTATGAGAGCATGCATGCATGCATGTATTAATGCAGCCATGTTTATGGTGGTCTGTGCTTGCGTGTTTGGTGGGATGCCTGGCTCATGCTAATGTACTCAGGTCTCTGCATTAACGTTAGAGGCCCCTAATGAATCATCTCCATGAGTTACCTCCAGTCTGCTTCCTGTTCAGCTAATTAAATGTCTAATTGTCACATTTCGTTTTTATCAATACACCAATTTTTTGCATCTAACATGGAGGAACAGGATTGTTATTTCTGAATTGTGCAGCAAAGTCTCAGTATCATGAATGTGTCTACCAGCCAAGTTTCTATCAAAATTAAATGAAGCTTTCACTTTCCTTGTTGAATCATCATATGGACAAAAAAAATGAGAAACTGCACTAGAAAATATATGGTTTTTTGATGATGATAATACTAATACTAAAACTGCTACTACTACTACTACTAATAATAATAATAATAATAATAATAATAATAATGATAATAATAAAAATAAACTTTATTTGTATAGCAGTTTTCATACAATAAATAGTAATAAAGGAAAATAAACAGAACATAAAACTGGGATAAAATGCCATTTTAGAAGGCCACAATTAATGGAAAATAAGATGGAAAATAAAAAAAAAGTTGAGATGGCAAAAAACTGTAGACATAAAAAGTGACAGATAGAAGTCAACTGACTCCCAAGGTGCAGTTAGGGTGTTGTTAAGTGGGAGTTGTATCATGGGTGTAGAAGTGGATGCAGTGTGGGAGTCGGGGCCCCGCTGGGTCCTGTGAGAGTTACTCAGTGGCGCATGAAACCAAATGACTCGACTTCTTCTGGTGATCTTCCATATCCATTCGGCCCATACAGGAAGCGCAGAGGTGTCTGCAAGGTCACATGGCTCAGTCATGGGGTCACAGCCATCATGCTGTCGTTATGGCTTGCTAACTCCGCCCCCCACCCCTCGCTTCAGCCTCAGTCTGGGTCTCATTCGCATGAACGGAGGAAGGGGAATAACTCTGGATTCAGCTATTACAGTGCATTTTACAACGATTAGGACCTAATGATTTCAGTAAGGACTACAATATGTTCTCATTCCCTCGCTATCACTTTTCGGTTGCTGTAAATATGTGATTAATGTTATGAATTACACAAAAATCTTTGTTTAGGATAAGGGAATGGGGCTGTTAAGTTGAAATATTAATAACAATTTTAATAAAAGCAACGTATTTGGCACATATGTAGGTTTATATGCTATGAAAAGACATAGAAATCGGGGCAAGGTAAATTTGGCAGCCATTTTTCAAAATGGCTGCCAAATAGGCTGATTTTATGACTCATCATGATTTCCAAGGTGTGTTCACGCTGATTAGATCAGATGTCAGAAGATGACAGACATGTTTGTTTCCCTCTTTATTTTTTAAGGATGCGTTTTAAAAAAACATACAAAAGAAGAAGGAGGATGACATGTGGAATGCAGTATTTAAACACCTTCCCCTGAGACCAGCTTGGAAAGACAGACAGGCATTATCACACGGAAGCAAAGCAATAATTAATAGAGATGTAATGATATATCCTGACACAATATAAAAACATGATGACATGCATCATCGAGACAAAAACTGTATTGTGGTATTTTGGGGATGTGATAAATGAATTTGAAAATGTGCTACTTTGGCTCTGATCAGCCTCCTCTCTCTGTCAGTCCTCTCCACTCAGTCTCCACTGTGTAATCTGGCTCATTGTCCCACCCACAGCACTATCTGATTGGTTACACATCATCAGCAATAGCCAATCAAAACAAAATATTACCGTGCCAGAGACAGGCAGCAGAAAACACAGACACAGCCTGGAGCTGCTCTGGTGAGCTGAACTGTGTTCCCTCGGAAAGATAATTTAGCTGTAATAAACATCACATTCCATTATGCTAATGTTGCAAAACACCACAAGCTTCCGCCACAATCTATTTATATGATGACAAGCAAGCCTAGTTTCTCACTTACACTGCTGAAAATGTCTGAATAATGCATGTTGTTGCAGTGACACACGGTCAACTATAAGGAGATAATTGTGTTAATTTGTGTAGCTGATTTGATGTTGGTGTTTTTTCATGAACGTTAACATGAACAACATACGATAATGTAGCGCATCGTAGAGCTAACTGGCATATGATAACGAACTTAATTTCACTTGTTGATCCATAATTTAGCAGCTGTTTGGCAAAACAACTGATCATCTCTAACATTATTTATTTCACATCACTTGCCAGACTGGTCCTCTCAGTCTGGACCAGGACCACTAACTAACGTTACTGAGTCTGTCCTCTCAATCTAAACCAGGACCACTAACAAATGTTACTGAGTGTGTCCTCTCAGACTGGACCAGGACCACTAACTAACGTTACTGAGTCTGTCCTCTCGGTCTGAACCAGGAAAAAAAAAAAAAAAAAAAAAAAAAAAAAAAATAATTTAAAAATAATAATATATTTAAAACTAACTAATGTTACTGAGTCTGTCCTCTCGGTCTGGACCAGGACCACTAACTAACGTTACTGAGTCTGTCCTTTCAGTCTGAACCAGGACCACTAACTAACGTTACTGAGTCTGCCCTCTCGGTCTGAACCAGGAAAACTAACTAACGTTGCTGAGTCTGTCCTCTCGGTCTGGACCAGGACCACTAACTAACGTTACTGAGTCTGTCCTCTCGGTCTGGACCAGGACCACTAACTAACGTTACTGAGTCTGTCCTCTCGGTCTGAACCAGGACCACTAACTAACGTTACTGAGTCTGTCCTCTCGGTCTGGACCAGGACCACTAACTAACGTTACTGAGTCTGTCCTCTCGGTCTGGACCAGGACCACTAACTAACGTTACTGAGTCTGTCCTTTCAGTCTGAACCAGGACCACTAACTAACGTTACTGAGTCTGCCCTCTCGGTCTGAACCAGGAAAACTAACTAACGTTTCTGAGTCTGTCCTCTCGGTCTGGACCAGGACCACTAACTAACGTTACTGAGTCTGTCCTCTCGGTCTGGACCAGGACCACTAACTAACGTTACTGAGTCTGTCCTCTCGGTCTGGACCAGGACCACTAACTAACGTTACTGAGTCTGTCCTCTCGGTCTGGACCAGGACCACTAACTAACGTTACTGAGTCTGTCCTCTCGGTCTGAACCAGGACCACTAACTAACGTTACTGAGTCTGTCCTCTCGGTCTGAACCAGGAAAACTAACTAACGTTACTGAGTCTGTCCTCTCGGTCTGCACCAGGACCACTAACTAACGTTACTGAGTCTGTCCTCTCGGTCTGGACCAGGACCACTAACTAACGTTACTGAGTCTGTCCTCTCGGTCTGAACCAGGAAAACTAACTAACGTTACTGAGTCTGTCCTCTCGGTCTGGACCAGGACCACTAACTAACGTTACTGAGTCTGTCCTCTCGGTCTGGACCAGGACCACTAACTAACGTTACTGAGTCTGTCCTCTCGGTCTGGACCAGGACCACTAACTAACGTTACTGAGTCTGTCCTTTCCGTCTGAACCAGGACCACTAACTAACGTTACTGAGTCTGTCCTTTCCGTCTGAACCAGGACCACTAACTAACGTTACTGAGTCTGTCCTCTCGGTCTGGACCAGGACCACTAACTAACGTTACTGAGTCTGTCCTCTCGGTCTGAACCAGGACCACTAACTAACGTTACTGAGTCTGTCCTCTCGGTCTGAACCAGGAAAACTATCTAATGTTACTGAGTCTGTCCTCTCAGTCTGGACCAGGACCACTAACTAACGTTCCTGAGTCTGTCCTCTCGGTCTGAACCAGGACCACTAACTAACGTTACTGAGTCTGTCCTCTCAGTCTGGACCAGGACCACTAACTAACGTTACTGAGTCTGTCCTCTCGGTCTGAACCAGGAAAACTAACTAACGTTACTGAGTCTGTCCTCTCGGTCTGGACCAGGACCACTAACTAACGTTACTGAGTCTGTCCTCTCGGTCTGGACCAGGACCACTAACTAACGTTACTGAGTCTGTCCTCTCGGTCTGGACCAGGACCACTAACTAACGTTACTGAGTCTGTCCTTTCCGTCTGAACCAGGACCACTAACTAATGTTACTGAGTCTGTCCTTTCAGTCTGAACCAGGACCACTAACTAACGTTACTGAGTCTGTCCTCTCGGTCTGGACTAACTAATGTTACTGAGTCTGTCCTGAAGCAGCTCTGACTTTGGTTCTGGTGGAGACATTCAGGATATTGTTTTCGTGAGTTTAGACACAATTCATTCATTTAAACAAATCTGAAGGACTCATTGAGGACACGCCTTCATTTTCAAGATGTCCAAGATGTTTCAAGATGTTTTTTCCCTGTTTCTCTCTCTGGCCCCATTACCACCACGAAACTCTACTCCACTCACACCTACACACACACACACACACAGACACACACACACAAACACACACACGCACACATACACACACACACACACCCACACACAGGCAACAACAGCTGTCAGTGTGTCAAAGTTGCATTAATGTGTTAAGGACAAAACAAATGTGTTTTAACATATTAACACCATCGATCTTTGTGAGGTTGTAGTGGGCTCAGTCTTAAAGCTAGAGTGAAGATACTGGTATCACCTGAAACTAGACCTAAGGAATCCAGTGGTATCAACCATCTCATACTTGCTTGTCAATAAACAGGCCATGATAAACCATGCCCCTAACTTGAGCTAATGATGAAAAACTGGCATGTCCATTTTCAAAGGGATCCCTTGATATCTGACCTCCAGATGTGTGAATGTAAATGGGGTCTGTGGGTCCCCACCAGTCTCCCCTTTACAGACATGCCCACTTTATGATAATCACATGCATTTTTTTGAACGCAGTATACAGTGAATTATTATTTGTTTTACCTATTCTGAAATAGTTGAATATTTCTGCATACTGGGGTCCTTAAACTCTTGAATTCCATAAATTGGGTACCACTGTAAGGCTGAGACTGTTATGGATCCAATGAGCACAACTGTATTCATGTATGATGATATTTAGCCCCCACAGGAGCCATTTCATCGTAGTGAGACCACTTTTTGAAAGTTGACCTCACGGTATAAAATGACCTGTGGTAACCTCTAGGATAATCACAACCTCATGACATTTTACAGCCACAAACTAGACACCTAGAGCATTCAGAGGATGGATGGCTTTTTTTTAGCTAGATTGACAATAAGGTGGTTTCTGAGCAGTTTACACAACAGAATTGCTCACCATCCAAACACTGAAAAATACAGTTCCCGCAGTAATCGCCAAATGTCAAAAGTGTTTGAAACCAAATCACAACATGGCTTTTTCTATGGTGTTCCTCAAGGTCTTGATGTCTTAATGTTATGGGGAATTTTTTTAAAAAAAAAAATCAATTCTCAAGTAGAAAAAATGATTACATTTAGCCCCACATGTGTAACAAATGGTATCAACTCGAACATTGCAGCTCCAACTTATATCAGACATAATAGAGCATTGGAATGACCATCATATGTCATAATGTTCTATGCTTTTGTTCTATGCGAATTTCCCTCCGGGGATTAATAAAGGTTCATCTTATCTTATCTTATCTTTATTTTCACAATAATGTTTGTGTTTATTTCTGATTCATGACTACAACAAGTGACATACCACTTCTGTGTGGCATCTACTGCTGACCTGCTATGTCCCCCTAAAAACCCCATATACCCCCAAAAAGAGACAAACATGGGTCTATTGTGGGTCTCTGAGAGTTCAGGAAAGAAAGAAAGAAAGAAAGAAAGATATTCCTTTATTAGTCCCACAGTGGGGAAATTCAGTTTTACACTCTGTTGTTCACACAGTACATATACATGTCAATGGAGAGATGTCAGAGTGATGGGGCTGCTCCTGACAAGCGCCCAGAGCAGTTGGGGGTTTGGTGCCTTGCGCAGGGGCACCTCGGCAGTGCCCAAGAGGTAAACTGGCACCTCTCCAGCAACCAGTTGGTCTTGGTCCATGGGGGACTTGAACCCGTGACGTCCGCGTCCTAACCCAAGTCCTTACAGACTGAGCTACTGCCGCCCCCAAAAATAATGACAGTCTTTTAATTTCAAGACATGGAGATGCTGGGGATTGAACCCAGGACCTCATACATGCGAAGCACACGCTCTACCACTGAGCTACATCCCCTCACAGGAGCAAAGACAGAAGAAGAGAAAACAATAAAAACCTTTTAAAACTTAAGATTTTATGGTTAAAAAGCATCACGGATGGTTTTAAGCACATAACATAATAAACTAAGAATCTGAGTCTCATGAACAAGCTTCCACATCTTATCTACTATCTTGGTGTCTCTGGCTCACACTGCTTCAGTTTAATGAAAAATGTGACTGCCTTTAATCAGAACTCTTACTGTGTCAAACACAGGGATTGATCAACAGCTATGATCACACAGAAATAGATCCTCAATCTGAGGACTTTTTAGTCTATCTGGTGTCTGCCTGCTGTTGAGTAGCTCAATTATTAATTCCTGCCATGACCAGACAACTGCTTCAGATCAATACTCAGGTTAATAGCTACTACAGGCAACACGGGCCAGCCTCTTGATATAAAATGTATTTTGTTTCTCAGTCGATATTTGGCTCATGTTTGTTTCAATGCGAATACAAGGAAAAAAATGGGCAAGAAATCCTCTGTCTCTAGTGGAAAATGGAGAGATTTATGTGTTGTATGAATCCTTTTCTTTCTTCATAGTAATCACTTTCGTTTGATTGATTGGAATTGATTGTGATGTGACAGAAATACATTGTTATCTCATAAATATCTGTTAATGAAGGTCAGACAGGAAACATTCAGCAGGTGAAAGCAGAAATGCTGTGAGCTGATTCCTTCTCTTTTTTGTAATTATTAAGACTAATATACGGTGAGTGAGCAGTTGAACTGCCACTTTCATTTTAAAGTAGCACACTGCAGGCTTTGCTAATTACCTGATAAATGAATCTCTCTGGAGAGGCACATTTCTGCAGCTCTGTCTTGTGCATTACGACTATAAAACTATGTAAATTATAATACAGGTGAAACTGCAAATACAGAAGCTCATTGTGAAAATGAGTGTTAAGTGCAATAATGTCATATTTTACTTATATTAGCTGGTGCTACTTATTATTATGGAGGGTATGAAAGGGCCAAAACACATAAATACATAACTCATTATATAATTAAACACTTAAATAAATGAATTACGTAATGTAATGTTTAATGTGTGTGTTAATGAGATAGAAATATATATATGTAAAATTTTGTTGTGTATTTATTTTTCATTTAACACACACACACACACACACACAGACATACTGTATATGTCCATAGTTTGGACCCTTGTCAATAATAGTGCATCACCACTGAACACTGACTAGAAGGAACTAAAGTCATTTACTTACACATGTTTACCATTCGCTGTTAGTCGGTGAGCTGACGTGTGGTGGCGAGTTAATAGCTTTGGTAGTGTAAGCACAGTGGTAGTGGTTGTGTTATTCCCCATACCCCTGTCCACCGTGTCCCATGGGATGGGATATGGAACAATAACGTGTTAACACAAATTGGTTTTAACATTAATGTGTTTAACGCAATACCATAACTTGGGATTATTAGATCATAGCGGGCTGAGTATGTAGAGTGAAGATACTGGCATCATATGAAACTAGAACATCTAGAACGCCTTCCCACTTCCATGTCAGTCTGCTGCATTAGACCAGTGCCACTGACAGAGATGCCAGTTGACAGCCAATCACATAACCTGCTACATCTCATGTGGAAAAGTTGTACTGATTTGCCTTGTTTCATTCGTCACTGTGAGGGTCACAGAAAAAGTAAACGCAGAGGCTAAATGGAGAAGCTAAATGACTAAAAAATCTCACAGCTAACACATTTAGTAAAAGCACTGAAGTAATGCAAATGGGAAAACAAGTTTATTAAAACCTTATCTACTTATTTCTCCTTTAAAACTGCATTTTCAAATATAATTATTATTATTATTATTATTATTATTTATTCAAACATTAATTCAGGTATTTTTAAAGTCTGTATTGACTGTTTTATGGTGTTTTTGTTTTTCATTTTAAAATTCTTGTCATTATTTATGAATTTATTGCCTATTGCATTAAAATGTCAACTAATAAAATGCTTTGTAATTTTGTCCATTAAATTCATTAATTAATGATTAATATATGAATTTGTTAACACATTTATTAATTCTAATTTTTATTGTACAATTAGTTATTATTCCATTAAATGCTCTGCTATTTATGTGACTCTTGTGGTCCTCCATATTGCCCTGGGTTCAACAAAAAGCCAGTGGGATGTTTTCATTGGGTTTTGGATTATTACAAAAAATAAGCTCTGTGGCAAGCAAATGTTTATAATACTTACACATTTTGTTCAGCAAAATAATACATAAACACCACTTTTATGATTTTTGGAGTGTGAATGAAATCACCAGAAATAAAAAGCTAACGTTTAATAGTCTCATTTAGCTACTTGTTAGCAATCACCTTTTGAAACATACCTAAAGGCTGAGTGGGGTATTTACTGATGCATGTTATGTTGTAGAACAAAAGTATATTCTTTTACTCTTGTGCTAACCATAGATCTTATTTCAGGAATCTAACTCAAAACCCATTAAAAACAATCCATTGACTTCCAGACGAGGAACCCAGAAGAGCTGAAACGCTAACTCATTTCCACAAGAAGCTGGACAAGAAACTCCACAAACTGGTAGGTTTCTTGAAGATGCAGATTTTGGACAGGGAAGACAGATGGTTTGAAAGAGGAGTTAAAGAAGCAATCTATGTAAAGGTAGAAAAACCCTCCTTAAACAGAGGTGGTGGCTTAAGACACAACTTATCCCCTATCTACAATCAAGAAACCTTCTACGTCCAGTTGACCTGATTTACTACAGTGGATGAACGATGACCTGGATGAATGAGAATCTTCATGGATATCCACAAACTGGTGTGACAGCTGTGATTCAGCCAGCAAATTCTGGATTTACCATCAATTTTTAGAAAACTGCCAATATTTGATATTCCTCATTTTTTCATTTTTTATTCCTCAGTTTATTGCACCAATGGTAATAAAGGTGCACTTTACTGTATGCAGAGGACAACAGTCTAGTGTTGTACATGGGTGATGCACAGTACAAGTTCTAGTGATATTAAGGTTTGATTTGGGGAACAGGATTAAACAAGTTTCTCCAATTTAACACTGTCATGTTATTTTGACATGTTGTAAGGAAGGTGTTGCAGATTTTTTCTCCAAGTCAAGAGGAGGATTAAAAAAACACAACAACCCACACTTTTTTACAGTGTGAACGATAAGGTTCAGGCTCCTTCACTCCAACAATAATTTGACAAAAACACTTTGGTGAAGGTTTGTCTCATGCCTCTATCACTGCAGACAACAATCGTTCCCTCATTGTAACTTAAGTGCTGTGAGCTTCTTAACAAAACCATAAAAAGTTTAATCATGTTTAAGTAGCCACAGCTTGCAATGTGTTAAACATCATATCCTACTTATGCTGATGAAAGATATAATCCAGGCGGCATTATGTTAATTTCAAAATGTATAAGGTAATGCAAACTAGAAATGTCTAAATGTGATTGTTAGGAGGCAGGGTACATACACACTCACACACCTCTTCAGCTCGAGGCTGCCGGAGTAAAGACAATAATATCATGCTGCAAAACACTCATATAATAACTCTGCACTGCATTTGTATTTTGGCTGGAAAATGAAATGTCTTTGAAGGCCAATGCTCACT
Source organism: Pterois miles (assembly GCA_947000775.1). Lineage (NCBI taxonomy): Eukaryota > Metazoa > Chordata > Actinopteri > Perciformes > Scorpaenidae > Pterois > Pterois miles. The sequence continues at coordinate 3,427,483 of CAMQGK010000474.1, read as the reverse complement.
CACTAAGGAGCTCGCTCTTCCATTATTGGACATTTCAAAAGAGGAGCGGGGTGATGAAGTTCCTTGGGCAGTTTATGTTCCAAAACTGTGTACTGCATGGAAAGTAAGTTTGGGAAGAGAAATCTTACCACCTGGCACAGTCAGCCACTGACTTAATGACCGACTTCAGAGAGCAGTCATTTTGTGCTATGGGGCTATAAAAGTCTTAATGATTGCCCCTTTAAGACCAAGGCCATACATCATCTCATTTTACAACACCTGTTCACCAACACACTTTCTGCTCTACAAATGGAGTTTCTCCACTGCTCAGTTGATTCTGTAAATCTTCAGTCTGTTTGTACTCGATTTCCAACCAGGTCTCATGTCAAGAGGATGCATTTTCAACCCGTTCTCAATCCCAACCCATCACGTACCACCATTTGGTAAGCACCCCTCAACATCAGAAACCAATGCATGGAGGCACCCTTCAGCGACAGAATATGACGAACTGGACTTTCAAATAACTTTAATGTAAACCCATCTGCAGCGTAGTTTGACGGTCGGAGCAAACATAGTAATTAATTAAAATTAATTGCATGACAGTCCATTTAGCGTGGTGGGAGGGAGGGATGGTGGATCAGTCAAACAAACACAGGGCTTTCAACCAGATGACAGGTGTTTGTGTCCCATGTGAAGTTAAAAGTAACATTGAATTATTTTGTCATACCAGTCAGTCATGCGACTCATTGGCATTGTCAGTCTCGTGAGTCCCGTGAGTCACTAGCCACGTGATTAGCTAGTCAGTGAAGTTAACCATCAACCACGGCCATCTCCTAAACCTAACTGGTTTTGTTGCCTAAATCTAAGGTCCTGTGAAAATGTAAGTTTATTTTGAAAGGACATTATGCATGTAATAAGTGTATATTGACGTCATCTTTGGTCTGCTAAAATGCAAGAGGGATACCCTGCGTGTCAATCTTCGATGCAGAGGGGCACTGACCGAGTGGCAGTATTTGAGGAGTTTTGAGTAACAGTGTGTTGGTATTTTAGGTTTTTCCCATGTCATATGTCACGTAACAAAACTATGTTAAGGTCCACACAGTAGATTTAGGTAGCAACACACTTTATAATGGTTGGGCTTAAAATAAGTTTGTACACTAAGCAAGATGCGTACAGAACCAACGTAACTTCACACCACTAATGTCACTGAAAAACACTGCACAAATGTCACTAACAAAATGAAAGTTACAATATTGTAACCCTAGTTCTATAAGCACAGGGGGAGCCATCTACCAAGGAAACCTTGTCGCTATTGTGCCTCTCGCTGACGAGGGTGTGGGATGGTCTGGTGGAGTCTGCCTTATATACTGTAGTGTCCGCACATAGTTGGGTAGGCACATCATAATTGGCCAGCTACTTTAACTGAAGTTCAGTGGGCGAATGCATGCTCGTGACTGGCAGAGAGTATTACCCAAAGACTAGTGGAGGGTGGAGCCTGTGTGAATTAGAACCTCCAAGCCAAACACAAGAGTCTCCTGGTTGAAAGCCCTGTGTTTGTTGGACCCATCCATCTCCCCTCCTACCCCCAATGAGCAGTCTTTCTTACTTGTTATATTACGTCACTAGCTTAGCATAGCGTAGCATATTTATGCAGCTGTGTTGACATTGAAGTCAGTACAAACTACATGGTGTAATACATGGTGTACACATGACATGCCAAAAGCAAGAACAACGTTCTTATTTCACACTAAATTCGTTGCAAATTATTGTGTCATTGATACACCTTCCAGTGTGACCAGGCTGCCATTTAACAATGTTAGAAATGAAACAGATGAATGATGTGTTATACTCCGTGATACTAGTATGTGTATGTACAGTTCATTGCACTATACACCATACATGTGTGCTGCAGCACACAAAATTAAATTAGTTCAATTCCATATAGGCCCATTGCCATTGCTCAGTGCTTCAAGCATAATTGTGACCTAAATTCAGTGTTCACTTTTATTTTCTCTGAGTTGTACAGATACAGACACTGACATCTGAATAAACTATCATAGTCTATGGACTCTATGATAAGATAAGTCTCTATTGATCCCCAGAGGGAAATCAGTTTACACTCCAAACATCTGGTCAGATCATTAATCTGATTACAGACGGTGTTTGTTTTCTGGGCTACATGTAAATCATTGTCAGTCATCCTCCAGTCCAGAAGGAGGTGCTGCTGCACCTTAAGCTATTTTTGGTAACTGACAACAAATACTAGAAGAAGAAGATAACAAGGAGTGAGACAAAAGTTTTATCATCTTCATGGCTCTAACCTACACCGCTCTCTCACTCTTTAAGCCCTTTCATAAATTTATAAAAACTGATTTAGTGTTAGCACACTAACGTTAGCTGAAACTAAAAGTTACGTTGACTTATGTCAAGGCAAATGTCAAATGTGTTAGCATCACATTTTGGGTCTGATTAGTTCATGTATTGTATAGTTAATGTTAGCTCCATTGGACATTTTCTGTCTAGATAGATTTTTTATTGTGTGGAGTGGACATGCCGTGCAATGCAATCTGGTCACCCTGCGTTGCAAGAGTGCTTTTAGAAACAGTGAACTATTTTTGTAGTGTAACAGAAAAAAAGGTTCCAAATGAGTCGCCATATTGGTCTGGTTTGAAATCTGGGAGCAAATAGCCTGTGAATGAAAGTATTAATCCATTCAGATGCCTAATTCCTAGTGGCACGTCCATCAAGTATTCAATGCAGGCAAGCGGGACGGCCCGTCGCATCCAGAAACACCCATGTGGACACATACCAATACAGGCCATTCAACAATCAAACTGATCAGAGATCAGATAAACACTACAACAGCTCAGTGCGCTTTCTGTGTTGAAATCACTGGAGCAGCTTTAATGAGACGGCGAGAGCGACAGCTTTAAGCTCCTGTTATCACAGTAATGGATCCTGGAGAGGTTATTTCCACAGACTGCTTGCTGACATATGAGAGGAGTGAAGATTACAGACGTGCCCACGAATGAGTCTCAAACCTCCTCCAGAGCCGGTATAAACAATCAGATTTCAATCTGTCTTGAATGTTTCTCGGATTTATTCACACAGAGCTTTTTTTGAGATCATCTCATCGGTTTTATCCATCCAAGACACACACTAGCCCAGTGTAAAGAGGATCAATGGCCCAGAAACCAGGTTAGTTAGCCTGAACTCGCCCACTGCTGTGAACCCTGGAACAGACCGGAACAGCGCGTGGCGGTTGCATTATCTCACGGCTGTGTGATTTACGCGTCTGTTGTTCACACTGGCTGCAATTTTGCTGCTGCTGCTGCTGTTCGTTCTACACAAAAATTGACCCTGATAATGAACATATCATGTCATTATAAATGTCATTGATATTTATTTTAGAAAGAGAAAGATCAAGAAATGTGTGTTCATTCGTAAATAATAGTAATAATCCACAATTGAAATCCTGTACTATATTCATTCATGGAGCCCTGCAAGTCCCTGCATGTCCTACAACACTGCACATATTTCAGAATAAAAGCCTTGTGTTAACAAATGAAGGAGTCCTGCCCTTCTGTGGGCAGGACTCCTTCACTGAGGGTTTTATTTTGAAATGAGAGCAGGAAGTGTTGATTTAAAAATACATCTCGACTTCTTTTTGTCTGTGATATTTTCTAGAGATATATACATCGAAAGTGTCGTAATGTTGCTGATATGATGTCAATATACAGTCAAATGGTAACTTGCACTGTCTGTTGCTGCCATGAAACGTGAGCGGCTCATGTCCAAAATAGACGAGACCTCTAATCTGTAAAAGACACGCAGCTGAGACGCGCATCTCATGCGGGCAGTGAGGACTCTCTAACCTGTTAACATGGATGCAAAAATGAAAAACAACACAGCCGCCATGGGCTCCTCACGCTTGCAGTCTGTCTTAGGGCTTAAGGCGACAAGATGCATGAAAAATTGTTGATTGTTGTGGAGTGTCACAAAAAAAAATGGAAAATTTGTCTCTATGTTTATGAATGCAATAGATTTAATTTTGTGAGTATTTCATGAACTGCCTTGAGACTGTGTTGTGATATGCTATGCTCAGAATTAGTGACGTAGAATAAAAAGTGAGAGAAACTGTTACAGGTGGATGGGCCCAACAAACACAGGACTTTCAATCAGGAGACCAGAGCACAAATGACACATAATGTCCTGTAATGTTGTGCATTTATAAGCACATACTTTTTATACTTTTTCTGAGCTTTATAATAAGACATTCAGTATAGGACTGCTTTGATATGTTATCTTAAAGCCAATGCAGATATTCAGTGTTACATACTGTATGTGAGACATGAGCTGCATTGTGAGATCAAACAGAAATATGTGCTTCACACAGATATATATGGCTGCGTTGCTCCTTCACTTTGTGAATAGATCATGAGCCTCGATCTGTAAGGTCTGCACTTCAGTCTACAGGAGTTTTGCTATTTTGATGTGAATTCATAAAAAAAAGATAAAACAACTCAATATAAGGCATGATGAAGAGCATGGTTATGATGTACGATAAAAACACTTAACACCATGATGAAGAGGCGATTTTATGAGACAATCAAGACAATTTTATAACCAGGAGTGTTTTTATGATCAGCGTCAGTTGGCTACTTTGGTAGATTTAGAATTGATTCCATCTGAAGCTGCTTGTGTCTTTCAGATTCACTCGTGTATCTTAACCTTGGAGCGCACAGAATGCATTGTAAAAGCACACTTTATGGCCCGCAGAAGGACAGAACCATCCATCCACTCACCGTTGAAGCTGACGCTGCGGATGTACTTGAGAAGTTTCTTCCCTCCAGCCAGGTCCATCTCGGGGCAGATGCCGGAGTTCTCTGGACAAAGGTCCCTCTGCATGTTGTGGAGGGCGTGGGCCATGGCGTACACCGCATCGATCACAAACTGGACCTTACCCTCCTGCTCATACTTGGAATCAATGCTGATCCGCTCCTGACCTGAGAGACACAGGCAGAGTTGACAGACTCAATATATAAATTAGGAAATGGAAGCCGCAATCATGGATCCATGTGTCTTCCCTTGAAACGATCTTAAAACATCTTTTTCCCATGGATAGTGACGTCGGCCTGTCTGTCTACTTGTTCCAGCCTGAAATATCTCTTGCCTTGAAGTTCAGTACAGACATCCATGTTTCTCCCAAATAATTCTAAATCCCATCAGCCCAGGGGTGGACTGGCCATCGGGAAGTTTGGGAATATTTCTGGATTAACTTCACCAATTTCAAAGGTGCATGGAGAAGGGACAAGGTCTGAAGAGGTCAAAACTCCATTGACACTTGTACTATAAACATCAAGGAGAGGGCAAATATTGTATGTACACACAACAATACACAAAACAATGACAATTATTGCCCAGAAACTTCAAATGTACTGTATTTAGCTTAAAAAATATGCTCAAATTATAACAAAGGAAATTGCAACCCAACAGGCAACAACAGCTGTTGGTGTGTCAGTCAAGTCAATTTTATTTGTATAGCCCAAAATTACAAATCACAATCTGTCTGTACAGTCTGTACAAGATACATCACCCTCTGTCCTTTATAATGCAACCCTCTCATCAGATACATTGGATAAGGAAAAATGCCAAAAAAAGAGAAAAAAAGAAAATGTCAGTCACTGTGCTGACTTGACTATGACATGACAGTTTGGAGTGCCACTTAATCCTTCGCAAGAAGCTATGACATGGTACCAACGGATTCCTTCGGGTTCAAATAAGTTTACAAATCATCTGGCAACATGAAATGTTTTTGAATTGAAAATGACTTCAACCTTCAGAAACATTGCTGATTACTTTTCTGTCAATTAACTGATGAATTGATTAATCTAATACTAATTTGTAACATCATATTTATTAACTGCACCTCTTTATCTGTACAGTAACTATAGATGCGAAATAAAGGTAGTGAGAATAAGCATAAAGTGGCATGAAAAGTAAAGATTTTAATAAAGTAGAAGTACTGAGCACTGACTACCAAACAATAGCTGTAGTGCTGCTTCTTCCTGTGTTTTTGGTTGAATATAAATGTTGCACATGCTTACAGAGCTCATTTTAGAGACAACAGCCACCATTTCATTTAATAGTTTGGCTGACTCAGAGCATTAACGTTAATTAGCTACAGCTGATATCATCAGTCAGCTAAAAATGAGGAGACTGTTGTACTTTGTCATGCATACTGACTCGACTTTTATCTCAAACAAACCACATTCTCTGTCGCAAAAAAAAGCTTTGACAGCATTTCTAGTCACGCTAGACAAATTGTTTTAAATACTAAATCAATAACCCATAGACATTTGAAGAATTACAGAGGGCCTCAAAATACATATTACTGCAAAGGACCACAAGTCAAAAAGGATGGGAACCTTTGGTTTAGTCTGGTTTAGTAATGTGTTTTATTTTGTAAATTTTCCATGTAAAATTTTGACCTGAAAAGTAACTGCAGTTGTCAAATAAATATAATGCAGTAAAAAGTACAATATTTCTAGAATAACAGGGGCAACCTGATGTCATGGGAAGGCATATAAATAGCACAACATTTTAAGGACATTCTGTATGTCATGATAACACATTTTAAGCTCTTGGCATGTCATTTATACTCTGTTGGCTTAACACTGTGAAATGGCTTTTCATGTTTTATAGGTTTATGGAAAAAAAAAAAAAAACATCATGGTTGGGCTTAAAATAACACATACACTAAGTGAAATCCATACGTAAACAATGTAAAATAAGTACGGAAAACACATCACAAATGTCACAAACACAACCCCAAAGTAACTCAACAACACTTTGGGACTGTTCTCATACACTGTAGCTATACCTATGAAAATTAAATGAACTGTATTAATGTAAATCCCACAAAATCAATTTGTATGTAATCCTTGTAATTGTGAATAAATATGAAGAGCAGCGACTGGGAATAGGTTGAGCTGGATGGACTTTTTACCCAGGGGACCAGCATTTTTCTCCCATGTGAAACCAGAAATCAACATGGACTTCTGTAATTGTTACATCACTTCCGGTGCAATGTAACCACTGGCATAATTTAACCACAATCTTTTCCTAAACCTAACTAAATGATTTTGTTGCCTAAACCTAACCAATTTGCTTCCTGTGAAGGCAGAAGTTTATTTTGAAAAGACTAGAGTGGAAATTGAAGCTGGACATTTGTGGGAAAACATGAAAAATGAGGAATAACTCCTCAGAAGATATCATTTGAATTTGATACATGAATGTATAGAATATGTTGCTTTGGAACACAAACATCAGTATCCTGATTGAAAGTCCTGTGTTTGTTGGACTCATCCACCTCCCCTCCCACCCACCAGCAGTCTCCCTAAATTTTTATTCTACATCACTACGTCACTACCTCTGAGTGGAGCATATTCACACAGACCAGACTGAACAGGAAATAGAGATATTAGTATAAATTAAGTACTTGTACATATGACTATGTAATTTAAAAAATAACTAAAAGTGTTCTCTTTCCTCATATTAAAGATTGATATATTCCTCTATCTTTTTGTGAGCGCAAAGTGCAAAAGTGAGACATTTATTAAATCTTGTATGTGGCACGTGGAGGTGAAACAGAGCATGGAGAGAAGTGCTGAGCCGCCTGGTGAGACATTAAAACTCTTATGTGAGTGCCGTTCTCCCAGCTGGTGGTGAAGCCCAAGGGAGTGAAACCTGAGCCTGTCTCAGCAGAAAAGTCGAGCGTGGATAAAGTTATGCGCTCCCTAAACAGCAGCAGTTTGCATTCATGTAGAGCCCGATAACAGGATTATGATGTTGGCTGTGTCCATTGGGCAATAAAAAGGGAGAATATTGGCCTTTTATTAACTGCTAGCCGGACATATGGTCCATGCTGATATGATGGAGTGGCCTCTCAGACACTCATTGTGATATGTTGTTTCAAATGTTGCATAATTTTGGTTAAATGAAACTGATCAGTTGTTGATCTGTTTCACCGACCACTGAATATGAGGGTCACACCTGCTAGCAATGTTGAATTTTTCTACAACTTTTCTACAGCAAGCAAACAGCTTTTTAACATCTCCTATGCCTGCACAGGAGATGTTAAAAAGCTGTTTACTTGTTTTCTTGTAAAAAGGCAGAAATGGGATTTTATTCATGCTGGGGCTCGTCCAGTTAATTATTTTGTGGAGAGAACAAAGCGAAGTGAAGATTTCTGGCATTTGTATTGTAAGCATCATAAGCCTGCCTACTACTAACCCTTCTCATGATTCAAACATACTTCAAATAAGCAAAAACAAATGTTTTTTTTTTATGTAAAAACAAAATAAATAAATAAATAAATCAATAAAAGAGTGCTGTGGAGAGAGGGGCATGCAGATGCAGAAATAGATAATTACTTGAAAAACAACTGACAGAAACTACAGAGATACTTCATTACACACATTTTGAGAAGCACAGAGAGCGACTGCGGGAATGTCGACAAAAAGTTTCATCTTTAATAACAAGGTTCTCCAGTAACACATAGGCTACTTGCCTTTGTGTTACTGGAGAATACCACTTTACATGAATAAATACTAGGACCATCAATCGATTAAAATATTTAATTGTGATTAATTGCATGATTGTCCATATTTAATTGTGATTAATCATAAGTTAATTGCATATGTTTTGTCTGCTCAAAATGTACCTTAAAGGGAGATTTATCAAGTATTTACTACTCTTATCAACATGGGAGTAGACAAATATGCTGCTCTTTGCAAATGTATGTATATAATTATTATTGAAAATCAGTGAACAACATAAAACAATGACATATATTGTCCCGAAACCCTCACAGGTACTGCATTTAGTCAAGTCATAGTCATTGACTTGACTATGCCTGGATCCAAACTGCATGTGATTATCATAAAGTGGGCATGTAAAGGGCAGACTGGTGGGTATCCATAGAAATCATTTTCATTCACAGATCTGGAGGTCAGAGGTCAAGGGACCCCTTTGAAAGTGGCTCTGCCAGTTTTTCAGCCAAAAATTAGCGCATGTTTGGAGTGTTAATAAACCTCTTTCGTAAGCAATTGTGACATAGTTGGTACCATTAGATTCCTTCTGATTTCATATGATACCAGTATCGTCACACTTTAAAATTGAGGCTGCTACAACCTAAAAATCATATGTTGGGTTAATGCATTAAAGAAATTACTGGCGTTAAAACAAATTTGTGTTAACACGTTATTATTATCACGTTAACTTTGACAGCCCTAGCTATTAGATTTCAGCCTTCTCTGAGCAATGTGAACTTGACAATGTGATTCTACAGTCCTTTCTCATTCCCATGGCGTTAAATAGAGGCTTCGTTACAGCTGTTGGCGTTCTGTACCACCTGCACAAGGCACCTTTAGCACCGATATGAAACATCCACGGCAGCAGTAAATTCTTAGGGAATGTAAGCTGGGATTGTGGTGACGTAGTTAAAAGAGTGAAAGACACACACCAGGCAAAATGGAGGTGGCTGGGTCCAACAAACACAAGGCTTTCATCCAGGAGACAGCGACTGCAATGTTGGATCACAATGTGTAATGGCTGCTATATGCTGATCGGGACCAGATCAACTGGAGAATGAGAGAAATGGTCAAATAAAGGAAATCAGACAGGATTTCTTATGATAAATACAAGCTAACTGGCCTTAGCACTGCATAAAAAAGCCTGATTAGAGCATCCATGTAATTCTGTCGTGGTATCTCTAATATTGAGGCAGCAGCATAATGAAAAGAAATAGAAATCTTATAATGAGGATAGACATTTTAATGACAATATATCCAGCTGTTGACCCATCTGATCACAACCACTTTGTTTAGCTACAACTTCACAATTTGCTGAGAATGAGACTGAGCCCTGGGTAGTTTTTGCAACAGATACATTATTGAAAAGAAAACCAAGAGGCTTCTGTGATGACAAAGTTGCCAAATGATGACAATGAGAGGAAGAGATGCAAATAAATTCAGATAATCACAAAGACAGTGGGGTAGATTGTTGCTGAGTGAAATTGCAGCGCATATAACTGTGATGCACAATTACTTAGAATTGTTCTCATAGTGTTTCATGAGACTGGTGGAAACATTATGCACCAAAATTACTGAAGCAGTTTAAATGGCAGCAGCTGCAGGGCCTCAGCTTACACAAAATGACTGGGTTCTAAAACAAGAAAAAAGACACTCCAAAAGACCTTGGTATTTTGTTATTTTACACTGCAAGAGGAGTTTATTCTCTGGCCTCATAGGGTGCTGCAGTAGTTTAGGACTCTTCTGGGTCCCTTGTTCCAAAGTTGATTGTTTTTTTTGTTCAATGTCTGAAATAAGGTCTGTAGTTAACACAAGCTGAGGAGACTTTCATGTTTTGTTCAACATCTTGTTTTGTTATACATCAGTAAATACACCGGGCATGAATCTTGAAGCTTTCACGTGTCCTCTGGCAATCTCAACCAACTTTACTGTCTTTCAGATTCCATGCCATACTAGCTTGTTAAGAAGGAGGCTAAATAATGCCCTAAAGTTATGCAAAATTTTGGTGAGAAAAAACTGGCTTTGCCATTGTCAAAGGGGTCCCTCGACCTCTGACCTCAAGATGTGTGAATGTAATTCAATTCTTACAGAAATCTCTAAATGCCACAAGTTTTTGTTATCAAACAAAACAAACAACACACAGAAGAGCCCCAAGCCACATTTGAACCTGTGACCCTCTTGCTGTGAGGCGAGAATGTAACCACGGCACCTCCATGCAGAAAAAAGGTGACTGCTAACAAGTGGCTAAATGTGACTACAGAGGCAGACTGCTAACCTCGTGGTTCAGCTGTCTTCAGTCTGGTTGCTTAGTCCACACAAGAGTTTGATTGACAGCTTTTACCCCAGAACATCCCAGAACAACAAACCAACTAAACCAACACATCCGACTTCATTTAATGAACCAAAGAGGTTTGAACCTTAACCAGAGAGATTAAAAACACTTATATTTTTTGGCCATTTAAATATGTGGAATATTTGTTCCACATTGGATTTCTTGCCAAGATATTTAAATGTGAAAGGCACCAGTACTTTACCTCATTAAACATGAGTTACAGAGGAATCTTGTAGACATCTAACTACTGACTTCACAGTTGGTGGGTGTATGTATCAGGAGCCAGAGGAGTACTTTCAAATGTGGTGCAATTTGACCAGATGGTGGTGCTATTACAATGAACTTTACATTTTGACCTGTAAAGTCTCAGAAATAAAATTATTTTTTTTCCCCAGGAATCAATCTATATATAAGCCACAACCATTCGCATCAAGACTGATATTCATCTATTTTAAATTTTGTCCAAATCTGATTGGATAGGAAAGTTTACTTTTTTTGTTGTTGATGTTCAAAACTGTTTCACCATAGCTGGCCATCAAAGTAGCTCAAATGCTGTGAGCAGGATTTATATTACGCTTTGAATTATTGGGACTGCATTTGGTGGACATGTGTAGATATGATGTCTGTGTGACCATTACAAATTTTGCACCATTTGGCCAATGGGTGGTGCAGTAGCAGCTTCATCTATCTGTAAAGGAAGTATAAGTTCCCTTTGCATATCTAAAGAACCGTTCATCCAGTCAACTTCACACTTGGCCACAGTGCAGTTCTTGATAATGCTGCAAGCAGAACTTCTGGGGGGCCAAGCAATTGGCCCATTCTAGATGGGCATGCATATTACCTCCAGTTTACAAATCAACAGTACAGGGTATGTATGATAGTTAATACTAATTTGAATGAAAAAAAAATGATGCTAAACAAAGGAAAACTTTGGTTGAATCCAAGGAATGTGCAAACCCCATCTACATCTCCATGATAAAGTGTCCCCGTCCCAGCGCTCCCTTTGATCCTCTGCATACCCAGCAGGCCTATCAAAGTGAATTGATGAGCACTGTTGGTGTTACAGGAAGAGGGAATGAAGAAGACAAAGGAACAAGCAGCTGAGCAGCACACGCATGTTTCTGAGTCGCCCTACATGATGGCTGGTGTTTGGTGCCGTGCAGCAAAGCAGCAGCATCAGAGCAAAGTCCATTACGATCATGTGTGCATGTGTGAGAGAGAGCGCAGCAGAGACTGCTGGGATGTTTTGATCCACCCCATTAACTTTCTTCTCTGCCCTTTTTCCTCAGTTGTAATTTGCTTTCATGCTACAATGTCTCTTCATCACCCTCTCTCTCTATCATGCAGTCTCTTTCCATTATGTCTGTCTTCCTCTTCTTTATTTCTCTTTAACTCCAACACTATCTCTTCTCCATCTCTATCTCTCTACAAACGCACAGAAATGCACATGCTTCCTACCATAAACAACAATTCATTTCAATTTTATTTCCAGTGGTTATAAAGTTATAAACATCTGCAGGTTACAAACACTAAATCTGCTGGCTTTTACTTTGTTGGTTTGGGAGCTAATTTATCAACATGAATTAAAATTAGAGCTGCCAGTCAATTCCATCCATCCATCCATCCATCCATCCATCGTCAACCGCTTATCCTGTTAGGGGTCGCGGGTGGGTTGGAGCCAGTCCATCGCAGGGCACATATAGACAGACAACATAGAGACAGACAACCATTCACGCTCACATCCACACCTATGGGCAATTTAGAGTAATCAATCTTTGGACTGTGGGAGGGAGCTGGCGTACCCGAAGAAAACCCACGCTTACACGGGGAGAAGATGCAAACCCCACACAGAATCGAACCTTCAACCCTCTTGCTGTGAGGCAACAGCGCTAACCTCTGCACCACCGTGCAGCCCGCCAGTCAATTCAAATATTTAATTGTATGATTGTCAATAGTAATCATGATTGATCGCAAATTAATCATAAATTAATCACACATTTTTTACCTGTTCAAAATGTCTCTTAAAGGGAGATTCGTAGTACTGTTTACTACTCTACTCTACTCTATTTACTACTACTGGGACAACTACTGGACAAATATGCTACTTTATACAAATGTTTGAATGTATTTATTGCTGGAAATCAATGAACAACACAAAACAATAACAGATATTGTTCAGAAACCCACAATGGTTCATACTTTAGCATCAAAAATCTGCTGATGACAGTTTTTCATCACCAAAATATAGGTCATATGACATGGTTGGTACCAATGGATTTCTTAGGTTTTCTAGTTTTCATACTTATGATACTAGTTTCTTCACTCTTGCATTTAAATTGAGCCCGCTACAATCTAAACATCGCAAGTTGAATTAATTAATTATCAAGTTAACTTTGATAGACCTACTTTAAATACAACTGTCCACTACATAGTTGTGTGTAAATTGTGTGTACAGAATGGAATGTAAACAAGTCCAGGTCACACTGGACTGTGTGGAGCTAACCAGATGAGTCTCCACTGTGTGTGTTTGGATTAAGAAATATTATATTAACAGATAACTTTTTATGTTATGATATCATATTGTCATGAACAGGTAATAAAATAATGTCTGTCAATTTACCTTGTGAAGATGACCCAGCCCGTTTGCATGAAAAGGTGCATAAAAGCCACAATAATGCACCAGGCGTTTAGCACACAATTAGTACACCTTTCTGAATTTCAGCATGTCATTTGTACGTCATGTATCATGTACGGACTGCGGTGTGAACACATCCATGTATAAATACTACAGTAAGAGTTAGTGAAATAGCATAAAAGCAAGAAAGAAAACAATCACCAGACTTTGAACCAGGAGACTGGTGTTCAAGACCATTGCTGACCTGTGTCGACCTCTGTTTGGTAAGTTACGTTAGTGTTTATTGTTGTGATGTGTTTTCTGTAGTTGTGTTACGCTGTTTTTGTACATGTTTTATTTAGTTTACTTACTTATCTCAAGCCCAACCATGACCCTAACTGAGTGGCTTTCTTGCCTGAACCCAACTGTGGACGTTTGCATGGCGAAAAAATGACATAAAAAGGCTAAAGTGTGTACTGACAGACAGAAGGTCTGTGTAATGTTTTGCATTTTATACACCTTCCTGTGAGACTGGGTTGGATGTCCACGAGCAGCAGATACAAAATAAAAAATAACAGAATCAGCACTTTCTTGTTGCTGAGATGCATAAGGTCAATTGTACAACACTTTGTCTCCAACACCATCAGTCTCAGAGAGGTCAGCTAAACACTAGCAATGAATCTCACATCTTTGTTTTTTAAAAGCTCATGTCACTAAGCTGGATCATCTCTATTTCTCTCTTACTCGAAACTCTCAAGCACTTATGAATAACTGACAATGTGCTCCATCTGGACTTCACACAGTTTCCACAAGTTTTCGCTTATTTGTCAACAGACCAACCCTCAGCCCTCTGGCTCCTTATATTTTTTTGACAAATCTCAAAAACATGTTTAGCAAAAGTCCTTGAGAGTTTGATCTCCCTCAAATGCTCCCATTTCATCAATAGAAGCTTTATAAATGTCAACCGGAGCACCTAATCTGAGGGTTAGCTTTGGTATTTTTCATCCTGGAACATATTTTTCCATGTTTTTGTGTGTAACTGACTAATAGCGACAACAATTTCTGAAATTGGTCTAGTATTAAGGGAAAACACGGTAGAGGGCAGCCGCTCAGGGGCTGCAATGTAATCCTATTGGGGTGAGCTGGCACAATCATTTATGTCTACTAAAAGTGTGATGGGCTCTGTTTTTTATTATGAGTATCTAACTCTTATAAGTATAAGAACAGAAGGGATCATGCAAAAGGTAAGAAAAACACTGAATTTCTCTGAAACTTCTGTGGGACAGCGATACATGCTCTCCACACAACAAACAGAAGCATGTGGCTAATTATTATGCAGAATGACATAATCACATCTTCCTGTCTCTTGGCCTTGAATGCCTTCGTTGGTTGGTCACATTTAATCATGAAATGAAAGTGAAATTAGTATGGTCCAGTGACATCATTTTTTTGCAGAATTATTAGTCATGTGCTGTAGGGACATTTTTTAGAATATATCGGATTAAGGGTCCATCACAACAATGACATGGCACCAGGTCCTTTCCATAATGTTGTCAGACACTTATAATAACAAGAGGCAAAAACAAGCACTTTTAGGGAAGTAACAAGGGCTGTCAATTGATTCGAGATTAAATATTTATGTATTTTGGGGGCGCCGGTTCAAGTCCCCCATGGACCAAGACCAACTGGTTGCTGGAGAGGTGCCAGTTTACCTCTTGGGCACTGCCGAGGTGCCCCTGAGCAAGGCACCGAACCCCCAACTGCTCGGGGCGCTTGTCAGGAGCAGCCCCCTCACTCTGACATCTCTCCATTACTGCATGTGTGTGTGTGTTTGTGTGCATGTACCAAGTATAAGTTAAACAGAGTGTAAATTGAATTTCCCCACTGTGGGACTAATAAAGGCAGATCTTCTTCTTCTTCTTCTTCTTCTAAAGGAATATCTTCTTCTTCTTCTTCTATTTTGTCCATGAGTAATCGCAAATTAAGCACACATTTTTTAGCTGTGTAAATATTTAAAGGGAGATTTGTTATGTATTTAATACTCTTGTCAACATGGTAGTAGGGAAATATGCTTACTTTATGCAAATGTATGTATATATTTATTATTGTAAATCAATTAACAACACCAACAATGACAAATATTGTCCAAAAACCCTTAAAAGTAATGCATTTAACATAACAAATATGCTCAAATCAACCCATTTTCACTCAAATACCGCTGGCTGGTTAGTGCCCCTTGGCATCAAAAACTAACACATGGAGGTATACTTTAAGAAACAAACAAATACAAGACTTTTGTCAAGTTACTCTTCAGTATTGTTAGTCCTGTGAGCTGCTAGGACTGTCAGTCCCGTGAGTCACATGAATAGGCAGTCATGCAAGTCGTTAGTACCATCAGTCCAGTGAGTCATTGGTCACGAGTCCCTGGTATTGTCAGTCATGTGAATCAGTAGTGATACGAGTCATTAGTATTGTCAGTCATGTGAATCGGTAGTGATACGAGTCATTAGTATTGTCAGTCATGTGAATCGGTAGTGATACGAGTCATTAGTATTGTCAGTCCCGTGAGTCATGTGTCGCTAGTATTGTCAGTCACATGAGTCGATCGTCACATGAGTCATTTATTATCGTCTGCTGTGAGTCTGGTGAGCTACTAGGAAGTGAAGTTAATGTCAACCACAACCGTTTCCCAACCCGAACTTAGTGGCTGTGTTGCCTAAGTTTATTCTGAAAGGACACTATGCATGTAAGGAACCTGGTCTGTCCAACAGTAAGGAAAGAGGGGTACCTCGTGTGTCAGTCTCCAATGCTGTGACGCACTGACCAAGTGGAGGTATGTGACAAGTTGGCAATGTGAATCTGTTGGGAAAGTCTGTAGGAACTGTATGATTAAATTATTTTCTTACCATTTACGGGGAGCCAACAGGAAGTCAAAGAACATGAAACACAGAGGCTTTTTCGGTGAATGCTTCCAAAGAGAAACTTTCATGAATGAAGCATCATGTTTTGATGCAGTCCTCATTAATACATCCATGATCTCTACATAAAGGAGACGCTACTTCATTTGCACTGACTTCTATACAGAATCAACCAAGACAGAAGTCATTCGTAGATATACTTGGCTACTTTCATTTTCACTTTAATTCTATTTTTATTTTCAGTTTTCTTCACCTGAGGATAAATTCCAAAGGGAATTCTTTCATCTCACCCCATGGTCTGGTATTCATGCTTTCATTCCCTCCAACTCTTGTAGATATTACAGGGTTTTCTACTGGCACCAAACAGACCGACAGACCACATGTCCCTGAGCTGGTCCTCTGTAAGCTGAGAAGACATTTGGGACAATTAATCTTTAAGTTGTGTTGTTTTTAACCAAAACAAATGTGCAAAAACAATAATTATGTGAGGATGTGCATGCACACAAATATGTAGTGTTGTTCAGAGCCTCCGCCTCAGCTGGGATCTCATTAACTGACACTGTCAACTATGCATCACTGTATCACTGAATATATTTCTTGAATAATCACATGAGCTGAATTATGTATGGGACACCCCCCCCCCCCCCACCCCCCCCAAGCAAACAAATCCCACTTTAACCTCTGCTCATCTCATAAACACATTTTCCTCCAGAATATTCAGAATCCTTTGAGTATGACTATTGACATGACATGTTAGCAAGGAAGGTGGCTTTCTATATCAGCAAAATAAGTAATACTAGTCAGCCATGCAGTGGGAGTGAGCTCTGCACTGATGGGTTTTCTTTTCCAAACTGGTCTCACATTCCACATATCATGGAATGATAGTGTTTTTGCATGTCATTTGTATGCCAAACAAATATCTGCAGCTAGGTTCAGGCAAGAAAACCATAAACATAGGTTCAGGCAAGAAAAGCACTTTGGGAAAACATCATGGTTGGGCTCAAAATAAATGGGTAACCTAAGTAAAATGTGTACAGAAACAACTATGGAAAACAAGTCACAAACATCAACATAAAACACATGACAATCATCATGTGACTGACGCCACGAATGCAACTTACAAAAAGACAAGCTCAAACACAGGTCTGGACCCATCTACCATCCTATCCAAGTTGTCTTTCTTGATTTTTATACTTCATCATTAACTCTTGCCCTAGCATTTATATGCAGATGCTTTTACACTGCAGTCGGTGCAGGATACATGACATAAAAAGACATGTGGAAATCAAGTAAGGCATACTGATCGCACACTTGTGCCTTGCACATTATCATGGCATTCGTAAGCCATGTAAATCAAGACTGTACAAAATTCATTTGCCAGCCAAATACTGTGTTGTATTCAACATGTTTCAACACAGGATTTTGTTATTCAGAGCCGTAGCTGCAGCAGTCAAGGGAGACTTTCCATCCCAGAATCTAAGGTCAGAGAAGGCACCAATTACACTGAATAAATCTCAGTTCACAGACACTATTTATTCTCTCAGCAAGTGATGACGCAAGTTATTTTACTGGATGAAATAGAATGTATTTTTAATTTAGTTATTTATTTCTTGTTTGCAGCAAAACATTATCTGACAAAGACTCTGTTGCTCCGGCAACCAAAATACAGAAATCAAGGTAGGAAAACGCAGATTAGCCTGCAGAACAATCTCATGTTGATTTCAGTGTTTCTTTGTTTGTATCAACATCTCTTGTGAACTGAAGCGCATGAAATCCCACGAGAACTTTCTGAGCTGTTGGAAACACTTTGCAGCAGTCACCATGTAATGTCTCATCATAATCTCAAATGTTATGTTAAAAAGCAACACACTGTAAACAAACCACCAGTTTGTTGGTTTGTACTTCATCTGCTAACAATAGACTTGTCCTTCAGCCCATTGTCACAAAAAGGTGTATAAATGTCACAATAATGCACAAGGCATTTTGTGTTCAATAAGCACACATTTCTTGATTTTGGTGAGAAAGGCAGGTGGGGAGGTGGATGGGCCTAATAAATACAGGGCTTTAACCACAAGACCGATTTTCAAGACCATTGTTGACTGTATTTGTTTTGTTTTTGTTTGTAAGTTACATTAGTGATGTTTGTCATTTTTTAAAAAATTGTTCCGTGTTTTTTGTAGTTTACTTGCTTATTTTAAGGCCATCCATGATGTATTCCCTCCACGTTAGCGGTGCATGATGGCTGCCTCGCTGAACTGCTACGTTTACGTGCTGACGTCCACATTGGCAGCATTTCTGCTGTCTTCAGCCCTTTCTTTCAATAGAGTTTACCTTTCTTAATGGCCTAATGCTGATTCAGCATTCCCAGTATTCTTCTTTGAATCTTTATTCAACTTCCTCAACTTCATCTGTCTCTCTCTGTTTCGCTCTCTAACACACACACACACACACACACACACACACACACACACACACACAAAAATGCCAGAAGTTAATTGTATCTTAACAGGGAACTCAGGAGAAGTTGTTGTTTTTTTTTT
Source organism: Pterois miles (assembly GCA_947000775.1). Lineage (NCBI taxonomy): Eukaryota > Metazoa > Chordata > Actinopteri > Perciformes > Scorpaenidae > Pterois > Pterois miles. The sequence continues at coordinate 3,408,506 of CAMQGK010000474.1, read as the reverse complement.
TTTTTTTTCAGAATAAAATCTCTGTAGAGCAGCTCTATCTATTATATCCTGTCTAGCGACTAAGCCCTGGAACAGACACGTGTGAGGAGCCCATGGCGGCTGTGTTGTTTGTCATTTCGGCGTCCATGTTAACAGGTTAGAGTGTCCACACTGCCCACGTGAGATGCGCGTCTCAGCTGCATGTCTATTAGAGATGAGAGGTCTCGTCTATTTTTGACGCGAGCCGTATCCGTTCCAGGGCACCAACAGACAGTGAAAGTGACATTTGACTGTATATTGACATCATATTAGTCACATAACTACACTTTCAATGTCCATATCTGTAGGAAGTGTCACGGACATGAAAAAAGTCAAGGTGCATTTTTAAATAAATACTTCCTTCTTTCATTTCAAAATAAAACCCCTCAAACCTTTTTTTCTGTGGACAGAACTCCTTCATTTGTTAACACAAGGCTTTTATTCTGAAATATGTGCAGGACAGTGTTGTGGGACATGCAGGGACTTGCAGGGCTTCATGAATGAATATAGAACAGGATTTTAATTGCAGATTATTACTATTATGAATGAGCACACGTTTATTGACTTTTCTCTGTCTAAAAAAAACATAAATGACATTTATAATGACATGATATGGTCATTATCAGGGTCAATTTTGGGGTCAACGCGTGAAACGCAGCAGTGAGATAACACGGCTGCCACTCACTCGTCAAGCGGCCAGTCTGGCCCAGGGCTTACAGTTTTAAAGGCTCTAGCTACCATTGCTACTGTTGCTACTAATACTACTACTACTCCTGTTCCTACTGCTTCTACTACTACCGCTACTGCAACTGCTACTACTACTGCTGGTGCTGCTGCTACTACTAGTATTACTGCCACTCCTGCTGCCGAGCTGATGATGTTCCCTGTGTGACCCAGGTTTTACTTTAACTAAGTGGTTGTCTGCGTAAACATAACTGCAGACGTTTGTGTGGCATACAAATGCCACACAAAGGCACTAAAATCTGTCCTCATGACACGTAGAATGTCTGTGTAATGTCATGGTCTGACTACTCCTGTGAGACCGCGTTAGACCTTCTGTCTGTTTGCTGTTTCATCATATTGTGTAACCATCACTTTAACACAGATAGCCGCATCACATGTATCTCTCTCTCTCTCTCTATGTCAGTGCAGTGTGTGGATTAGAATGTGAAGGCTGGTACAAATGCAACAAGGTCAAACAGATTCACTGTAGCTCAGAGGTTTGTTTTTACAGGTACATTCGTGACACATAAGTCTGTGAAGGTTCTCATTCATCCAGGCCATATTCATTCTGGCAAAAGTTGAATCGAAGGCAACTGGACTTAGATTTGTCCCTGAAGACGTTTCGCCCCTTATCCAAGTGGCTTCATCAGTTCGAACGCTGCAGTCTGACTAGTCCCCACTAGTCTGACAAACAGTGGAGTAAGACCCAGGTTTTTAACCTCTGTGGAAGTGTCCGCCCCTTATTCTCCTAAGACAATAGTTCGTTAGTGGAGTTTCAGTGTGAGTCCCACTAGTGAACGACAGTTGTTAAGGATTCAATGGGGCCAACGACAACAGTCGTTAGGCATCATGTGTGTTGCCAGTGGACGACAGTCGTTGTGTTCGTTAGGGACACTTGAGGTTAGTTTCGGACTGTCTTTGATATTGAATTTTCTTGGTACCGCTGAAAGTGCAGCATTGTAGATGGGGGATAGGTGGTGTCTGAGACCCCCTCCTCTGTTTAAAGATGGTTTTTCCAATTTAACATAGATGGCTTCCTTTACTCCTCTTTCAAACCATCTGTCCTCTCTGTCCAAGATTTTAACATTGCTGTCCTCAAAGGAGTGTGCCTTTTCCTTAAGATGTAAAAAGACAGCTGAATCTGGACCTGAGGAGGTGGCCCTTCTATGTTGGGCCATGCGCTTGTTTAAGGTTTGTTTGGTTTCCCCAATGTAGAGGTCCTTGCATTCCTCGCTGCATTGGACAGCATAAACCAGGTTGCTTTTTTGTGAGTGTGGTAGCCTGTCTTTGGGGTGGACCAGTTTCTGCCTGAGGGTGTTGCCGGGTTTGAAACACACTGGGATTCGGTGTTTGTTAAAAACTCTTCTGAGTTTTTCCGATACCCCGGACACATAGGGAATGACTATGTTCCTGCGTTTGTTTCTGTCCTTGGCTCCCTCTGCGTTGGTGGTCTTCTTGGAGCGTGTTACTCTGTCAAAGGTCCAGTTTGGATAGCCACAAGTTTTCAGAGCTCCCCTTAGATGTTTGTGCTCTTTCGCTTGGGCCTGTGTGGTGGTTGGTACATTATCAGCCCTGTGTTGTAGGGTTCTGATAACGCCTAGTTTGTGCTCCAGAGGGTGGTGTGAGTCAAAGAGAAGGTATTGGTCTGTGTGAGTGGGCTTACAACTTTTAGTCGGACTTGAGCATTTAGAGGATGGATGGCTTTCCTAGTTAGATTGACAATAAGGGGATTTCTGTGCAGTTTCCCAACCAGAACTGTTCACCATCCAATCGCATGTCAACCAAGAGAGCAGCACGTCTCTACCTGTCTGTTTGTCCGTATGATTGTTCTAGTACTATCTGAGTGATATCTGTTGTTTTCCGTTAAGTCCGATGCATTTCGTGAGTATTTCGGATAATACCACCATTTAGCACCGGTTTTTAACTTTTGTGAAGTCAAGAGTGGCCTACTTTCTCTGCGATTCCGGAGGATCGCTCCTTCCGTTCGGACCGCTGGACCTGTTCACCTGTCGGAGCTGGATGGCGAAACATCGCCTGGTCTGATTGGTTCATACTTCCCAGGATAAAGGAAAGTGCTTCTCTTCGTGGCTCTGATAGTGGTGTTTGAAATAATTTCCACTGTTTTGGACGCCACTTGGTCCTGATTTTAATTCATTTATCCACAGTGCTGCTTTGCCGGGTTTGATTTTCCTGTTTACGTGAAACGTCACGATACGTCATCGTCTGACTCAGGGGGACGGAAAACCCGGATTGGATTCCTACTGCACTGACCTGGTTTTCCTCTATATCCCTGCTCCCAGCTGCTGTACATGTTGATCAGCATGTTTCTTTGAGCGCCTCTTCTGCTTCTACTGACTGCGCTGTATCCACGTCAGGCACATGAAGGGTGTGGAGACCAACATGTGCCTCATGATCACCCTCGAAAAGTCACAAACTGGGATTTTATCTCCTTTAGGGGCTCTCCAACATGGATTAAACAGTCCAATGAGAGCCTTGTGACTCTACCTCATCTTATTCACCTTTTTAGTACATATGACTGGCTGTGCTCTTTCCACTGTTATCCTCCAAGTAACCTGTGGGATATGAATAACCCTTCTGTACAAACACAAAACTCAGTAAAAAGGAAATGTTTTATTATCCTCTTGCTTTTGTTGTCAGGGAATATTCAGCCTAACCCTGGCCCTGATTTAACTTGTTTGAGTACCCCTAGTGATTTTAAAGCTCGATCTGGGCTTGGTATTATCCATCTGAATGTCAGAAGTCTACTGCCAAAACTGGATCTAGTGAAAATCTGGGCCAAATCCTCAGATACTGATGTTCTGGTCTTGTCTGAAACATGGCTAAACAAATCCATCACAGACAAGGACATTGCTATTAAGGGTTACAAAGTTTTTCGTTGTGACCGTCCCAGAAGAGGTGGTGGCGTGGCCATTTATGTAAAAAATACGTTTCCTGTTACCACTCTCTCATCAGTATCTCTCAGCAGACAGTTTGAACTTCTTGCTTTAAATCTGGAACTTCTTAAGGGGCATTTTATCACTATTTTAGGTTGTTATAGACCCCCCTTCAGCAAGCACTGAGGTTTTATCATCATTGAAGAAACAGCTTTTAGCTTTAAATTTTAATGAGATTCTCCTTGCTGGAGATTTTAACTGGGACTGGTTGTCCTCTGTCTCTGACAGTTTTAAATCTATATGTGACTCATTTAATCTCACTCAGCTAGTAAATAGCTCAACACGTCCTAACCTTAAACGCCCAGAGAAAGCCTCTCTTCTTGATTTATTTTTAACAAATGCCCCTCATAAATTTTCACGTTGGTATTTTTGCCAACGATATCAGCGATCACTGTGCTATTGCTACAATCAGACAAGCTAAGCTCCCAAAGTCAAGACCACAAATTGTTCTTAAACGAGATTTTAAGCATTTCTGTGAGCAAGCTTTTATTCATGACTTGTGGAACGTTGACTGGAGCAGAATCTCTCTAATCGATGATGTGGAGCTGGCGTGGAATTTCTTTTATGATGCTTTTATGAAAATTATAAATAAACATGCTCCTTTCCGTAAATTTAGAGTGAAAGGCCGAAATAATCCTTGGTTTTCATCTCAGCTGACCAGTCTATTGAGAGAAAGAAATGTTGCCTGGGCTAAGGCCAGACAATCCAAATCCCAGGCTGATTGGCTGATTTTCAGACAGCTTCGAAATCGTTTTACTTCTCTTGTTAAAAAGGCTAAATCTGACTATTATCTTTCAAAAACTACATGTAATTTAAATGATCCTAGAAATTTCTGGAAAGTGATAAAATCCTCATTTGGACAGGAAACTTCATATGAACTGCCAGCCAGCATTGTGACAGAGTCAGGTATTATTACCGATAAATCTGCCATTCTAAACAGCTTTAATCAACATTTTATTTCTTCAGGCTCCTTATTTGAATCGGGTTTTTCGACTCAATACCACCCACATGAGCAGAGGCCTCATTTTTCACCACCCCCAACAAACTCTGTGGCTAGACCGTTCACTTTTACTCTTTTTAATGTGTCCATAAAGCATTACAGGCATTAGATACAAACAAATCTGCAGGTCCTGACAAGCTCGATCCTCACTTTCTCAAACTGGCCGTAGACTTTATAGCAGAGCCTCTCACTCGCATCTTTAATCTGACCCTTTCTAGAAATGAGATTCCCAGCATATGGAAATCTGCCCATGTTTCCCCCTTGCTGAAAGGAGGGGATCCATCAGTAGTCAATAACTACAGGCTGATCTCCAAACTGTGTGTTTTAGCCAAAGTTCTTGAGAAATTAGTGAGTGAACAGCTGAAAGACTTTTTGGACACAAATGGTATTTTATCAAAATATCAGTCAGGTTTTAGAAAACAACACAGCACAACAACGGCTGCTATTAAAGTGGTAAATGACATCATTGAGGCTTTGGATTGTAAAAAATATTGTGCAGCTCTTTTTATTGATTTATCAAAGCTTTTGACACAGTTGACCATCTCATCCTGGCAGATAGACTATCCAGCATCGGCCTATCCAGACACGCTGTGAGGTGGTTTTCAAATTACCTGTCTGCCAGAACTCAGTGTGTTCAGTTTGCTGGATCGTCATCTTCCTTTCTCCCTGTGTCAAAAGGTGTCCCCCAGAGCTCCATCCTAGGTCCACTGCTATTCTCAATATATATAAACAATCTATGTGATGACTTATCAAATGCTGCTTTTCATTTTTATGCAGATGACAGTTATCTATTGCTCATCTCCCTCAGTAGCACAGACACTTGAAATTCTGCAGTCTGCATTTAATTTGGTTCAATCTCGTTTAACTGAACTTAAACTGGTGTTAAATGCAGAGAAATCCAAATTGATGCTTTTCTCAAATGGAAAAACACTACCATCTGATCTCCCCAGAGTCTCAACTGCTCAAGGGTTTCACATTGAACTGGTCCCAACTTATAAGTACTTAGGGATCCTCATTGATCAAAACCTGACTTTCACATCACACATTGAAAATCTGGTGTCCAAATTGAAAATTAAATTGGGGTTCCTTTTTAGAAACAAATCCTGTTTCTCCCTCCAGGTGAGGAAATATCTTATTTCAGCAATATTTTTACCAGTATTGGACTATGGTGACCTGCTTTACATGAATGCACCTGACCAGAGCATAAAGAGGCTAGATACTATATACCACTGTGCGTTACAATTTGTTACTGGCTGTGGAAATCTGGTACACCATTGTTCCCTTTATGCTGCTGCTGGATAGACATCATTGTCTGTCCGCAGGTTTTCACATTGGTCGACTCTCATATATAAATGTATCCTTGGACTGGTGCCTTTATATCTCAGTACATACTTGTGTACAAACCACAGTCAATATGGCCTGTGCTCTCAAGATGTCATACAAATGTTGGTCCCAAAGGTCAGAACGGAGCTCGGCAAAAAAGCATTTAAATATGCTGCTCCGCTCTCGTGGAACGTTATGCAGAAGGACCTGAAACTATCAGATTTTACCACTATGGGAGAATTTAAGTCCATTTTAAAAAATCGAGAAAATGGCACTATTGGTCGCTGTAACTGCTCCTCAATTTTTTTGTCCTTGAGTCATTTTAATATTGACCTGTTTGTGCAGCACAGCTGCTATTGTGCTGTACATATAACTGCACATGCTATTTGTTTATATGTCTATGGTGTGTGATTGCTGTATTGGTCTGCTTATATTGTTTGTCTTTATATTGTTTGTCTTTATTGTTGAAATAACTTTCTCTGCTGCCCTCTTGGCCAGGTCACTCTTGGAAAAGAGATTTTAATCTCAATGAGTTTTCTCACCTGGTTAAATAAAGGATATAAATAAATAAATAAATGAATAAATCACCAAAAATGCAATTCTCACAGAAATATCCAAATGTCAAAGGTTTTTGATCCCAGATCACATCATGGCATTTTCTCCACTGGTTAAATTTAGCACCAAATCTGTATAACAAATAGTATCAGGCCAGAAATTGCTGAAACAATTTATGGGACAGTACAGAGCATGGGGATGACCATCACATACTTATATCATCATCATCTACGCTCTTATACACTGTCACAATTTATTTTTAATTGATTAATTCATGTATTAATTAATTCATATTTCTTAACACAGTGCTGAGCATCTCAAATAGATCTTCAGGTTCCCAGCTTTCAGAAGATGTACACCACTTCTATATGACATCTACCACTGACTTTTTATCTACCCCTGGACATCCTCTATCCCCCACCCCTACCCCTCTAAAAAGAGGGTGGAATTATGATGGGTTAATAACTACGATTCAAAGGGACTATCGTGCATTACATAAACTTAATGCAAATGAATTAAGTGAGGATAAAATCCACATTCTGAGAATAATGATAAAAAAAAATCTTTCCCAATGTTAATTCTAAGCTTATAGTCAGCTGTAACCACAGCAACCAGAGAAGCAGATATATTTTATTTACTTCATGCATAAAATATGAATGATAATACCCTGCTCACAGTAATAGCATAAGGCGTTTTCACATACACAGCGAGCAAAGGATAGAAGTCATCAAGAGAAAAACATAAAAAATAAGCAGCCTGAATCCAAGACTAGTTTTATCATTTTTTTTTCTGAATAAACCTAGATGACTGTTTTCATAGTGAACTGTTGGCTTAGAAAGTACTTTATACTGAAGACGACTGGGATGGATGTGGCAGCGAAACAACCTACATTTACATTCAATTCAACTTCACTCAAAACTTTCACCCTCCATCAAACAGGTTGAATGAAAATGGCCTCTGGAGGAGCACAGGATGAGCAGCACACAAAATGAAAAACAAAAAATAAATAAATAAATCAAAAGGCAGTGCCGGAGCGGCGTACGGCATTTGTTGTGTTCTTTATTTGTCTTTGGTGTGCAGTCTCATACATAAATAATGAGAGTAAATAAAATGGAAGAGGTAGTTTGGCTGAGGATGAGTGAAACACAGAAGGAGACATGCTATCAGTACCGCTCCCAAATAATCCTATTACCAGCAGAGGAGCAGCAGAGCTAGCCAGGCAGCTAATGGCACGACATCAGGAGCCCGTTAGCGCCACAAATCACAGCTCCAACAGGGGGCTCCAGCTGACTCACTCTAATACTGATTATTATTTTTATTGTGGTCATGTTTTATCACACAGTATTTAAACTCATCCTCACCTTACTGTAATATCTTCATCTGCTTTACAAGGTTAAAATCAGAGGAGTCAACTCTTCACCTGAAACAAACAGTAATCAGGATGTTGGTATCCTTTATCCTTACATTACGGTTGTCATCTAAAAAAGCAGTCCAGTTTTAACAGACATTGGACAGCTTTTCTGTTCTGTGCTGTTATCACATTAATTCTATTATTAATGCCACTATTACTGCAATTTTTTTTTTTTATGTCCACACTACCATTATTACCGCTACTATTACTCGTATCATTATTATTATTACTATTATTATTATTATTATTATATGATATACTGTATAGTGTGCTGTATCTATTATTATCAGCAATATTGCTATTAATATTACTGCTACTATTACTGCTATTATATTATCATTCTGTTATATCCACACTACTATTATTGTTAGTCATATTTCTACTATTACTGCTTTTATATTCTCTTTATATATAACTCTTGTGCTATTATTTTTGTTGCTGTGCATCAGTCAGTCTCTCTGTCAAGATGCCTCCCTGGTCAGACAGTGTGTTTATTTAATTTATTTATTTGATTTATTCTGTCTTCCCTGTCTGTGATTGTCTGTTTTAGTCTGTTTGTCCTGCCGGTCTGTGTTCCTGGTCTCTGTCTGTGCACTCTGTCATCAATCTGGTCTGCTCGCCTAACTAGCCTCACCTGCTCGGCCTCAGCTACCAAACTCACCTGGTCGTCATCAACTTATCACTACACCAGTATATCTGCTCTGCACTGATCTTCAGTCTGATCATTCAGCCCGTCCGTTGTTAGCTACCTGTCTGCCTGAATCAAGCCTAAACCTCTGTCTCCATCTGCACTGTTCAACCAGCCAGCCTGCCTGCGAGGCACGCCAAACCTCAAGCTCACCAGCAGCTCACAACTCTAAACCTTCCCTCTCACCATCAGCCTCTCCCTAGATCATCTCCCACCCTCACCATCACCTTTATTTATTAGTAAATAGTCTGCTTTTTGTGCAGCAGCAGTCTCCGTCAGCCACCTCTTATGCAGCCTTCAGATGAAGGTTTTTGACCTTTATGACAAGGACGCTTCCAAGACCGCTCTCCCTATGCCAATGTATGTATAGCGTAGCTGAATATTCAATTGAGTTCCTTATTCTGTCTACTGAGAGTGACTGAAATAGCAAGGCACGTCAAGCTGCTTTCTGTGATGGATTAAGTGAAACTATTAAGGGTGAACTTGTTTCTCAACCAGAGCCCTCTGATTTTTAAAGTTTAATGAGAGGCAACAGTGCCCCTTCACTTCCTCACTGTCGCCACGGCCCAAGGTGTCCCAGTGAACCAAGCACATCCGAATGAAGACGGTGCAACCCGAGAGGTCTCTCCTGAACCCATGCAACTTGGATGTTTTCACTTCGTGCCAGAGGAATGTCAGCGTTGCATCAGAAAGAGCTGCATGTACTGCGATAAGCTGAAACACTATCTTGCCTCCTGCCCTCTTCACCCGTTAAACAAGTAGGCTTGCCAGTAGGGGGAGAATTCTGTTGAGCCTTGCTTCTTGCCCACTCTTGGAAGGGACAGTCCACTGAGTTTTCAGACCTTATGGACTGTGGTGCAGACGAGAGTTTCCTTGATGCCTAGAGTTAGCCTAGATCAGCAATTGGAGGATAGTGCCTTAGATGGCATGCTATTAGCCAAAGTTCCTCACGTCTGTGGAGGTACGTGTTCTCCTGTCTGGAACTAATCAGGAGGAGCACAGTTTTCATGTAATTAACTCCCCATAGGTTCCTGTAGTTCTCGGTCATCCCTGGCTAGTGCAGCACAATCCCCATGTAGACTGGAGGTCTGGAAGCCACCTTGTGAGGATTCAAGGAGATGTGTGCAAGATTGCCTTTAATACACCACTGGACCATTTTGAATATCAAGTAATGCCATTCGGACTAACCAACGCCCCCACCATCTTTCAGGCCATGGTAAACAATATTCTTCGGTACACCATTTTGTATTTGTGTATCTGGATGAAATCCTTTGTGTCCAGCATGTCCGTCAAGTCCTACAGCAACTTTTGGAGAACTGCCTCTTTTTGAAAGCTGAGAGGTACGAGTTTCATGCTCCCTCAGTTTCCTTCCTGGGAGGGGTAGGTGAAAATGGACCCAGTCAAGGTACGAGCTGTCCTAGACTGGTCCTGCCCAACTAGCTGTAAGGAGTTACAAATGTTCGTAGTATTTACTAATCTCTTAAGGAAATTCATTAACAACTCTAGCTGTGTTGCTGCTCCACTAATGGCGCTTACCTCTACTGGCTCAAAAATTTTCAGTGTATACCTGTTCCTCAAGCTGAAGAGCAGTTTTGCCTTAGTTCTCAGTTCTCAGTTCTTCTCGTAATCCAGTCAGATCAAGTGAAGCAGTTTGTTGTTGAGGTGGACGCCTCGGACATTGGGGTGGGGGCAGTGCTCTCATACCGTTCTGCTGAGGGTGATAAGTTACATCCATGTGCCTTTCTGTCTCAGAAATTTGCTCCATCTGGGAACTATGACATGGGCAATCATGAGCTCCTGGCAGTGCAGTTGGCACAAAAATGAATGGCGGCACTGACTAGAGGGATCTGAACAGACCTTTGTGGTGTGAACTAACCACAAGAACCTGGCACACATCCAGTCAGCTAAGAGACTTAATGTTTGACAAGCCAGGTTTGCTCTGTTACTGTTTTTTGACGCTTTAACTTCACTCTGACCTACAGGCCCAGTTCTAAGAATACCAAGCCCGATGCTCTGTCCTGTATGCATGGGAAGGTGGATAGTTCTACCACATACACTAATCCCATCTTCTCTGCCTCTTGTGTAGTCATGGCAGTGTCTCTCAGGAATGACTAGAAAGTTAAAACAGCCCCCTGGGTTGCTTGTTCGTTCTTGACTCTGTTAAGTCCCAAGAACTTCAGGGGGCTCATTCCTCTAAACACTAGCCTTCTTCAAACAATGTTTTTGGTGGCCATCTATTGATGAGGATGCTAAATATTTTGTGTCTGCATACCATGTATGTGCACAAAACAAGTATTGTACTCATCTTAATGCTACGCCCTCTACCTGTGCTCTGCCACCCATGATCACATGTAGCCCTGGATTTTGTTCCTGGCGTACCCGCTTCTGTTGAAAAAAACCTGTTGTCCTCATTGTTGTGGTTTTTTGTTCATTTATTGGTCAAGGAAGTGTTCTGTATGTATGGATTGCCCTCAGATATTGTTTCAGATCATGGCCCCCAGTTCAACTTCAATGTGGAAGGCTTTCTTCACCTCTGTTGGAGCCAGTATCAATCTTGCCTATGGTTATCATCCACAAGGTCAAGCTGAATGGGCCAACCAAACCCTAGAAACCTCCCTCCATTGTATGGCCTCCTCCAACCCATATACCTTGTCCTCTGTCCTCCCATGGGTGGAATATGCCCACAAAACCTTGCCCAGATCATTTCTGTTCATCCCAAGCCTGTAGATGCCATAAAACCCGCCACTGTGCCCATTCAGCTCTCCTTAAAGCCTCTGACCGCTACAAGCATCACCCCTAGTGACTCTGTGTGTTTGTCTGTGTCCATCTGTTTGTCCTGCCTGTCTGTGTTCCTGGTCTCTGATCCTGCACTGTCATCAATCTGGTCTGCTTGCCTACAACGATCCTCACCACCCAGAACCTGGTTCTGCCCACGGTTTCTGCCAATTAAAGGCATATTAATCAATTGAACTGAATTGTCATTTCAAACAAACAAATTATTTTTGTTGTAAAAACTAATTTGTGTTTTGTGTTAGTAACTCCATATATCCCCACAATGACAGTGTAAGATGACACACTTTATAGATTCCTGAGATGGAAGTGAGTTTCCAGCCTCTGAGCATTAATGTAACTTAAACACTATCAAGTAATCAAATACTATTCCATTCTGCATAGCAGAATATGCCTGTGGTGAATACAGCTAATATAAAACTCTTATTGGTGCCTGACAAACCTGAAAACAACTTTTGAAGACACAATAACCAGGATGTACTATAAATAATCCAGCTCAGAAATACAATGTGCTGTAACACCAGAAGCAGATGTTCGTACTCATTTAACAACTGGCTCCCTTTGCTCTCAGCACTAATTGTTATCCTTAATAACAGCCACGCCATCTGCTTTAAAGAATGACTCCTCCTGACCTGTAAGCGCCTTGTGCCATGACATTGTTAGAAGCTGTTTTAGTTAAAAGTGTGAGGGGAGCAGACTGTTCTCAGCTATCAATGGGCTCCCTGCGCTGACAGCACCGATAATTAGTCTGGGTATCTGCTGCCATGTGGCTGCAGCTCTGAGCAGATGCTGATCGGAGTCCTATCTCCTGCTAGGAGGCCTCCGGAGGCCCCGACTATACTATACTCTAACCCCTCTCTATTTCCTTGCCTGTGGCAAAGGGACCTAGAGCTTTATGTTATCTCATAAACAGGAGTCTCTCAGTCCTTTTCTCCTTTCTATGACCTGCTCATATCTCTCTCTCACTCTCTAGCACACACAAACACACACTAAACAGGATGTCCACTGGACCCCATTGGCATCATTTTATCTAGGCTCCAGCCTTCAAAGGCACAGAGAGCATAACGTAGTCCTGACAGCTTGTTGCTGTCCCGAGCTGCTGTTGTGTGTAAACTGTCCTCACCCACCGACTGCAGGCTATTAAACCTGTTCCACCTGTAACTTCAGGTGGATCTACACAATGCCATGCAGTTAACGTTGTGAAATGATGAGCTAGGTATAGGCAACAAAAACTACTTGTTAAGGTTAGAAAAGAATGGTTGAAATAATAATGTAACAATGTAAGCGTATAAGTCAGTGTTGACTTCTGGTTTCACCAGAGACACATATATGAGGGTATACTGACATGTCATCCCTGGTCTGGTTTCCAATGCCGAGGGGCAATGAACATGCAGCGGGATTTTGTTCTCACAACTGAGCTACTCTTCCCAACCAAACACAACATAAAAATGATGACGTTTATCCAGGTGGCGGCTTTTCAGTGACATAAATACAAAACATTCTGGTTTGTAGAACACAGTGGACACACAAAGCAGAACATAGAACCTTACAGCTTCAGGTTATGAAGCTCCAGGTTGTGGATCACCACTTTCCTGCAGTGGAAAAAGAGCTACAAGATTCCAGCCCCAAGAGACTCTTTATGCAGCCTGTTACTTTTGCTGACCTGCTCTTGAGTGATTTACAGGTGATTTCAGCCAGTTATCATTTGTATTAGTGGTAAATTGGAAACCATGCTGTTTTGGACTCTTGTGCTAACGAGCAAGAAACAAGATGAAGTGAAGGGTGCATTCAGTCTTTAAAGCCTCATATCCAGGAGAATATATCAGCACACAATACAGTAAGTCTTCTTCAAAAATAACTAGATTGATTAATAGCATTCCTGGATACATTTGAGGTTTTATTTCCTGTTTGATGAAAGCATGCATACAATTTCTAAAGAAAAAACAACCTAATGAAGAAGTTAATGGCTACAAAATGAATTGATTTGATCCTGATTTTCTAAAAATAATTGCCCAATGTGTTGTAGTGAAGGTCACCATTCTCCTGCTTGCGGGGTGACCATCCTGCTGTGCATCATCCCCACCAGTTCAGTTCACCGAAGCAAACCCCAGAGCTTGATAACACGATGGAACTTCGACAGCTGCATTGTGAACACTGTGCACAAGCACAAGGATGACCTCCTAAAGTGTTTCCAGACCATCAGAGACTGGGAACTTTGACCCTGCAACTATCAGAGAGGCTGGGGGCTTTGTGAGAATGCTTGAAGATGAGGCTTTGTGTTCTTTCCTGACACAAGATCATGCTACATGTGGACATACTTTTCAACCAGCTGCAGAAGAGGAACATGGACCCGGTTTTCATCAGAGCTCTGGTCCAGAGGTTCACAGACAGCATGTTAACAATCAGGTAATTAACCCATATATTTAATCTGTGCTGATAAAGATGTTGTTAGAAAGATTAGTTGGTCACGCCCAACAGCCTGTGAAAGTTGAAATGTGCCTTTTCATCAAAGTGAATGATTATCATGGAGCACATCACAATAATATTTGTTTTAGAATTTTAAAAAGGAAATGGAAGAGACAATCAGATTTGTATAATAATGCAGGCAAAGTAGTTATTAAACCCAATCCACCAGGTCAGTTTCTAGATGAGGCCTAGCTGTTATTGAATATTAACAAATTTCAAGATTCATTTAATTGTTATTCAGACTAGAAACTGGCTAAATTCACAGCATAATAAAATTACATTGCATCTGGCTCATGAATGTAATCTAAAAATTAAAAAAGCATATATATATATATATATCACATATATATATATATATATATATATATATATATATATATATATATATATATATATATATATATATATATATATATATATATATATATATATATATATATACATATAATATATATATATATATATATATATATATATATATATATATATATATCCTGTTTGTGTGAGGACATTGAACCTGACCAGCAGCACCAGCTGCGGGAGTTAGAGATCAGGAGAAGTAAACATACTGTAAATACAATCAGAAATAATGGTGTTAAAACCTTCAGCCAGCACCTCATCAGCATTTAGAATTGCTCCGACAACACAGTGTGAAGTTCCCTGACAACACTTGAAACAACAGTGATGTACCCCATGTTGAACACAGAACTGTTCCTCATCTAGCAGAACAGAGAGTTCAAGGCTTGCAGTGGTGAGGTTCCTCTGTACCAGTTTTTCATGGAGAACAACCCTCAGAGCACTTTCACGGAGACTGTCAGTCCAGATCTTCATCACCACACCCATGACAACAGTTGAATCTGAGAGGTGCTTCTCCAGACCTTCCAGAGAAAAAAACGGATACAGGATGGCCTTAACCCCTTCAGACCCGCATTTTTTCTCCTGGGCCAAAAAAAAATGTTTAAACTGATTCTGACTGTGGAAAAAACACATTTTTGCTAATTCATGTTTTTACTAGTATTTTTTCATGTACATTCCAATGGACGCCACGACAGGATGGGTGTAAAATGTCATAAAAACTTAAGAAAAATAAGGCTGAGTTTTTCCACATCGTAATCAATCAGGTATGACCTCAGCATTTGGAACTGGATGTTTGCATGTTTTAGAGTCTGTGTACAGTTCTGAACATGCACATGAATTTGAAAGGTGTATCACAGCGAGGGTAGGGAACAGCAGTGAGGTCATCACCAGGAAAACCCACAGCCTGCAAGAAGAGTGGGAAATGCTAGGACGCAATCTGAACATGCACATGAACGCAATAGATATAACTATAGATAAGATTACCTGGAAAAAAAATCAGTTTTGCCTTTAGTAAACTATCATGGAACTTCAAACACATAACCGTACTTTTTATATTAGGCCAATGAACTGATAACACAGTTATTATAGTTGATATGAATAAATGGAAATTTAAATTTGAGAAGAAATCAGCTTGTGGATGTTTTTTTGCATTCTCATTTTGAGCTATGAGCAACCTTGAAGGGGGCGGCAGTAGCTCAGTCTGTAGGGACTTGGTTTAGGAATCGGAGGGTCACCGGTTCAAGTCCCGACATGGACCAAGACCAACTGGTTGCTGGACAGGTGCCAGTTTACCTCTTGGGCACTGCCGAGGTGCCCCTGAGCAAGACACCAAACCCCCAACTGCTCGGGGCGCTTGTCAGGAGCAGCCCCCTCACTCTGACATCTCTCCATTAATGCATGTATATGTATGAATATACTGTGTGAAATTAACAACAGAGTGAAAAAACTGGATTTCCCTACGAGGATTAATAAAGGTTCATCTTATCTTATCTTATCTTAAGCAGTTTCAGTGTGACACAAAACACAGGTGGATGTTGCACTTGTCACAAAAGACATGTTTTTCCTGTACAGTATGGCATCTTGCATCTGGTAGCCTCTTTCTTTTCATCATAATTTGGCATGTGGTCAGTCTGTGAACTGGTCTGCGGGGCACATGCTGTGGTTCTGGAGACACACTGGGTCTTCCACGGTTTGCTGCCACTGTTTTATGGACTTTCACCAGACACTGGGCTACATTCATCTTGAAATGGAGGAGATCCTGGAGGTCTTCGGTCTGGATATTGGTCCTCTTGGTGTCCAGTCTGTATTCCAACCAGCTGTTGACCGCAGCCATGTCAAAAGCATGTGTGATCACTCTCAGGGTCTACTTTTTTTACCAAATTTCTGTACGGTATAGACAAGTTGATCAAGCAGGTCAAAGTCGGCCATTACTTCATTGTATAGCTTCACCACCTCTAGACGCGCCACCATCAAAATTTGGACCTTCTTTTTGTCCCACCGCTGTAATCAGCCATTCTGCCAACACCAACAAAGCTGGAGGCCAGGACAACTGGTCTGTCGTCATACCATCTGACTATTGCTACCTTACATCACAGCTTACAACTTCATCACGGCTTCCTCGTGGCTTTTTGGCCATCTCTTTGTCAGACTGTAGACAAGGCCTGGCAAAGTGAGAGACCTTTGCTGTCCCAGTGGACTGTTTGATTTATTCATAGGGTCTCATGGGATGTCTCTCATGAATTGGAGGATCTTTAAAGGAAGTGTCCATGATTGTAGTGAATGGCCTGTGACACCACTTGATTTCTTCCTTCCTGGTTACTGTCATCTCCTCCTGTCCTCCTCTGTCCTCATCTGTCACTACACTGTCTGTCTCCTCGATCTCAATCTCATCTGCCACATCAAGTTATTCAGGCATGCATGTATGTATGTATATATGTGTGTGTGTGTGTATATATATATATATATATATATATATATATATATATATATATATATATATATATATATATATATATATATATATATAGTGTTTCTTTACATACTGACACTAAATGTGTATGTGTACTATATGTTCAAAATAACATCAAATATTATCACTTGTAACACTTAAAATTATACTGACAGTATTTTTTTAGCCAGCATGAACATAAATTTATATTTTTGACTGAAAATGGGAACTTACTGTTCCCTCTCCTGAGTAGCCCCAACATGCTTGTCTTGTCTGATGTCCGATGTCACTCTTACAGAGCATGATCAGAGTCATGAAATGATTGTGATTGGATAATTAAGATCCAATCAGTAACCAGCAGTGCTGACATCATTCAATTACAGAGTATTTATTGGTTTAGAGACAGAAATATGTCATATCCATTGCTCTAGCTGCACTCTCCATGGAGAAGAAACTCATCAAAGAAGAAGGATATTAAGAGGTTTACCTCTCAGAAGGAGAGAAGAGCAACTTTCCTCTACAAAAAAAGATATCAAAAATATGCAGTAGTATATCTTGTACATAGTTGTCCTCAGTCTCATTCCTCTTGAATTAGTCACGGAGGCATCACAATGTAATGGAGACTGATGAATGAATTGTATTGTTCTTGTGAACTGTATTGTTGGAGTTTCCTCTCTACACCTCAGATCACATGACTCCCATATCTATGTACATTCAGCTGTCTGAATAGATTCAGGACCAGCATGTTTACTTACCCTGATCTTTACCTCAATACTGGTTCACCAAACAAAGCAAGGTCTATAGGTTCATCACATTAAGTTAACATTTTATATATGAAATTATTAGTTTATTTCATTTTTCTTATTGTATTATAGTACATGCTGTGGTGGAAGAAGTACTCAGATCTTGGACTTCAGTAAAAGTAGCAATACCACCACGTAGAAGTACATTCTCCATCCTGCAGAAGTAAAATCCTACTTTAGTAAAAATGCAAAAAATTTAGTATCTGAATATAATAAGTACCAAACACAAAAGTACTCATGCAGAGTAATAGAGAGTTATTGTAGTCTACTTATTTAGTTCTTTATCATGTTGCAGCTGTTGAGGATGGAGCTCATTTTAATGACTATATTTTGCTGGGTAGTTTAATCTATAGTAATACATTATGTGTTAGTTGATTATATGTTGTATTAATCATCTGATTCTGTAAAGTAGCTAAAGCTGTTGGATAAATGTGGTGGAGTAAAAAGTAGAATATTTCCCTGGAGTTGAAGTAGAAAGCAGCAGAAATACTCAAGTAATGTCGAAGTACCTCGACATTATACAGCCGCTGGTAGATACATTCACTAAAGTGCTGTACTAATTTTGACATACTTTACTTAATTATTTCCATTTTCTGCTACGTTATATTTCTACCCCATTACATCTCAGGGAAATATTGCACTTGACTATGAGAATTTTAGTTAAACTACTAAAGTAGGCTACATTCTCATATAATATGACAACAGCCTTAGGGTGGTTTGTAAAATAGTCACAAAATTTGACCTACTTGTGTGTTTTCTTACGAATGTCCAACAACATGTGACACGTGTCAGTTTCCACTCCAGCCTTTTTTAAAATAGAAGTACATAGTTCGCTTTAGGAGGAGATTGACTTGGTTATGCTTAGACAGCAAAAGTACTTCATTCAATTAAATTCAAACAACTTCATTAATCCCTTTAGGGGCAAATGATTTGGAGCAGCTTGTACATAAAAACAGATAAAACACAGTGACACAGAGTAAACTAAAAATATAAACAGGACCTAAAACAATTACTGATTTGTCGATGCATCGGAAGAGAGTCCAGTCTGTTGGTCACCTCTGCCGTCAGCTCAGAGGCCGATGTGACGTTTGCACGTGGATGAATGTATATCACTCTCTAGAGGAGCTGAGGAAACTCCCTCGGCAACCTTTAAGCCCATTTATTAAATAAACGGTTCATAACACACAATAAGATAAACTAAGATAGAAATGTATTAATCTGAAGGAAATTCTTGCACCAGAGACTGCTCAAAAATGACAACAATGTAAGAATATTGAAAAAAAAAAATTAAAAAAGAGTAGTATATATAAAGTAAATAAAAAGAATAGTAATGAGTAGGATATGTTTAGTAAGATAGAGAAGTACATTATTAAAACACATGCAGATACAAGGTTTATTAATTCGTTGTTAGAGCTTCTATGAGGACACTTTTATGTTATTGCAACTGGCCTTTTATTGTATTGTCATTCATTATCTGTTTAATGCAAAAGCCTCCACTTATGGAGAAGTTATAGCTTTTAACTAAAACAGTAATACATACAGCAATACACACTAAAGTAAAGTGTTTCTTTTGATAAGTTTGCCAGATGCTGAATGTGAGCAGATGGGTGCAGACCATACCCCAGTGCTATATCCCATATTTTACACATCAGACTCCATCCTAGATTACTGGAATCACATACCATATATTTATCCTTAATCCCTGACAGCTGATGGAATAAACACAGTCATACAGTACAAAACATCCTCATATTGGCAAATATAATTACTTTAATCTTTTCATACGGATAACAAAGCGTCAATCAAACCAACATAAAGCCAGTGAGCATGACTAATGGTGCATTTTAAAGTAGCCACCTCCTCTAAACAAACCAGAAGCCAGCCTCCTAATGCTGCAGCATGTGGCAGCTTTATTACAGCAATAAGAGCTGATGGACTGTCCTTTGCTGAGATTATGGGCATGACGCTGATGTGTGGCCACCAACTCACCACAATACATAAAACAGCATTGTTGAGGCTGTCATGTTTATTTTCTACAAGGCTAGTAAACATTGCTGTTTTAAATGGAGGACATGTCCATCCATTCATCCTGTTCAGGGTCACAGAGGGTTGAGAATTATCCCAGGATGCACCAGGAGAGAGGCAGGGTGTCCACCACAGGGATAACACACACTCGGATTCACACCTAGGGTTCAGCCTGCTGTCACACATTGTCCTGGAATGCATGTCGCTGCACTGTGGAGGGAACCAGGGGTGATGGAGACAACAGAGAAAGGTCTCCAGTCAGCCGACTCAAATCCCCGTCCTGGTCGCAGTGCTGATCACCGACCCGGTCTGTCCCCACTGATACATGATAACTACACTGAAATGGCGCTTACTAAATTGTTTTCCCAGTTAAGCTGTGATGTGAGTTTAAATCACACTGTCAATAAATCCCACATTGCAGGTCAACAACTTATTGAAGGACAACAGAAGGGAACAGTGGTATAGACTCCTTTACAGCCAAGGCTATGATTACGTCACAGTGTTAACTGACGGCAAAACCAAGGAAAGACTGGAGGCGCACAAATCACCTCAGAGTAGTAGGCTACACTTGCACATTAAAAATGCAATTTTACTGTGTTATTGGGTGACAGAATCAATATCAATAGCCCACATCTCAGATGACAAACTGTGATTCAAGGATCTATTGACCTACAATATTTGTTAAGTGTTTCAGATATGGAGAGAAAATGTTGCTTATCATTTAGCTTAGCTTTCTGCTAACTGTGATTAGCTGTGAAGGCTGATGCACTGCAGTGGCGAGCTACTTAAAGACAACTATTAGAGAGATGGAGAGAAAATGTTGCTAATAGACTAAACTATAATAGAGATAGAAAATATTTCTAATACACTAAACTGTCACAGAGATGTCTCTGTCTCTGAGTACAAGTTCATAAATTAATTAGTTTTGTACAACGAATGTAGGTTAAACAGTATTTTTGTTTTTGCAAAATGTTGTACACTGTATAAACATAATATTTAAGACACAGGGCTGATGATAAATAAAATAACACAGAAGTTGAACTAATCCACCACTAGAATCTGGAAACACACTAGTTTTTAACAGTTTTGTCCTGATGATATTAGCCTTTGTATAATTGTGTTCCCTATAACAGAGATTACTATGCATCCCATCCTCCATGCATACAGTCTATCTGTATACTATATGACCTGTTATTTGTACTCAGACAGGTCTGTTGTGTTCCCCTCCCGTCTTTAAAACTCTGAGCAAACCCACACAAACACAGATAGAAAATGTAAACTCCAGATACACAGATACGCATCATTTTGAGACAGAACTCCAATTAAATGATTCCAGCGTGCTGTTTGTAATTGTAGGCAGTAAACTGCTCTGCTGTTTCTGTTTGTGAGGACTCATCACTCATACTGAAGCTGAGTGTGTTGATTCATTATCATTTCCACACAGATATTATGAGGGCACCGGTTTGAACCTTCTTGCTGTGGGGCGACAGTGCTCACCGCTGAGACTCTGTGCTGCCACACAGCTGCATGTTTTATTCATGTGTTTCAGTGAACACAGAGAAATGCCAAAATACTGATTGGTCTCTGTCCATAACAAGCTACCAGAGGTACTTTTAGGCTTCCAGCTAAGAAGTTACAACTAAGCCAGATAATTAGAGCAAACAACTAACTGAGGAACTTTTATCTTATCTTATCTTAGTGAAGAGGTGATACCACAATTTACAAAAATACTGATTTATCTTTTTCCTGTTTGGCTTACCAAAATGACTTGTGTTATTACAATTGATGCCACCTCTTTGACATCTTCAGTGTTTCAAATGGTAAAGCTCAGAATCACTGCAGGCTATAAAATCCGGAACGGCCCTACAGGGAACATGCCCGAGGGGTCATGGGGCCCCTGGGCCGGAGCCTCTGTTTGAAGTGGCTGCTCACAGTTTTTTTCAGAGAGGCACAGAGCTCAATTAAAAGTAGGTCTCTTCATCTCCAGAATGAAAAATTAGGTTCATTAGTTTTTCAAACTAACAGCAGCAGCTGATTGTTCTGCTTCACCTGCATAATACTACTGAAAGAGACAAAAAACAAACAAAAAGACAAAATGACCACAAATATGTGCAAAATGACCAGACTAAAGACTAAATAAGAAAGACTAAATATCCACAAAGAATTGAAAAAAAAAAAAAAAAAAAAAAAAAAACCTACTGAAACAAAAATTGGCTACAAAGACATGCAAAATGACCACAAAGACTCAAAACAACTCCAGGGATGCAAAACTACCTCAAAGACACACAAAATTACTACAGAAAGAAGAAAGGCAAAATGACACCAAGTAAACATGAAACAGTATTTAGGTATCCTTATTGATCAGAAATTGTCTTTCAAATAATTCACTGAAAACCGGGTTTCCAAACTAAAAAATAAATTTCAGCAACGTTTTTACCTTTATTGGATTAAAGTGATCTGCTCTACATGAATGCACCTGACCAGTGCTTAAAGAGGCTGGATACTTTATACCACTCTGCGTTAAATTTAATTACTGGCTGTGGAAATCTCCTACACCACTGTACCCTGTATGCTGCTGCTAAGTGGCCATCATTGTTTGTCTGCAGACTTTCACATTGGTCAGCTCTATATATACATCACTACTTGGACTGGGTCCTTTGTATCTGCATGCATACATGTGAGCAAACCACAATCAATATGGCCTACGCTCTCAAAATGTTGTGTGGATGTTGGTCCCAAAGGAGTTAGGCAAAAAACTTTTAAATACGGTACGTTGCTCCTTCTTCCTTGAATGATATTCAGAAGGACCTGAAATTGGCAGAGCTGATTACTATGAGGGAATTTAAGCTCATTTTAAAAGATCGAGAAAGTAGTATTATAGGTCGAGATGATTGCTGCTGATTTTCTCACTGAATTGTTTTGATATTGACCTGTTTGTGCATTATAGCTGTTTTTATGTTGCATACAAACTGGATGTCACTCATGGGGTGTGACTGTTGTATTTGTTCTGCTTGTGTTGTGCGCTTTTATTGTTGTAACAATGTCTGTGCTACCTTCTTGGCCAGGCCACTCTTGGAAAAGAGATTCTCATCTCAATAAGTTTTACCTGGTTAAATAAAGGATATATACAGTATATATACACTGAACAAAAATATGAACGCAACACTTTTCCTTTTGCTCTGGTGGACATTCCTGCAGTCAGTATGCCAATTGCACACTCCCTCAAAACTAGCACCATCTGTGGCATTGTGCTGTGTGATAGAACTGCACATTTTAGAGTGGACTTTTATTGTGACCAGTCTAAGACACACCTGTGCAGCATGATAATGCACGGCCCCATGTTGGAAGGCACACAGTCTGTACACAGTCCTTTGAAGGTGAAAACATCCCGAAAACATCAATCCAGTTCCTGTCAATATCCAGCAACACACAGCCATTGAAGACGACTGGACCAATATTCCACAGGCCACAATCAACAACCTGATCAACTCTATCTGAAGGAGGTGTGTTGCACTGTGTGAGGCAAATGGTGGTCACACAAGATACTGACTGGTTTCCTGACTCCTCCGTTCAGATAAAACTGCACATTTTAGAGTGGACTTTTGTTTTGACCAGCCTAATACACACCTGTGCAATAATCATTCTGTCTAATCAGCATCTTGATCTGCCACACCTGTGAGGTGGATGGATTATTTCAGCAAAGGAGAAGTGCTCACTAACACAGATTTAGTTACCACAAAGACAACATAAAACAACCAGACAGAGAGATGTAAAATGACTGCAGGGATGCAAAACTACTACAAAGAAATGCAAAATAAGGCCAAGCAGACACAAAATGATCACTAAGAGATGTAAAATGAGCACAAAGATAAGCAAAACTACCACAGAGACATAAAACAACCACTAAAACATGTAAAAAGACCAAAGAGATGTCCAACGACCACAAAGAGATGCAAAACTACAGACACAAGCAATACAACCACAAGCATGTGCAAAATGTCCACAAAGAGATGCAACACAACCACAAAGATAGGCACAACTACAAATAGACACAAAATGATCAAAAAGAATTGCAACAACAACCACAGACAGATGCAAAATGTCTACAAAGATATGCAAAACAACTCCAGGGCTTCAAAACTATGTCAAAGTTACATAAAACGACCACAAAAAGATGCAAGATGAACAAATAAACTCAAGACAACTACAAAGAGACAAAGCGATGAAAAGTTTTGTGTCTCTTTGAGTTACATGGAACAACCAGTGCTCTGCACTCTGCAGGAGTGGGTGGGTTTCCACTGGGTCCATCTATGCCTGGGTCTATTATCCTTATAATCTCTCATTTCTTTGCAAATAGAGGGAAATATTGGTCATTCCTTAGTGGTCCTTTGACTTTATAAAGAAACCCTGACCTCCTCAGAACTCCATACCTTCACTACTGAGTGAGTTTGGCTGAATTTCTTCCTGTCTGAGCCATTAAGGTAGTTTCAGAGAATAAAGCTGTCTGCTGTAGTGTCTTGTCTCCATGGAGAGAACAAAGAGTTACAATGTGACAACACATGAGGGAAATTTTATATCTTTAACCCCTCAACTCTCCAACGTACTTTGTCTTTCAGAGGTTGTAGTTGGCTCAGTTTTAGAGCTAGAGTTAAGATACTGGTATCATATGAAACTTGAAAATCCGGAATCCATTGGTACTAACCATGTGATTCTAGCTTGTTGGAAAGTAAAAACATATATATATATATAATTAACGTTATGAAGTTACACAACAATTTGGAGAGGAACAACTGGCATTACGATATTCAAAGGGGCCCCTTGACCTCTGACCTCAGGACATGTGGATGAGAATGCAATTTAATTAGCATGTAGTATAAATGTGTTATTTTCACCTATTCTAAAATGTTATGTTTGAATGATTCTACATGTTGGGGTCCCTAAACAGTCTTGGAATTACATCAAACTGGGTATCACTGTGGTCACTAAATGGGTATCACTAAACCTGGGTAACAGGTAATATCAACCAAAAAAATGCTGCAAGCACTTACCCGACATAAAAGAGCATGGAAATGAACATCAAAAAAAAAAAAAAAAAAAAAAAAAAAAAATATATATATATATATATATATATATATATATATATATATATATATATATATATATATTATCATTCTCTGAGCCCTTGAACACTGTTACAATTTATTTTATTGAATTCATTCACTCATTAGATATTTTTATTTCTTATTAATGACTAGAACAACTTGATATGTGTGAGTGCTAAGCTGCATCTCAAATGAATCTTTAGGTCCTCAGCTTTCAGATGACGTACAACACTTCTATGTGACGTCTACTGCTGACTTTTTATCTACTCCTGAACATGCTCTGGGCCCCAGCTCTACCCCTCTAATAAGGAGGGAGGAATGGTGAGGGGTTAAATATCTGTCAGATAAGTGTCATGAATCAGAAGGAAGGTGAAAGGTAGGAGACATGTAATGAGACAAATGCAACAAATAACAAGTGTGACAAGATAATATGTTCTTTTGTGGCTTCAGTCGATACTGTTAATAGAACAGGTTCATTAGTGTTCAAGGTCTGGTCCACATTATCATATTGGGTCACTAATTGCTATGCATTATTGATTGTGGACCAGGGAGACTTATGAGTTTTTGTTTACCACTGCAAATACAGCCATACGTTCCCAACAGCTTCCACGAGAAAAGACCAAGTGTATGCAAAACATCAATACGTGATAAATTGTGTGCATTAGAGCTGTGATATTGGCCCTGTCTCTGTCTGAAGTCAGTCTTTCTCCAAGCCTTTCTCCTTCCAGCTCGGGATGTAGTGGAAGATTTACACCTGTAAATGCACTCACATTGGCCTCCCACTCACTTTTCACACACATTTTGTTTTCTGAAGGAAGACTGTATCCTCAAACTCAGTCAGGAAGGCATATAAATACCACGGCATTATATGAACATTCTATGTGCCATGAGTACGCATTTTAGCATTTTTTCGTGTCATTTGTACTCCACACAAATATATGCAGTTAGTTTAGTTTTAGGCAAAAAAAAACAAAACAAAACAAAACAAAAAAAACCCACTAATTTAGCTTCAGGCAAAAAAACACTTAGTTAAGGTAAGGGAAAACATCATGGTTGGGCTTAAAATAGGTAGGTAAACTAAGTAAAATATGTTGTCACATCACAAATGTCACCAGTCCAAAAAACAAACACAGGTCAACAATGGTCTTAAACACCAGTGTCCTTGTTAAAAATCTGATGTTTGTTGGACCCATCTACCTTCCACCCACCATAAGTTGTCTTTTTTTTTTTTTTCACTACGTCACTAACTCTTACCGTAGCATTTACACACATTTGTTTACTGTACATTGCCATCAGTACAGGATACATGGCATACAAAAGACACATGGAAATCGAGAAAGGCCTTGTTATTGCACGCTAAATGTGTTGTACATTATCATGATATTTATACGCCTTTTTGTGCAAATGGTCTGGTATCCTCATGTCAGCACCTTTGTATTCAGTTAACACGGAGTGACCATCAGCCCACCACCTAATTCAAAACAAAACAAACCCTTGCGCTGAGACTCATATCATATGGTGATTCTGGCAGTGTATGTATTTTGGATTTGCACCTTATTACCTCCATGAAGAAGGTTATGTTTTTTCATTATTCATGTTCAGAGATACTTTTGTAAGAAAGTCAACCAGAAACAATTAAAGCAAGGAAGTCAGAACAGGGCTTCCTTTGTAGACCCACAGAGAAGAATTACAATACTTTTATGCACACACACACCTTACCTGTGCACTTTCTGCTGCTCTCGTCTTTCTTGGAGGAGCTCATCAGTTTGCAGTTGAAGTTCTCCTCCCAGTACTCAGCAAACCACACATTCCTCCTGTTGTTCTCCAGAGTCCGTGATGTGAAGTATGCATCGAACCCTGAAAGACGAACGAACAGGTCAACAAAACTAAAAGAGCGTCATTGATTAAGATTTAACAATCCCAATCAAGCCAGCGCTAAATGTGACAGCAGCACTCAAGCGTGAATGGCAACAACAAACAAGAAGCATTTGTTAATGTAGATGTGTTTAGTGTGCTCATCTCTTCTGCTTTTATGTAATACATCTAAAGTGATCTTAGAGACAGGTTCACCTCTTCAAGAGAGACAAATAACACAAGTGAACATCATCAGAGTGGAGGGTCAGCCTCCCCCGCAACAACAAACATACAAGTTCAAAAATGCACCTTCTGCTGGTGTAAAAACAAGACAGCACCTTAATCAATGGTTAACGTTGCCTTGTGGATCACTGGCCAAACACATACCAAGACAACAGTAAAGCTTCACATATGGTCACAAAATGTTTGGCAGGACATGAAGCTTTCAAACACATAAACATGTAACAAACAGCACGATCAGGGCATCTGAGTCGAAACACAAAGATAAATACCGTAATAAAGTCAACAACAGTGAACACACTCTGAATATGTAGTGGGAAAAGTGTCCGTGTGTGAGCAACATGTGTCAATTTCTACTTGTTACATGCATACTGTCTTTTCAGAATACTTGTGGTTAAAGTTAGGCATTGACCTCTAATACTTAAGGTAAGGCATTGATTACCTGTGATACATAAGGTTAAGCGTTGACCTCCAATAGTTTGTTAGGCATTGACCTCCAATGGTTAAAGGTAAACATTGACCTCGAACAGTTAAGGTTAGGCATTCACCTTTAATGGTTAATGTTAGGCATTGACCTTTACTGGTTAAAGGTAGACATTGATCCTGAATAGCTAAAGTTAACCTTTAATGTTTAAAGGTTGACGTTTAAGGTTAGACATTGATGACCTTTAATAGTTAAGGTTAGGCATTGAGCTCTTTTTGCAATTTGCAGGTTACCTTCCAGACATGACCAAACACCAAATAAGGAAATATTTCATGTTTCAATATGTATAATATTTTATGACATGACTGGTAGAGGAGATGGTTTTGGGATATATGGGTTGTGACCATTGTATTTACAGGACAGGAGAAGGAGTTTTAGAAGAGCTAGACCGATAATGAACGACTCCAACCCTGCTCTCTGTGATGTTCATTTTAAAACCTAGTCCTTCCAATCAACTCACTTCAACCTGGAGAATGGATAATATTTCAAAAAGGCATTAGCAATTGAGTCAGAATTCATTTCTTTCTTTGTTGACAGCTTGTCTCTTGCACTCTATCATTCAGATTCTCTCAATAGTCAGAACAGGAAATTGAGTTATCAGGAGACGAGTCCTTTATCTTAAGAACTGCTCTTAATCATGTCTCTATTCGCACTCTAAGTATTGTGTTTAAAATGATAGGCAGTTTCTCTCTCCGTCACTAATGCTGCTGAGATGTCCTTGACACCCTGTCACTGATGCATGCATTTTAATAATTTCTGACAGGCTAAAATTAGGAACTTGACCTCTATAAGTTCCTCTGAGTGGAGCACGTTGGGAGGTTTGTGAGGGAGGCAGTGGTGATGGTAATGGGGGTTAAAAGCACACATAAAGAGAAACATAGAAAAGACGACAAGATAATAAAACTTGAAAGGACTCATTAAGTGAGAGATGTAATTTATAATTCAGTCAGTGATGTGATATGGCTGTAAGATGGGCTGACAGTGACTCTGGAAGGGAAGTTAGTGAGCTGGTTCCTCCCCTTGCCAGGGCCTCTGAGACTGGACAGCTTTCACAGCCTGCACCCATGTTTCCTTTGCATAGGACACCCTGTGTGTTACATAGAGCCGTCTGTGCTGTCTGTTATACTGCAGACAGATGGGCCCCCACAGTGCTGTCAGATTCACACATGTAGGCTGATGTTCCAAATGTGTTTACTTGAATTGGTTTAAACCCAGGTCAAAGTCCACCTACAAACTGTCGTACAGAAGTAAACTAAATTATTTCTCTCCTGCACTGAACAAAAATATAAACACAACACTTTTGTTTTTGCTCCCTTTTTATGTACTGAAATCAAGACACATCTAAGATTTTTTCTATGTACTTAAAAAGCCTATTTCAAATTTGTCTAAATCTGTTAGTGAGCACTTCTCCTTTGCCGAAATAATCCATCCACCTCACAGGTGCGGCAGATCAAGATGCTGATAAGACAGCATAATTATTGCACAGGTGTGCCTTAGACTGGTCACAATAAAAGACCACTCTACAATGTGCAATTTTATCTGAGACATTTACAGTATTTGATCAGGTTGTTGATTGTGGCCTGTGGAATGTTGGTCCACTCCTCTTCAATGGCTGTGTGAAGTTGCTGGATATTGGCAGGAACTGGAACATGATGTCATATACACCGATCCAGAGCATCCCACATATGCTCAACAGGTGACATGTCGGGTGACTATGCAGGCCATGCAAGAACTGGGATGTTTCAGCTTCCAGGAACTGTGTACAGATCCTTTAACATGGGGCGGTGCATTATTATGCTGCAACATGAGGTGATGGCGGTGGATGAATGGCACAACAAAGAGCCTCAGGATCTCGTCACAGTATCTCTGTGCATTCAAAATGCCATCAATAAAATGCACCTGTGTCCGTGAAGAGAACACCTCTCCAAAGTGCCAGATGCCACTGGAGGTGAGCATTTGCCCACTCAAGTCGGTTATGACAACAAGCTGCAGTCAGGTCAAGACCCCAGTGAGGATGAGGAGCATGCAGCTGAGCTTCCCTGAGACGGTTTCTGACAGCTTGTGAGGAAATTCTTTGGTTATGAAAACAAATTGTTACATCAGCTGTCCGGGTGGCTGGTCTCAGACAATCTTGCAGGTGAAGATGCTGGATGTGGAGGTCCTCGGCTGGCGTGGTTACACGAGATCTGCTGGTTGGATGTACTGCCAAATTCTTGGAACTGCCATCTGTGGCATTGTGCTGTGTGATAAAACTGCACATTTTAGAGTGGACTTTTATTGTGCAATAGTCATGCTGTCTAATCAGCATCTTGAAGTGCTGACTAACAGATTTAGACAAGTTTTGAACAATATTTGAGAGAAATTTGCTTCAGCGCATAAAAAATGGGAGCAAAAACAAAAGTGTTGCGTTTATATTTTTGTTCAGTATATTTTCATATATTTAATGTCTGTACCAAAATGCCCTGTGTTGAACAATAAAAATATTATAACTGCATATTATTAGAACTATTTACTTTCTTATTTATTAATAAACTTTTTGCACGGCTGCTTTCCAGAGGAGAATAAAGTGAGCAGGGAATAGATTGACTGTTTTGGTTTAGGCAACAAAACTGATTAGTTAGGTTTCGGAAAAGATTAGTGTTTGGGTTATAAGATGTTTCATGACTTCTGGTTTCCCAGCGGACACTAACACCGGTCTCTCTCTCTCTCTTTAATTCATATCCTCTGTCACTCAGTACAGTACCTGTGCAATGACAATAAATTGAATCTAATCTATTCTAATAATTTTAATACTTATGTTCCCATAGCAACTGCAGAAGCTCCTAATGTGTACCTGTTTAGGAATCACTGCCGTAATGTCAGATGCACACCAGCTCTGCATCTGTCATGCATCAGTCATCAAAATTACACCCTTTCTCCAAGAGAAACAAATCATCCATCTCATGCTTCTGCAGGCTTTTCTTTACATCCCCTCTGTCAGAGGAGCTTCAAAGCAACAGACAGGTGGCGTGGATGCAGAAACTAGGGCAGAAATGATGACTGTCTCTCAAGATACTTTGACTGACATGGTTTTCAGTCCCAGTGTGGGTGGGCTAGAGAGGGACAGCTGTGCTGCTAACATCTATTTAAAGATTTGAGACACTGAAAAATGAATGTAAACAGAAAAATTCAGCTGTTATTCCACGCACTGATGCTTTCTGATACATAGCATGAAGGCTTACACTTCAAATAACCTTAAACATCAAGAATACAGTGTCATGATTTCCACTCCTAAATTCACCGTACTATATATATATATATATATATATATATATATATATATATATATATATATATATATATATATATATATATATATACTCTCCATGAGCTCTTCAACTGGCTTCCTCGAAGCTGCATTGAACAAATGAATCGACATTAATTGTTTAACTGAAGGGCAGATTATTTCTGCGGCATCTCCTCACAGCTTGAAAGAAAACTAAATTAGAAATGTCCTTGTAATTACTCTTTGTAAAGGAGCATTAGTGCAACAGAACGCAGAGCATGCATGTGAAAAAGTGGAGATTCGACAATAATTGCATCTGGATGTACCCTGAAGGGCGAACGCGGTGTTTGATCTTAATTTATATGAATCCCTGATGGGGCTTAGCCTACTTTATGGAGCATATAATGTCAGATCTGAGTTTGTCTTTGGGTCCTGAGGAGAAGCTGCCGTGCCACTGAATACAATAACAACCACCTCAACCATAGTTTGACAAACAGTAAGAGCTGTTTTATTAACAGGCTGCACAGTGAAAGAGGTTTTTCAGGTCATGTTTAGTTAGAGGCTTAATATCTACAGCAGCGTCCTTAAAATTGACTCATACTTGTGTGTTTGCAAGGCGCACATCCCTTATTATGATCAGTATTGTTATTTTTATTATTATTATATGTGCACGAACCACCTAGATTCTTCCCCACCCCCACCCTGCTTCCTGTAAAGCCTCTCACAAGACTGTTCTCCCAAGAAAAACAGCAGCATAAGAGCCAAAGGTACTGCAGGAGTTGAATTTGAGTCAAAAATCACACTCTCAGAATAATAACTCAGTGAAATATGAACACACAGACATGAAACACATAATTTTTGTATCACACATATCATTCATTCTTACACTTCCCAAGGATATCATTATTTCCAACACAATCTCATAGCAGTTCATGAAATATTTACAAAATTTATTCTATGTGATTATGGTTCATGAATACATTTTATCATGATGTTGAACACGACTTTCAGCAACATATACTTGCATTTTCCTATGAATGTCCAACAACATGTGACACGTGCTAACTACTAACTACTAGCTACTAAGTACATCTTAGGAATGGATTGACCTGGTTAGGCTTAGGCAACAAAACTACTTAATTAGGTTCTGGATAAACATCATGGTTTTACCGTGGTTTTAACACCAAAAAGTGGCATAACTTAAGTACGGAAGTTATGTGACAAAAAATACTTACTTAAAAGCTACTTAAGATGAACCTTTATTAACCCCGGAAGGGAGATAAAATTTTTACACTGTGTTGTTAATTTTCACCCAGTACATGCAGACCTGAAATACATACATGCACAAACAGGACCTATATACCTGCATTAATGGAGAGGTGTCAGAGTGAGGGGGCTGCTCCTGAAAAGCGCCCCGAGCAGTTGGGGGTTTGGTGCCTTGCTCAGGGGCACCACGGCAGTGCCAAAGAGGTAAACTGGCACCTGTCCAGCTACCAGTTCACACTCAGTTCTTGGTGCATGTTGGGACTTGAACCGGTGACCCTCCGATTCCCAAGTCAAGTCCCTACAGACTACTGCTACTACTGCCGCCCCAAAGAAACTGTGGTTCCACTGGGGCTCGAAGGACCAGGACCATGACCTTCTGCGTGTAAAGCAGACGTGATAACCACTACACTATGAAAATAGCTCCACAAGTGCTGCAACTCAAGTATAGAAGTTACATAACAAATAAATCTACTTTGACTTCTGGTTTCACACAGGACATGAACACCAGTCTCCTGGGTGAAAGTCCTGTGTTTTCATTGTTCACAATTATGTGGATGACATCCAAACTGATTTTATGCTGACTATCACAAAAAAAGGAAATTTGTGTCTTTCTACACAAATCCATACAAATTTTCTAATTCTCTGAGTATTTCATGAAGTGCTGTGCAGCTGGCCTGTTATCTTTGATCAAAGAGTCCATCCAGAATAAATGTCCATACATTTACTTAGAAATTATTGAAAAGAGACGCTGCAGAATATGCCTGAAAATCATCATGTTTTTAAGTTTTCTTCAGTATCAAAGTAATCCGGTAATAGCTGTCTGTACATGCACGGCTACACTGCAAACAGGAGCTGCTAACAGCATACTTTTAATGAAGACTAATTTGACTAAATATAAACAAATGTAGGCTGAAAAGAGTGGGCTCCATACAGGTTAAGCGTGCAGCTAGATCACTGACTGTACATAATACTTCCTGTTTACATCCCCCCAAACAAAAATGTTCTATTATTTAAAAAAAAAAAAAAAGGTGGAAAATGTGTTATGTACACTGTAACAAATTTCTGTAAATTTATGGTGAATTTAAAACAGTATCTCACTGTTTTTTTATAATAATTGTAAAATACTGTTAAATATTCATCCACAGCATGTAAATTAACAGTTAAATCAGTCAGTTAACAATAACAGTAGATAACTGTAATTTAACAGCATAAAACTATGGATTACTGTAAATTTCCGATGTCAGCACAGTATGTTACTGTAATTTAAAAAAAAAGTAAAATACTGTTAAATATTCATCCACAGCATGTAAATTAACAGTTAAATTAGTCAGTTAACAATAACAGTAGATAACTGTAATTTAACAGCATAAAACTATGGATTACTGTAAATTTCCAATGTCAGAACAGTATGTTACTGTAATTTAAAAAAAAAGTAAAATAAACTGTTAAATATTCATCCCTTTTGTTAATCATCCCTTAACAATAACAGTAGATAATTTTTTATTAAAAAAAAAAAATTTATTTTTTATTTTTTTTTTTTTATTTAATTTTTTTTTCCAACATAAAAAAAAAAAAATAAAATATTTTTAAATATTCATCCCCACATGTAAATTAATCGTTAATGCCTGGTTAAGAATAACAAACTGTAATTTAACAGTATAAAACAGTATTTTCTGTCAAGCGGTGGAGAAAGGCAGGCGAGCACATGGCAGGCAGTTCATGTGGACTTCAAACAAAGAGGTAAAGTTATTTTTTATCTCCCAATACTGTCAGTGTCCAGTATTGTTTTGTCTGCATGATTATTGAACAGTTGACATTATAATATATTTAATTAGGTCTGTTTCACCTGGTCAGGCTGCTAAAATTGGCAAAGTAGGCTCTGTAATTTAGCAAGCTTGAACTAGCTAACGTTAGCAATCTGCTGTTGTTTCTAACCTTTGTAAGGTGTGTTAGCATCTTATCATTTACTCATTTGATTTCATTTAAAAGTTCTGACAAATATAGGCCAGCCTATTAACAGTAAATCTGATTTTGTAAATAAGGTAACGTTAGGGTATCCTTAGACTCAATTGAAGTAAAGGTGACTATTTTGAAGATCTGCATTTTATTCTCTGTGGTGGCACCTGTGGTGATAAACAGTGGTTCTGGACCTCACTCAACCTGAGGATCCAAACAGTGTTGCCTGTGAGATTTCCTGCTTGCAGAAACAAAATATTAGGCCAGGCTGCTTCACATTCACACATCAAATTGAAGTCTGTTGCGGTAGCTCTGTCTACCTTGTTTTGCAGACCAACTGCTGAGTGAAGTAGAAATATTCCTGTGTTACTCTCCTCAGTCTCCTCTGCTAGCTTGACCTGCTACTTTTCTTCACCTGGCACAGACAGGCAAATAGTGGTGGAAGCATGTTGCTGGATGCCTTTGTGATAGGCTTAAGGTAGAAGCACAAGCACAAGAAGATACACAATTAAAGTAAAATACAAGAAAAGTCATGTCTTGCATATTAATAGTAGGACTTGTGAATGTTACCTGCTGATAAACATGAGGATGGACATGGGCCCAGATTGACTTGCTGTTCAGTCCAGAATTTCATTAGCCCTGGATGATGTTATAAGCTACTTTTTAATTTGTGGGGATTTATAGGAATTAAATGCAAAATAGCAGATTTAATATCATTTGTAAATAAAATGTTGTATACTGTAAAATTATCATAACACAGTTATCCTACTGTCATGTACTGTAATCCAAAATATGGTAGTATACTGTTAAAATAAATAACTGTAGATGTGCTGTAAAATTACCATACCACCCACTGTTATCCTACGGTAATATACTGTAATTCAAAATACAGTACTATACTGTTAAAATAAATTACAGTAGGTGCATTGTAAAATAACAGTAAATTACTGGCTTTACAGTGTACAATAATAGCAGGTCAAAAGAGAAACAGAGCAGATGTTGTTTTGACAGAACGAAGGAGTGAAGCCAGATATCCACGTTGGACAACGGCAGTTAGCGACTCCACCTGTCTGCAGTTTGTTTTTTTGCACTTCTTGTTTACTGAGAAATGTCTAACATTTTCTGGGTCAGGGACTTCAGTGACAGTGTGAATGAATGTCACACTATTGTGACATGTTATCCCAGTGAGTTATCACCGCCACAGTGTCACCCACAGCGGAGACCAAAGTCTGACATTTTCAGGGTCAGATACGGAGTCCGCTGCAGTTGGCAAAGCAGTCACTGCTTCTGACAACGATGTTGTCTTCTATTGATTTGTTTTTCAGTTTTACTCTGAAAGAAATATCCACTTTTGAGCAAATTGTGTTTTATTTTGAAAGCCATGCCAGCATGGGAGCAAATAGCAATTTATTTCCAGCTGGCACAGTGCTGGAAAACAAAAAAACTCAAGAAGTCCTTGATTTTAACAGAGACCCTGACAAACTGTCGATGAAAATATGGAACTAAAGTGAAAACAACGTTGATAGTTAACAGCTATTCAGAATTGTGAGGTGAAATGTGCTGTTTTGAACTTCTTTTAATCAGGTGTGACTGAAACATTTTCACTATAAAATACATCTTGCAGGGAAAAGGGGAAGGGTTTAGGAGGTAAGGCTAAATTTAAATGAGGGGAAAACTGTCCATTTTCAAAGGGGTCCCTTGACCTCTGACCTCAAGATATGAGAATGAAAATGGGTTCTAGAGTCTCCTCTTTATAGACATGCCCACTTTATGATAATCACATGCAGTTTTATGTGTTATTTCGGTCTATTCTAAAATCATGTATTTGAATATTTCTGCATACTGGGGTCCCTAAATATTCTTGAATTACATAAATTGGGTACCACATGAAAGCTGTTACTCATGTGGATCCAGTGAGCTCAACGGTATTAATGTATTGCTGATGTTAATCCCAAAATTAGTCATTTCTTATCGACTAGATTGACAATAAAGGGGCTTCTGGGCAGTTTCCAGAACAGAAGTGCCCGCCATCCAGTCGCCAAAAAAATGCAGTTCTTGCAGAAATTAATTCTGGACACGAACACTGGTCTTTTGGGTGGAAGTCCAGTATTTTCTGACCCACCATGACCTCCTCCCTATGCTCTCACTCTTTATACATCCTGGCTCACAATTATGTGAATAACACATGGATTTCTGAAGGCTCTCATTCATCCAGGTCATATTCATTCTGGCAAAAATTGAATCGAAGGCAACTGGACTTAGATTTGTCGCTGCAGTCTGACTAGTCCCCACTAGTCTAGTGTTCGAACTGATGAAGCCACTTGGATAAGGGGCGAAACATCTTCAGGGACAAATCTAAGTCCAGTTGCCTTCGATTCAATTTTTGCCAGAACACATGAATTGATTTTCTGGTATGTACGCAAATTGCAATGCATTGCATTTCATAGATATAGCTATGAACAGTGAATGAAATATCTGAACTGTGGAATAGATACAAACTCAACCAGCTTGATCATTATTAAGTCCTGGATGTGTCTTGATACTGGTGTAGTGAGGGTCAAGAAGATGGTGGCTAGATGTTGACTGTGTGCAGCTACATCCTGTATTCGTCTCACTTTTAGGTTTCAGGTTGATTTACTCATTAAAGTCTGGAAACTCTCTTCTGACTGTCCAGCTGCTGGAATTCAAATGAGAGACAAGATGATAAAAATGTTGCTCTGTCACCTTTTATTATTGTCTTACACTCAAAATAATTAAGCTTTGCAAACACTGGTAGAGGGCTACATACAGGTTACTGAGGTGTAACAGCGGAGAGTAAGACTTCTGGGCTGTAATAATCACATTTCTATTTACAACAGTCAGTGGCTGGTTAATGATGCTAGAAGTGAGTATTAGTCAAAGACACAGCAGTAAAGGACAGTGCTCAGTCTCTATCAATGAAAACTAAATGGTATTTTAATTGCTGTTAGTGTATGACATAATGTAATATTAACACGATGAATAAAACATTTCTAATGTATTATATTGATATCATTATCTGGAGAGTCTGACAACCAATTTCATAATAAAGTGTTATTTGAATGAAATATACAGTATAAATACAATACAGCAAATGTTTTTGCGTAGCTTTTGGCAATCGCCCTCCATTATTTCACTCCTCCTTTTTGTGGTAAAATGAGGGGGTATCATAGAGATAACTCCTCATTTCAACTTCACCATTCAGCCACTCCTGGTCCATTGAGGCGACTTTAAGGTGAGCGACAATATAAACAGCTGGGTGTCTGACAAAATTTAACTAAAAAATGGTGTGCCACGTAGTGCTGTGTCACTCAAGGCCAGGACATCCCGATAAAAACAGGTTCTAAATCAGTGTTGTTAATGTCTAATGCCAAGACCTGTAAGATAACATTTGGCCGCTGAGTCCAGGACGGCTGTTAAATTAGTGTTGATGAATGTGACGCTCTGGCTGCTGTCTGTGGTGCTGATCTAAGGCTGGTTTGCAGGATGGGAGTGGCATGATTAGTCTCTCCATGGCGGTACAGCAATTGTCTGAACCTGTATAATGTCACCATATCCAACATGCCTTTATCAGAAAATGCACCAATAAAGCTTAATTCAGAATATTCAAATGAAATATGTCGGTTATGTGACCTGCATCAAAATTTACAATTTTGTCATATTTGGAATAATAGTGGAATATCAGTGTGCATGAAAATGTAGTCGGTGTTATTAAGTAAATAGTATATGGGTGAACAATCAGAAAACAATATGATAATTCGATAAAAGTACAAATTAAAAAGCTAAAAGCTCATCTTTACAGTTTGTGTGGAATATACGAACTTGCTGCCATCATACAAATCTGAGACTCTCTTATTAAAGTTATCATCACCAACTCAGTATTTTAGACATATCACATGAGGAGAGGGTGTTTCTGCTGAAAGAGGGAACAAACCAATAAGAGTTTGTTTACTTGCCTCACTGCCAGTTATCAAGCTTTAAGTGCTCCACTAATAGGAGCAATGACACCTCTGGGACCCTCCGAACAAAGCAGCAGGGTTTCACACAGTCTCACTGTAGCTTCTGTCCTCCAAGATACAATTTTAATCTAAGGACTAACTTCCACTTTTTATTTCAAATATATAGCAGATAAAATCCAGATGAGATTGAAGACACTTTGATTCACACTCAGTCACATTTGTCTCATACATCCAATTACAGTCCATCTTTTTTTCTGGGTTACATGTAAATCACGATGAAGCTGTTTGGTTGCTGACAAAAACATCAACAACAACTACAATGGTTTAGCAGTGACCTAATTATCTATAAGCTAACACGATGCCGGCCCGGTTACACAAAAAGGCCAACATAGTCTCAAGCCATTTCATGAAATTGCCGTGAAATTTGATCTATTCGATCCGTGTACACAGACAAGAATTTCCTAATTTTTCCTGAAACACTCAGTGTGACTTTCAACAACACATTTTTGTGTTTCTTATGAAGGCCCAGCAACACACGATGCACATGTCAATTCCTGCTCCAGTCTTAAAAATAAAATGACTTAGTTTTAGGAATAGATCAATTTTCCGGTAGTTAGGCTTAGGGGGATAGCACTGTCGCCTCAAGAGGGTCACAGGTTCAAATCCGACTTGGGGTCCTTCTGTGTGGAGTTTGCATGTTCTCCCCCCAAGTTAGTGTGGCCTTTCTCCAGGTTCTCCGGCTTCCTCCCAAAGACATGCAGTTTAGGTTAACTGATGACTCTAAATTTCCCGCAGGTGTGAATGTGAGTGTGAATGGTTGTCTGCCTCTGTGTGCCTTGTGATGGACTGGTGACCTGTCCAGGGTGAACCCCGCCTTCACCCAATGCCAGCTGGGATTGGCTCCAGCCCCCCACAACCCCTAACGGGATAAGCGGTTGAAGATGGATAATCCATCCAGTCTACATGTGTTTTGTAGACTTGGAGAAGGCGTACGAGTATACGGGTCCCCCGGGGTATACTGTGGGAGGTGCTGCGGGAGTATGGGGTGAGGGGGTCACTTATCAGGGCCATCCAATCTCTGTTCTCCCAAAGCGTGAACTGTGTCCGGGTTCTCGGCAGTAAGTCGGACTCGTTTCCGGTAGGGGTTGGCCTCCACCAGGGTTGCGCCTTGTCTCCAATCCTGTTTGTGATATTCATGGACAGGATATCAGGGCGTAGTCGGGGGGAGGAGGGTTTGCAGATCGGTGGGCTGAGGATCTCATCACTGCTTTTTGCAGATGATGTGGTTCTGTTGGCATCATCGGTCTGCGACCTCCAGCGCTCACTGGATCGGTTCGCAGCCGAGTGTGAAGCGGGTGGGATGAGGATCAGCACCTCAAAATCAGAGGCCATGGTTCTCTGCAGGAAACCGATGGATTGTCTACTCCGGGTAGGGAAAGAGTCTTTACCCCAAGTGAAGGAGTTCAAGTACCTCGGGGTCTTGTTCGCGAGTGAGGGAACAATGGAACGTGAGATTGGCCGGAGAATTGGAGCAGCGGGGGCGGTATTGCAGTCGCTATACCGCACTGTTGTAACGAGGAGAGAGTTGAGCCGGAAGGCAAAGCTCTCTATCTACCGGTCAATCTTTGTTCCTACTCTCACCTATGGTCATGAGGGCTGGGTCATGACCGAAAGAACTAGATCGCGAGTACAAGCGGCCGAAATGGGTTTTCTCAGGAGGGTGGCTGGCATCTCCCTTAGAGATAAGGTGAGAAGCTCAGTCATCCGTGAGGGACTCGGAGTAGAGCAGGTGCTCCTTTGCGTTGAAAGGAGCCAGTTGAGGTGGTTCGGGCATCTGGTAAGGATTCTTCCTGGGTGCCTCCCTAGGGAGATGTTCCAGGCACGACCAGCTGGGAAGAAACCCCAGGGACGACCAAGGACTAGGTGGAGAGATTATATTTCCACACTGGCCTGGGAACGCCTCGGGATCTCCCAGTCAGAGCTGGTTAATGTGGCCCGGGAAAGGGAAGTTTGGGGTCCCCTGCTGGAGCTGTTGCCCCCGCGACCCGACCCCGGATAAGCGGTTGAAGATGAGGATCAGCAACACTACTACAGTTATGATGTCTATCTCTAGAATAGACATGACATTTTTTTTTACCTGTTGACAAATCTCATTCATTTGCTAACACAAGGCTTTTATTCTGAAATATTTGCAGTACAGTGTTGTAGAATATGCAATGACTTGCAGAGCTCCATGAATGAATATGGTATCAAGTTTTAATTCTGGATGTTTGTTTCTTAACCTTTCTCTGTCTAAAATAAATGTCATTTATGATGAAATGAAATGGCCATTATGAGCAAACTATATGTAAAAAGAAAGGGCTGACAGCAGCAGCTGCAGCAACAGAAACATAGCTAAACAACGGAAGCGTGAATCACACAGCTGTTCAGTAATGTAGTTCATGTGACTGGTCTGGCGTTAGGAAAAGACCGATTTGGTTCGGCTTAGGCAACAACAGTACTAGTGCATATCTTAAGTATGGACGTTACGTGACAGAAACTACTTAGTTAGCTTTGACAAAAGATCATAGCTTGGATTAAAATAATTCTGTACATGATGTGACAAATAAATTAATATTCACTTCTGGTTTCATACGGGACACAAACAGCAGTGTCAAACTGGTATTTTTGACCCACCCATCCAGCCTGACCTCATCTCTATGTGGTGTGATGTAAAAATGCCACAAGAAGGCTAAAATGCATCTTGTAATATCCTTATAATGCTTTGTTATCCATACACATTCCCATGAGATTGGGTTGGAGTAAAGATTACCTATCTAAACAAATGGATTTATATCATTTCAACATCTGACTTGAGGTATGACAACAGCAGTGACATCTTGTACACTGAAACCCAGACTGCAGCTCAGGACCACCATCAGCCCTGAAGTCAGATGTGTGTCTCTACATTTCCACGTTGAGTGAAGCTGCCACTCTGACCCTGTGATTGCAACAACTAATCAGGGAGTAATTTGGCTCACTACATTTCCTCCCAGACGTCAGGTAATTGCAGCACATGCATAATGAAGAAGTCTCTGAAGAGAACC
Organism: Pterois miles; assembly: GCA_947000775.1. Classification (NCBI taxonomy): domain Eukaryota; kingdom Metazoa; phylum Chordata; class Actinopteri; order Perciformes; family Scorpaenidae; genus Pterois; species Pterois miles. The sequence goes on along the minus strand of CAMQGK010000474.1, from coordinate 3,367,714 downwards.
GGGAGGAGTTTTGTCTGAACTATTTGCTGCCGAGTTATTGATTGAACAGCTCTCTCTCTCTCTCTCTCTCTCTCTCTCTCTCTCTCTCTCTCTCCCACACACACACACACACACACACACACAGCGTTCCTCTCTGACTCCTCTCGTTTTTCACAGCTCTCTCTCTTTCACTTTAAGTGCCACCTTCCCATCTCTCCCTGCTCTCTTCTGTCAAAAGGGCTTCTCATGCTCTTAATTGCGACACAAACAACAACAAATAATGACTGTGAAGCTTCCTTTTGACTGTAATTCTGAACTTCTTCTCTGCAGAGTGATAAGGTTTTAAGTTCTGCTGACAACTGATCTGAGACAAAGCTGGATTCAAGCTGGGAGAAAGTTTTCTGTGATTTATGGAGACACATCAGAACACATTAAAGTTCATACAAGAAATAATGATGCAGAAAACAAATATTGTTGCTTACAGTTGTTAAAACGGGACACACAAAACTCCCACTGACATGACACAAACATGTAGTTTTTATCTTTGAAAAGGAAAAGCTGGAGAGAGGTTACAATCTGCATTTATTCCCAGGACAAATGACTGCAGTTGTCACAGGCATTTATCCGCTCCAGCTCTAATCAGTAGTGATAGAAACTAGATGGACACACCAAACTTAACCCCTTTTTTTCACTGCGATGATACAATGCATGTTTATGTCAATATATCATAAATAAAACCAACAGGGATTTGGACAATTATCATAATTTATAGGCAAACAAAAGATACAGTTATTGTACTCTCCTCAAAGGCAGCAGACTCCAGTCAGACATCACCAACTCTGGTATGGTTGAAATACACCCTTAATTCACAGAGTTAGATGTGAAAAGAAACAGATGTTATATGCTTCCATCAAAGCCACCGGACTCCATAGACAGGAGCAGTAATTTTACCTTACTAATTATTTCAAAACATGCTTCATTCAGATAATGTCAATATAATGTAACACTTCATTTTACAGGTCTGCAAATTTCATGGCAATTACAATTGGAAATGTCTTTGGAATGACTGTCAAATTATCGTATTTTCCGGACTATAAGGCGAACTTAAAATCCTTTAATTTTCTCAAAAATCAACAGTGCGCTTTATAATACGGTGCAGCTTATATATGAATTCTGGTTGTGCTTACTGACCTCCTCGAACCAATTTTATGTGGCACAGGGCTCTCAAAAATCTGTCAAAATATTTTATTATGAGTTTGGTAAGCTTCGAAGCTGCACCGCTGGATGGATTGTCAGAGCATTACGGTAACAGTAGTCAGGCGCCTAGCGGAGTAATACATACTGTTACTGTGCTTCGACATATCGGCACCGTAACATTATCATGTGTGTATCAGGAGCCAAAATGGCACCTGTGAATAGACATGCTGACAAAGCGGATTTCAGGCACTCAGCAGAACGTGGGAATAGAAGAAGAAGAAGAAGATCAACCTTTATTTGTCCCACGAGGGGAAATTCAATTTTTACACTCTGTTTGTTAACTTGTACACGGTACATGCCGACCCGAAACACACACATGCATCAATGGAGAGATGTCAGAGTGAGGGGGCTGCTCCTGACAAGCGCCCCGAACAGTTGGGGGTTTGGTGCCTTGCTCAGGGGCACCTCGGCAGTGCCCAAGAGGTAAACTGGCACCTCTCCAGCTACCAGTTCACACTCAGTTCTTGTTCCATGTCGGGACTTGAACCGGTGACCCTCCGGTTCCCAAGCCAACTCCCTACAGACTGAGCTACTGCCGCCCCCAGAGCAGCGGTGAGAGAATTTAATATTAATGAATCAATGGTACGGAAGTGGAGGAAGCAAGAAAATGACCTGCGCCAAGTAAAGAAGACCAAACAGAGTTTCTGAGGGAACAAAGCGAGATGGCCACAGTTAGAGGACAAAATTGAACAGTGGGTTATTCAACAGAGAGCAGCAGGTAGAAGCGTCCCTACAGTTTCTATTAGACTCAAGGCAGCAGCGGTAGCGCTTGACATTGAAAATCAGCGACTTTCAAGGAGGTACTTCCTGGTGCCCGAAACCCGAAATGTTTGCAACTGATCTTTGCTAAGCCCCTCCCCCCTTGGTTACTGTTGCTAGGCCTGTCAAGCTTTTGCACCTGGCATGTCATTATGGCATTTTCAGTGATGTCAGTGAGATATTTCAACAGAAATTATAACACATTTTTAGAATAACGATTTTGAAATATCAGAGAGAAGTAGACTCATTTCCAAGTAACATTCACAATATTATGAATGAAGATGACAGAGGAATCAAGAGATAAGCTCACCGGTGGTCACAATGCAGGCATCAGACACTCCATGTCTTGACAACTCAGGTGAGGACAAACATCAGCTGTGTTACCATACACATATCTTTATGCTATTTTGTAGCATCACATTATAAAAGCAATGTAGGAATGGTAAAATTCAATAAAACTTCCTCAGTTGTAAAAAAAAGTTTTTATGCTTGCTTGGGGTGGTATTTGCCCTTATTAAAAATAAAAATTGCAGAATAAATTCTGACATAGCAAACATTTAACTCAATGACTAATTAGCTGTTACCACGGTCGGCGTCCTCATATATTCCCACACCATACAAAAGCTTGTCTTTCTCTCCACACAACATGAAACATGACCAATACTATGTGATATGAGATAACATTCACACTCGAAATCCACAAAACCAGCCTGAAAATGAAGACAATTTGAAATGATTGTTTGAAATTCTCATGGTGCAGAGCTGGTTAGTTGTTGGACTCTGGTTGAAGCTGGATCATGCTTCGCTATGACTGGCCAGTCTGCGTTCAAGGGGCGGGACTTAGCAAAAGGTGAATTGGAACAGGATTTTTTTTTCGCTGTTTCCAGGAGGGACATCAGAGTGATTCAGCCTCAACATATTACCTTTGGAGTATTTTAAATGACTCACTATTAGCTGAGGTCTGACTCTAACTGTTGACCTAACACATTCTGTCTTTCAATTTTCTTTCTTGCTACCAGAGCAAGACTTCAACCAGGCTTCAGATCTGGATAGGCAAAGTGTACTTTTACAAGGATGAAAAGACCTAGTGAGCGGAGGTCAGTCCTGGGCAGCAGCACTGTTCGCTGAGCATGAAGCAGTGATCCTAGAATGGGCTGTGATGTGTGTGCAGTTATCACTACTGTGTAGTGACCTGCTCTGCTAGCTTTCTCACCTGCAGGGTACAGACCATTTCCATGTCATCATAACTCCTTTGTATGTGTATTTGTGTGTGTGTGTGTGTGTGTGTGTGTGTGTGTGTGTGTGTGTGTGTGTGTGCTTGTGCAGTAGGCCCTATGGGTGTAACACAATCTGTATTTGTTTTTTTTGGCACAAAAATGTCCATATTCAAATTCATGCTGGAAATGTTGGAAATTGTCTGCTTCATTTTCCATGCTTAACTCTTCTCTGCTGTGTTATAAGCATTTCATACTTTTTTGCACTTATATTTACATATATGTTGTTTATATTGTAGCATTACATACAAATTTTGTGTCTTGCATACTTTATTTCCATTTTCTTACATTTCTTTATGTTTATACAAGAGTAACTGTAATGTCTGATTCTGATTCAAAGAAAAAAAACAAAGTTCAGTCTAAATAAATTTAATATCATTCGGTAGCTTCACAGTTGTATTCAAATCCCATTCAGCATTCAAATTTTGGTCAAAGAATGTATGTTTTAGCAACAAAATGATATTTCCCCGAGCTCTTCCAAAGAATTTTCCCACGTGATTTGACGTAGGTTTCTGCATGATGATGTGCTACATATACAGTATATATACTGTACATCCTCAAATAAAATAACTTAGAAGGCAGTTGGCATGCTCCCAGTTTGGAGATGCAGACAGGAGTAACGGTACAGAAAAATATTCACACAATAACACAAACAATCTAACCAATCGATGCAACGGTCGACCAGCCACTCCCATGATCTGCAAGTTGAAATGTGAATGGAGTCTGGTGGCTTTGAAGACGATATAAGGGCTTTAGTTCCCCGTCAGAGGGGTGTCTAATGGCAAAGTCAAAATATTCTAAATAGCAAACTTAAAACAATATAGATGTTTTTGGTGGCTAAAAGATGTTATTCTGCTGCTGCTGTCTGTAGTCACTTTGCCTCGCTGTTATACTACTCTCTTCAAAGCCACCAGACTCCATTCACAAAAACAGTAATTTTACCTTGCAGAATAGCAGAGTATAAATACAACTCCACTTCAAATTAACCCTATCAGTTATTTCCTAACTTGCACTGACACAGCTAGTACTAATATTCACACTATTCATAACCTTGCTGATTAGATTACTTTGGTAATCTATGTCACTCGAGTGAACATTTCAAAAGTGGAAGGAACAGATAGATGGACCTGTCCTTTATAAACTGGAGTTAAAATAAACAAATGAAAAACATATTGACAAAAACAATGGGGCATAATAGCTAATTGGGCCATGTAGCATAATTAAAAAAAAAAAAAAAAAAAAGACTACGAGAACGTCCAGATGTCAATAAAATTGGTATGAAGTTTTTAAAGACCAAAAACAAAAATGTAAAAAGCTCTCTCAGTGTTTTGCACTTTTGAGACAATCCCTTATTTAAGTGTTCATCCTGCATAACTAATCTGGAGAATCTGGGGAATATTATTGCACACATTCAATTAATATCTGAATAATACTGAATATTCATATACACTTCGAGCTGACCCCTCCTCTCTTGTAATTTTTTTTGTTGTTTGTATTTTTTTCTTTTCATTACACGGTCTCTCTTCTCTCTAAAAAAAATAAACAAAAAACACCTCCCTCTAATTTTCATCCTTATCCAACGTGTTTTTTACCTTCCCCCTGTTGTTATATCTCACCATGTTGTTTTGTGGGGGATAAAGAAAAAATTATATTGAATAAAAAAATTTCTTTGCCAGGCCCCTTTTTTCATTTTAAGTGTGCAGCTTGCTTTTTTTAAACGCTCCCAGAGGCAGAAGCTGTTATCATCGGTAAGCACCAGCATGCCCCAGTACTCCTGGTTAGAGCAGAGGAGCGGGGAGACCCGCCCCGCACAACCACCCGGCGCACTTTTTAGACCCCTTTTCTTCACCCCCCCACATTTCCCCCCCACCCCCACCCCCCCCCCCCCCCGACACACACGCTGCCACTCATTCTGAGGTGGGCGGCCCCGGGGTTTTATTTTTACCCCTACAATCCTTCTCCCCCCCTTTCAAAGAGGCTTGTCTCTTCCTAAAGAGGAGAACACCCGTATGATATTATATTTTTATTTTTCTTTCTCGTCCGTCCTATACAGACGACTACCATTACTCATAATATCCTCCTCCCGAACCACCCTCAAAACACCCTCTCCTATATCTACTCCATCACCATCAGAGCGCCTTCATTCGTCTCTCAAAAGGATTTTTTTTTTTATATTTTAATTATTCCTCTCTCCCAAACACCACATATTATTCATTTTTTCTCTCCACAAAAAAGTCTCATACTCCCTAAAAATTTCATATCAAATATCATCACCATTCCATACTCAAAAAAAAATTAAATTTTAAATTTCATTTTCATTCTTTATCTCAAAAACCAAACTTTCTCTATTAGATTTTAGAAAAAAAAAAGAAAAAAAAGAATATCCCAAAAAAACACACCAAAAAAAAAACTCTAAAACAAACAACAAAAATAAATTCCTTCTTTTTCTCAAAAACTATAAAAACAAAAAAAAAAAAAAAAAAAAAAAAAAAAAAAAAGGGGGGTTGAGTAAATAAATATTTATATATATATATATATATATATATATATATATTTTTTTTTTTTTTTTTTTTTTATTTGGGTTTGGTTTTTGTTTTATATATAAAATTTATGGTATGTTTTACATTAAATATTTTTTTTGTAGAGGGGTATATATGGATTTATTAGGTCATGTAGTTAGACACTCAGGGAACCTTTTTTATATCCGCCTCAGTTTAGCCCCTCGGGCCACACGGACCCACCGGAACGCAGGGCCAGAAATCTTTGACAAAAAAACAACAACCAAACCCAAATCCCCCCAAAAACCCAAAAAAACCCCCCATAAAAAAAATAACAACCCCGTTACACCAATATACTTCAAACTGACTTTTCCTATTTATTAATAAGTGTTGCACATTTTAGCACTCTGTATTTTAAACCTTTACCCAATATGACACACTGACGAGTTTCTCGTCAGAGGACAGAGTCTCAAGCTACAGAAACACACAAGATCATATACACTAAAAACACACACAAATCAGCTATCAGCATCTGAAGCCCCCCCCCACCACAAGCCTCACCCACACCGCTATCCACTATAACCTCAAAACTCAGCCCTCTCTAAACACTAATCCCTCTGTTCTATCCCCCCCCGCATATGTCACAGCATGCTGTTTTCTAGGACCCTAACACATCACAAAAATATCAAGCCCATCATAATGAATCTGACAGAAAATCTTCTTTTTCCTAAGGGCCCATCTTGCTCATTGAACCGTGTGCAACTAGCTCTTAAACGCTCCCAGAGGCAGACCCCTATCTAATATCCAACAGCACACCACAATCCCTCTATCTGTAATCATCGGTATCTAGCACCATCTATCCTCCAGTACTCCTGGTTAGCGCATCAGTGTAGACTAGAGGCTACTCTAGTGTAGCCTCATATATGTGTGTGTGTAGTGTCTATCTGTCCCCCCCCCCCCCCCCCCCCCCCCCCCCCCCCCCCCCCCCCCCCCCCCCCCCCCCCCCCCCCCCCCCCACACCCCACCCCCCCCCCACACCAACCCCCCCCCCCCCCCCCCCCCCCCCCCCCCCCCCCCCCAAAAAAAAAAAAAGTGCTATTACTCCCACAAAAAAACAAAGAACAACTCTTGTGAGGTGTGTGCAGTGGAATTGATCAAACCCGCCCCCCCTTGTCTGCGGGGGGTTTGTTTTTTTTGTGGTTTTGGATTGTCTTTTTTGGGGGGGAACACTTTTCTTACATTTCGTTTCTTTTTTTCTTTGTTTTCTTGCGGAAGGGAGGGAGGGGGTTTTTTGGGAAAATTTATGGGATTTTTTTTTTTTTTTTTTAAATTTTTTCCCAAAAAAAATATAATTTAATTTTTTATGTTTTTTAAATTTTTCATTATACATTACTCCTTCTTTTTTTTTTTTTTTTTTTTTTTTTTTTTTTGTGTTTCTTATTTTTTTTTTTTTTTTTTCGCGTTCTTATCTGTCTTATTACTTTCTTTCTTGTTTTTTTTTTTTTTTTTGACGGAGCGTTGTATTGGATGAAATCTTCTTCCTTCGTCTTATATTTTATTTTTTTTCTTTCCTCCATTGCTTTGTGTTTTTGTTTGTTTTTTTTTTTTTTTATTTATGTTAATGAGGGTTTGCCCCCTTTCCTTTTATTCTTCATATTTTGTGTTTTGTTTTTTTTACTTAATTTAAAAATAAAAAAACCCCCATTGTTGTATTTTTTCTCTTATGCTTTTTTTTTTTCTATTTCTAAAGTGAATTTTTTTTTTTTTTTTTTTTTTTTTTTTTTACTTTCTCCCATTCTCTATCTTTAAAATTTTTTTTTTTAAAAAACCACTCAACACCTTTTTTAATATTTTTTAAAAACACTATAAAACATATATGTGTGTGTGTGTGTGTGTGTGTGTGTGTGTGTGTGTGTGTGTGTGTGTTTAAATATCAAACCCCGTTCATGAAGTTAAAGACTAAACTCAGGAGACGGTTAGAGCCAGGTGGAGGAGACAGCTGTGCTAACGTGGGATACTGTTATACGTCGGGACATTGTGTGTTTAAATTTAAAAATGCAGCTTTTTCTCTCAGTTTTTGCCCTCTTGTCTCACACAAACAGTCTCTAGAATGTATGATTCTTAAAACTAGAGCTGTCAATTGATAGAAATATTTAATTGTGATTAATCACAAATTAATTGCACATTTTGTATCTGTTAAAAATTAACCTTGAAGGGAGATTTGTCAAGTATCAACATGGGAATGGACAGATGTGCTGTTTTATGCAAATGTGTGTGTACATTTATTTTTGGAAATCAATAAACAACACAAAACACAAATATTGTCCAGAAACCCTCACAGCTATTGCATTTAGCATAAAACATATCATCCAATCATAACATGGCAAACTGCAGCTGTCAGTGTGTCAGAGGGCTGACTTGACTATGACCTGATCCAAACTGGGACTATCATAAAGTGGGCATGTCTGTAAAGGGGAGACTGGTGGGGACCCACAGAACCCATTTACATTCACACATCTGGAGGTCAGAGGTCAAGGGACCCCTTTGAAAATGGACATGGACAGTTTTTTCTTTTTTTTAAGTGTTATTTAGCCATCTTCATTACATGCTAGTATGAGTATGTGTTGTTAGTTGATTTCCAGTAATAAATATACATACATACATTTGCAAGTTAGCATATTTGCCCACAACTCATGTTGACAAGAGTATTAAAAATGTGATTGTGATTACATATTTGAATCCATTTACAACCTTACAAAGGAAGCATAAAGCCATAAACTGGAACAGAACTGGGTATTTATGGAGAGAAAAACAAATGAAAAAAAGTTAGAGAAGTTAAAGTTAAAATGACCAGGACACTGTTAAAGTAGCAGTGGGTAGAAATGGTGAAAATATATACATGTAAATATGTGTGTGAGACAGAAAATCTGAAACAAATCATGTTCCACTGTGTCCTCCGGTGCTCCTAATGATATCTGCAAGACCGGAGGAAAACAACCAATCAGAGCTGAGGAGGAGCTTTGCTGTCTCTGAGCAGCTGTCAATCACTAACAAACTCTGATCAAACAGTCAAACTAGGCAGCACTGATCAAATATGAATCAATATTCTGTTACTGTAATGTCTATTTCTCCCCTCAAATGTTTTCAGAAACGTCTTGCAGTTACAAGAACACAGAACAGAACCAAGAAGAGGTGCAGAACTCTACTTGAATTACAATATGCAGAAGTTCTTATGGATTTTTTACCCAGTGATGCCAACAATATTCTGCCTACTGCAGGTGTAATCATGACAAAATATTTTAATCAACTGACAGCCTGAGAAAAGGTTAAAATGACCAGGGCACTGTTAAGGCAGAAATGTTAGAACATTTGAGGGATATTCTGGATGCAAACCATGCTAGTAAACAGCACCAATCCTAGTTCAGTTCAGTTCAGTTTAATTTCCCTCATTTGTTCTTTCTGCTCTTTTGGTGGTTGGTGTAGTGCAAAGATATAACACCCTCTCCTGGGAATTCCAGCTCACATTGTCATGGTGATGAGGAGAAGAGGAATGCAACAAGGAGCTGATAGTTAGAATGACCAAAGAAGTAATAAGTAATAATGATTTACTTGGATGGGTAGCTTCTTGTTCTTCCATTAATCTATCTATCTATCTATCTATCTATCTATCTATCTATCTATCTATCTATATATATATATATCATCTATAAGCTGGGAACCTGAAGATTAATTTGAGCATCTCAACACTGTGTGTCAAGTTGTCCTAGACAGAAATCAGAAATAAACATTAATTAATTATTATTAATTAATGTATTGTAAAAGTGCATAAGGGTTTAGAACATGATGATAGAAGTATATTATTGGCATTCCCATGCTCTTTTTTGGAGCAATTATTGGGTTGATACCATTTGTTATACAGATTTATTGCTAAACTTCACATTTTTTACAATTCGAGAATTGATAAAAATGACCAATAATCCCGCCAAAATACCACATTAAGACACCAAGATCTTGAGGAATACCATAGAAAAAGCCATGGTGTGATTTGGCATCAAAACGTTTTGACATTTTGAAATTTCTGCAGGAATTGTTTTTTTCAGCCTCTGGATGGCAAGCACTTCTGTTCAGAAACCCCCTTATTGTCAGTGTAGCTGCTAAAGCCATCCATCCTCTGAATGCTCTAGGTCTCTAGTTAGTGGCTGTAAAGTTTTATAAGGCTGTGCTGAATAACACATTTATACTACATGCAAAAAAATGCATATTTTCTTTACCCGTAGAACATTTCCATGGATCACTTTAAGAATTGCCATAGATTGTGTAGGTTTTCTGGAGTTATATGATATCTGGACCTTCACTCTGAACCTACTACAGCCTCAGAAAACAGTAAAGTCAGTCGGGATCGTGGGTCTTAGAGGGTTAAATACTGAATTATGGTAAGAAGGGTGATGTACATCTTGAAAAACATTTATTTCATGGCTGCCTCTGCTGCATTTTATCAGATCCATAAAAGCAGACGTGTTTATACCTGATGGATGTGTCAGTATATATGTGAGGTTAGCAGCTCAGTGAGTTGTGCAAAGATCCAAATGTTGCTCAGAGGTGTTGTGAAGTGTTTGGGGGAATCTACAAGTGGGTGCATATTTTTGCTCACATGGTATTTGGTGCTGCAGGGTATGTGATATATCTCTCAGGGTGCACGGTGCTTGTGTTGCTGGGTACAGAGCGCTTGTGAAGTGTCGGGGGAATACACACACAAAAGGTGCTGCCGCCACGAGCCGTGTAGCTGCAGAAGACGGTCGGCGTCACGAAGTGTTAGACAAATGTTTTAAGAGGTTGTAGTGGTGTCTTTAGAATAAAAAAATAAAACAAACCTCACTTGGGGGCATTTTACCATCTTCCCTCATTTTATTTTTTAACATAAACACCGTCTCTGAATGTGCAAGCGATGAGTGAACGGCACAATCTGGAGCACTTCAGAGATTTCCTCTCGTAGCGGGTTGATGATGAAACATTTCCACCCACAGCCAATTGAATTGAAAAGCTTGAAGACAGAAGTGCTCCTTCACACTCCCGAGGGAAGCCTCCCTCTTCAGCTAACACCAACTGTATGAGGATGGCAAGCTTTGGGTCTCAGAGTTCATTTTAACAGCACGGGAAAATATGTGCTTTGTGTTGTGCTCACACCATTGGATGTGTGCTGGTGAATATGGTGTTTGCATGGGGCAAGCTCTATATGGCTCTACACTCTGTGGGTCTTGTAGCAGAATCTATTAACAATGGGTGTGTCACAAAGACAGATGTCTGTCCTTGGCCAGCTGTGTTTACATTAGGAGTGCAACACAAAGCTAGTATTCATCGGTATACGTCACAAAAGTTGCCAACAAAAGAGTATAATCTTTTCTGAATGCATTAAATAATAAAGCTTGATATGTGCTTGAACCTCACTTTCAAAAAACTGAAAATAAGTCTAAATAAAAGCTTCTGCTAAAAATATGACTGCAAATAAATCTTACTGATCACAGTGTATTGTCTGAGACATATTTGTGTAATTTTACACTCCTAGTTTGTGTGCATGACTGTTGTATGCATTTTGGCCATCACTGTTTTGGTTTTTGGCCACTGCCATTTTGGTTTCTGGCTGTTGCCATCTTGGTCTTTGGCCATCACCATCTCTGTTTTTCACCTTTGCCATCATCTTGATTTCTGGCCATTGCCATCTTTGTTATTGGCCGCCGTCATCTTGGTTTTTCGCTGTAACCGTCTTAGTTTTTGATTGTTGCCATCTTTATTTTTGGACATCGCCATCTTGATTTTTGGCCGTTGCCATCTTGTTTTTGGCAACCGGCATCTTGGTGTTCAGCCGTCACCAGCTTGGTTTTTGGCTATCGCCATATTGGATTTTGGCCGTCGCTTTCTTGGTTTTTGGCCATCGCCATCTTTGTTTTTGGCCATCGCCAACTTGTTTTTTTGCGACCACAAGTAACACGAGAGGGTGGAGCTAAGTACATCCAAACACTGAATATTTTTTAGGCAAACAAATTGTTAAAATTAACTTTCAAGAACTGAAAACACACTGTGAGAGTAACCAGAATGTGTAATGGACAATGGCATTATGAACAAATATGCGGGTCATAAAATCTGATTTCCATACCAGGTGACCAACTAGATGGGAACAGAGGTTCTGCTGTGGAGACCCCTAACAGAAGGCAATAAATATCATAAAATAGAATAAAAGGTATTAGTCTCATAGACTTCTATACAATCAGACTTCTTTTTGCAACCTGAGGAGTTGCCCCCTGCTGGCTAATAATTGAAGTTTAAGTCACTGCGTTGCCTTCCTTTCTCAAAACGGGCCTGATATACCGTATCTCTGGTAGAAATGCTACCTCAGATGTGTTTTTGGGACTGGTGAACCAATGCTTCCTGCAGCAGTGTGGATGTGTTTTCAGAAATCTTGTGCTGATACTGATACTGATTTGTGTTTTGAGTTATTTCTTAGCAATCTCACGTGGGATAAAATGTTTCATTGTAAGACACAGTTCTTCACTGCTGGACAGAATAGTCCAAAAACTACAAAACAACAAGCAGGCAAAAGAAAAAAAAAAGAAAGAAAGAAAGAAAGAAAGAAAGAAAGAAAGAAAGCCATGAGGGTCACAGCTAAAGCTGAAGCCAAGCTCCGACTCTAATGGCCAAAATTAAAACAAACTGCCAAGAGCTCTTGGTAAGTAACAGCCAAAACTGCTGCTGGGGCCAGAGCCAGTAAACAACAGAAAAAAAGTCAATTACTGGCCCTAATTTAGCTGTGCCTTAAGTGGGGACAACAATGGGAAAAAATCGTTTAATGCCCTTATTTAAGATAAGACTAATCCTTAGTTTGAGTGTATACAGAGGCTTGCGAGGTGAAAGTGGTTTCACTCGAGGACGGAAGAGGAGAGAAAAACAAGACCGGCAAAAGGTTTCTTGGACAGAAATATTGAGATTTAATAGTGATTTTCTTACATGAATAGTGGTGATGCACCATTGAAATAAATTCATATTTTCATTCTATTTCATAAAACATTTCACAGAATATGTTGGAGCTATATATGTATATATATGAGTAGCAATACACTCTTTGGAGACCCGTGCTATCATCACTAATCACTGCCACTGAAAAGTCACTTTGTACATTTACTCAAGTATTATACAGTATTTAAATATAATTTTGAGGTAACCACTCTAGATCTAAACATCACAGTACTGTGTTGTAGTTATATCCATTAGGGGCCCAACAAAAGGAAGAATGACAGTATAATCAAAAAAAGCTAAAAGGTCAATACTGTCACAGTCACCAGATCCTAGGTCATGTTTTATTTTCTGTCTCTCCGTTGCAGTCATTGTTTCACTTCCTGTTTTATTTTGTCATCGTTAACATCCCTCTTGTTTCAGATTACTGCACTTCCTGCCCTCATGTGTCTCCACGCCTCCTGACCTACTTATCCAGGAAACAGGTCATCCAGAAACTGCTGCAACAGACACAGGCCTCACAGGTCATACAGGCCCTCACACAGGCTCATACACAGGGCCACATACAGGGCCTCATACAGGGCCACATACAGGGCCTCATACAGGGCCACATACAGGGCCTCATACAGGGCCTCATACAGGGCCACATACAGGGCCTCATACAGGGCCTCATACAGGGCCACATACAGGGCCTCATACAGGGCCACATACAGGGCCTCATACAGGGCCACATACAGGGCCTCATACAGGGCCTCATACAGGGCCACATACAGGGCCTCATACAGGGCCACTTACAGGGCCTCATACAGGGCCACATACAGGGCCTCATACAGGGCCTCATACAGGGCCACATACAGGGCCTCATACAGGGCCTCATACAGGGCCACTTACAGGGCCTCATACAGGGCCTCATACAGGGCCACATACAGGGCCTCATACAGGGCCTCATACAGGGCCACATACAGGGCCTCATACAGGGCCACATACAGGGCCACATACAGGGCCTCATACAGGGCCACATACAGGGCCTCATACAGGGCCACATACAGGGCCACATACAGGGCCTCATACAGGGCCACATACAGGGCCTCATACAGGGCCTCATCAAGCTGAAAACACAGGAATAAAACAGGGTAACTACTTAAACCATCACCAATAATAAGATAATCAGTTATATGAGATTACCTATTAATCAAACATGTCCAATATTTTCTGGTTGCAGCTTTTCCAATATGAAATTGCTTTTCTCTTTTATGTTAAACTGATCATCTGCATTTTTTTACTGTCAGACAAGACATTTGAAGATGTTACCTTGGACGTTGGGAATTAATGGAGGATATTTTTCACTGATTATTATCTGACCTTTGCCGCCCTCATCAGTCTCTGTTTTTTGACCAGCATTTCAAGTGTTTAGCCATGTGCCTCTTTCACCACGTCTCTGCAGATTGCAACACAGAGAGTCACGTCATTTACCGATGCCTTGCGCAGACATTGAACATGCTGTACAGACAGAAGTGTCAGTCAGGGCAGAGTAACCGATGCGTGTTGATCCTGGGAGCGGATTGGATAAAATGTGTGCTTCTCTGGAGAGTTACAGTGTGCCCACAAGCCACTGCTGTGTGGAGCTTTATTCAGGAAACAACGGGGCACAGCCATGTGTATCATACGCTGTGTGTCATTCTCTAAAGTGGGGTGAACTTCATTTGGCAACACGCGGCTTTCAGAAGATCACCAACCATGCAAAGATATTACGTTGGACAAGATAACATTACAGTAGGTCAGAACACATTTCAACTAAGTGAACAGTTTGCATCACAAATGAGGTCAAACAGAATCAAGTGCAAGTGTGTTTTGTCCAGGTGAAGTACAAACACTACCATCTTAAACCCTCCTGAGATCTAAACAAATCACATGTTTATATTTTACATTCAAAACCACAAGTTTTTTGAAAAGCTGACAAGTTTGCACTACAGCTATGATGTATGCACAACAGAATCATTCAAGAGTCTCTTGCTCACACAAAACTAACGACAACAAGAAATTTGGTGTTGATGTGGAAAAGATAAGATAAGATAAGATAAGATATTCCTTTATTAGTCCCACAGTGGGGAAATTTACCCATTACAGCAGCAAGTGGATAGTGCAATAGAAGATAAGCATAGATTTAAAAACAATATTCATACAAATAAAAAAGTAATAATTTAGTATATACATAATAGAAAAAGAAAAGAAAAATAAGAAAAATAAAAATAAAGCCAGAAGTATGTCCATTTATATCAATAAATAATTGTCCGGTTCCTATAATTCAAGCAGATGACATAGTCGCACATGAGTCCTTATTGCACGTATGTCCGGTGAGTTTGTTGTGAATGTGAATGTGTATGTGGTCTACTGGGAGCAGTGCTGGTTGTGGAGTCTAACAGCTGCAGGCAGGAAGGACCTTCTGTAACGCTCCTTCGTACACTTAGGGTGTAGCAGCCTGTCACTGAAGGAGCTCTCCAGAGCTCTGATGGTGTCTCTCATGGGGTGGGAGTCCTTCTCCATCATGGATGACAGCTTAGCCATCATCCTCCTCTCTTCCACCACCTGCACTGTGTCCAGAGAGCATCCCAGGACAGAGCTGGCCCTTTTAATAATCTTATCCAGCCTCTTCCTGTCTGCAGCTGTGATGCTGCTGCCCCAGCAAACCACTCCATAAAATATGGCTGATGCCACAACAGTGTCATAAAATGTTTTCAGGAGTGTCCCCTGCACTCCAAAGGACCTCAGTCTCCTGAGCAGATACAGTCTGCTCTGGCCTTTCTTATGGAGTGCAGAGGAATTTGTAGTCCAGTCCAGTTTATTGTTCAGGTGAACACCCAGGTATTTATAAGATGTCACCATCTCAATGTCTGATCCCTGGATGTTCACCGGTGTTGGAGGGGGATGAGTTTGCCTGCGGAAATCCACCACCAGCTCTTTAGTTTTCCCCGCGTTGATCTGGAGGTGGTTCCGCAGGCACCAGTCCACGAAGTCCTGGGAAAGTTCTCTGTACTCCTCATCGTCCCCATCAGTGATGAGGCCGACGATAGCAGAGTCATCAGAGAAGTTCTGCAGGTGACAGCTTGGTGAGTTGTAAGTGAAGTCTGCAGTGTAGAGCGTGAAGAGGAACGGAGCCAGAACCGTTCCCTGGGGGGCCCCCACACTGCAGACCACCGTGTCGGAGGTGAAGTCCTGTGTCCTCACATACTGTGGGCGGTTTGTGAGGTAGTCCAGTATCCAGGATGTTAGATGGTGATCTTTGTCCCCCAGAAGTGTCGGCTGGATGGTGTTGAATGCACTGGAGAAATCAAAGAACATGATCCTCACAGTGCTGCCAGGTTTCTCCAGGTGAGACAGAGTTCGGTCCAACAGGAAGATGACGGCATCGTCCACCCCAATGCCAGGTTGATAGGCAAACTGTAGTGGGTCCATGGATGGACTCACCACAGGGCGGAGATGTTGGAGGACCAGGCGCTCCAGGGCCTTCATCAGGTGCGATGTTAGTGCCACCGGCCTGAAGCTGCTGGGGTCCTTGGGGTGTGGGGTCTTGGGCACAGGTACCACGCAGGATGTCTTCCACAGTTGTGGTACCTTCCTCAGCTTCAGGCTCAGGTTGAATAGATGTCCAAAAGTCCCACAAACACTAGTAACTAAAGAGTTACAGCACAGAGCACCACTCTTGCGATAATGGTGGCCTGGATGGTGCTACTTCTCTAATACACTTGCTAATGCTGCATTACAGAATGGTTACAACAGCATCAGGCTACATTCAGTTTCCACAGTTAAATAGCAGTAAGAGATGTTGACTGCAGAAGCAGTGGTGCGAAATAAATAGTCTCTAATTATAAAACATCACTTATAATATGCAGCGCTGTCAGACTCAGGAGATCATTGTTTGGAGCATGAGCTGCTGTTCCTGGAAACAGTCATTTAAAACTCTCTTTGTCAAACTGGGAAACTTCAGTGGCTTACATTATGTCTCTATTTTTCTGTAAAATGCTGGTCTTGCTGCATCTCCTGTGGGTCATTTGTAAGAGATTACTGTATATAATTTTGCCATTTCTTTTCTGCAGCTATATATTGCTTTTTTTACTGAGCAGTGAAAAGATAAACTACTGTGCTCTCTGAGCAAACAGACGATGAGATATCTGAATCACTGCACCATGTACCGAGTAAATTTCAGTGCAATATATAAAATGTCATGAATGGGGTAATATTAACCCTCTGTTCTCATGTAGTTTTACTCCTCAAGTCTATCGCCGTAAAATGTTGCCTACGTAAAAATAGAATACAGGAGTAGAACGAACATCGCCCTTCAAATCAACATAGCAGGATGGTCAGAGCATCAGCCATTTTTATGTGTACCATTGCCATAGCAACCTGACTTCCACATAACCTCGATTGACTTTGACAGCAAGTCATGGACTCACTGAGGTGAGATTTTGTCGTAACAAGCACTACATGAGCAATGGAGTAGTAACGTTATGAGACATATAACACGTAAATGGGTTCAATTTAACACTTTTATGCTTCATCCACACTCTTGTCACAGTGGAGGGATGCACACTGCTATCGCCAGATGAATGAAAACTTTGGCTACTTTTCTGTGACCAGAGTGGCACTGGAGCATGGATGAAGTAGCAAGCTAGCTAGCTAGCAAACAGCTGGCTGGTTAGCACTTGGGCTAGTTCCACTGGAATTTGTTGCTGCACTGATTACAAAAAAGAAAAAAAACATAAGCCAAACAAGGAGCTGGTGGCCAGCTGCAGTGCCGGATCTAAACGGTCCCTCCGTCTAGGGATAAGCTACCTAACTAGCCAGCCAGCGGTCATCAGGTGCTGCAACCACACAACACAGTCTCACAACAGTTTATTAAATAGTCACTAATCTATTTGATTAGGGTATAAAGATTCAAAGTGTATAAAATTTCCGAATTGACCACTTCTCCTTTGCTGAGATAATCTGTCCACCTCACAGGTGTAGCTTTTCAAGATGCTGATGAGACAACATGATTATTGCACAGGTGTGCCTTAGACTGTTCACAATAAAAGTCCACTCTAAAATGTGCATTTTTATCACTCAGCACAATGCCACAGATGTTGCAAGTATTGAGGGAGCGTTCAAGTGGCATGCTGACTGCAGGAACGTCCACCAGAGCTGTTGCCTGTGAACTGAACGTTCATTTCTCTACCATAAGCCGTCTCCTAAGGCATTTCCAAGAACTTGGCAGTACAGATGCAGATCACGTGTAACCACGCCAGCCCAGGACCTCCATATCCAGCATCTTCACATGCAAAATTGTCTGAGACCAGCCACCTGGACAGCTGATGCAAAAATTGGTTTGCATAACCAAAGAATATCTGTTCAAACTGTCAGAAAAAGTCTCAGGGAAGCTCAGCTGTATGCTCGTTGTCCTCAGAGAGGTCTTGACCTGACAGCAGTTCGTTTTCTTAACCGACTTGAGTGGGCAAATGATCACTGTCAGTGGCGTCTGGCACTTTGGATAGGTGTTCTTTTTGCGGATGAGTCCTGGTTTTCAATGTACAGGGCAGATGGCAGACCATGTGTATAGCGTCATGTGGGTGAGCGGTTTGCTGATCAACATTGTGAATTCAGTGTCCCATGGTGGCAGTGGAGTTATGGTATGGGCAGGTGTATGGTGCATTTTATTGATGGCAGTTTGAATGCACAGAGATACTGTGATGAGATCCTGAGGCCACTGTTGTACCATTCATCCATCGCCATCACCTCATGTTGCAGCATGATAATGCACAGCCCCATGTTGCAAGGACCTGTACACAGTTCCTGGAAGCTGAAACATCCCAGTTCTTGCATGGCAATTGAAGCAATTGAAGCAATTGAAGAGGACTGGACCAACATTCCACAGGCCACAATCAACAACCTGATCAACTCTATGTGAAGGAAATGTGCTGTGGTGGTCGCACCGGATTCTGACTGGTTTTCTGACACTCCTAATACTGTAAATGTCTCTTTTCCCGATGAAACTGCACATTTTAGAGTGACCTTTTACTGTGACCAGCCTAAGGCACACTTGTGCAATCATCATATTCTCTTATCAGCATCTTGATATGCCACATCTGTGAGGTGGATGGACTGTTTTGGCAAAGGAGAAGTGCTCACTAACACAGATATAGACAAATTTGTGAACAATATTTGAGAGAAATAGGAATTTTGTGTACATAGAAAAAGTGTCACATGTTTGACTTCAGTGCATAAAAAATGGGAGTAAAGACAAAAGTGTTCTTAGTTTGCATTAGGAAAGTCTGAGGTTTAGATTAAAACAACACAGAAAGTAGTGTAACTTAAGTACAGAAGTTACATATAAAATAAATTAACTTCGGTCACGAACATCGGTCTCCCGGGTGAAGGTCCTGTGTTTCTGACCCACCGATCCACCCTGACCTACTCACTATGCGGTATTTGCCAGTCTTTATACTTCCTGGTTCATAATTACTGCACATTGATTATATACAAATTGATTTCGTGCAGACCAACATAAATAAAAATGTGAAATTCATTTCTATGTACATGAATCAATACATTCAATTTTGTGACTATTTTCCAAACTGCTGTGCAACTGGACCGGAATGATGTGGGTTCAATCGCTATGTACTAGTCAAATTACCATAGCAAATGGTTCAATGATCCATCTACTCCTACTTTTTATTTTTATGGTTTCCTATCTTTCATGCATTATATCAAGAATGTGTATTTTCTCAGTGCAGACTGTGAGCTCACAGTCACTTCCTGTTTTCTCAGGGAAATGTGTGCAAGAGGACATCCATCTTGGAGGATACTGATCATGCTTTAAACATAGTGCCAGATTAGAATCCACATCCTCCTATCTCCCGTGTACACATGGGTACACTGAACCTACCAGCTCTGAGTTTCAAACAAAGAGGATGGAGAGGAGTGGGTGGAGGGGGGAGGGAGGGAGGATGGCGTGCGGGCATCTACATCTATCCTCACTATCCTCTCTCTGTTTCATTTCCTCTTCCTCATCTCTGCCTGCAGTACCACTGACAGTTACGTTTTCTCTGGACTGAGCCACAGAGGAAGAGTTGACTTTGCTGCATTTTAGATTTGGTTTGTTTAGCTTAGTACTCGCTGTCCTGTGAGGTGCAGGAGTCAAACAAAATCATTCTGGACTAGATAAATAGGCACTTACTGACTGGCCTCTGGAGCCATACTGTGGATTAGTTTAACAGCAAAAGCAAGAGTTGTGTGTTCAGATTGATTCCACTCTCATGTCTGTATGGTAAATATGAAACTAAAGGCAGCAGCTTGTTAGCCTAGCTTAGCATAAAGACATAAAACAGGGGGAAACAGCTAGCCTGGCTCTGTCAAAACTGAATCCTACCAGCACCTCTAAAGGCCATAACACACCAAGCTGACGATCGACAGACAGATTGGGGCTTTTGGTGAGCGTCTGTCAGCCTAGTTTTTGCAATGTGTCCTGCACTGTTGGCTCTAGTCTGCATGTGTCATTTGTAACATCTGGCGGCATCGAGTAGCAAGGTTGCAGATTGCAACCTCTTCCATGTGCGAAGCACGGTGGAGAACTACTGTGGCCTACATGAAAATGTGAATGGCCCTCTCTAGAGCCAGTTATTGTAGGAGTGGCATCAGTCGTTTGGAGAATAGCAGATCCAATGTGTATAGTGTTTGTACTGTACGTGGGAAGTGCGCGTTGAAGCAAAAGAGAGAGTGGTGATGAATGTGTGCAGGGGAGCAGAAGACAGCTAGTTTAGCTCTGAGAATACCAAGTCAATATTCAGTAGAAGTTGCAGTTTGTGCAGAAATAAATGCTGCAGCTCCTCCAGACCAACAGAGGTTTCCCATGTCTTGTTTTGCAGCAGCTGAGTGGAGTACAGGGGATTAACTCCAAAGCGAGTAATGTTCGCGACTCCGGCCCAAGCAGGAAAAGTTAACACAGTAGTTTATCCATTCTAGGCTGCTGTAGAAACATGGCAGGCAGCTCTGCGAAGAGGACCCATTCTGGATGTAGATATGCAGTAAATGGCTCATTCTAAGCCAGGGATGGGCAATTCATTTTCCTGCGGGTGGGGCCACATGAGAAACCCAGATTGTTGCTGGGGGCAAAACAAATACTGTCAGACATAACCTCTACTTTATCACTACAGAAAACATTCTGGGCACTTATTTTTCAGCATTTATTTTTCTGAAAATCACTTCAAACAGCATAATATTAAGAAAATGACATTATATACAGGAGTCTTTGAACTGTACATGACTGACTGTTCAGGGTAGTAATGTTTCCATTAACAAAACTTAAGATTTAACTTAACATTCACACTTACATTGAACATTTAACTTAACAGTAGTACTTACATTTTAACATTTAACTTAACATTAGCACTTACATTTCCTTCTCTGGTTGCATGCAGCTTTTTAAGAAGTCCTTGCTGCTTTAGTATCTTAGCTAGCAGCCCCTCGGCTGTCCTGTCTGTCCAGATTCTGTATTTTTCTGCATGTTTTGTCTCAAAGTGACTGTTCAAGTTGTATGTGTGTCAAGTGTGACTGGAAAAGCACACTAACAATACATGAGCATTTCAAAACAATTTTTTTTTCTTTACCTTTTTTTTCAGCTTCTTGGTAAAACTGTGACTGAGACCTTGTGGTCCCACAGGCCATATATTGCATGTGAAAAACACATTTCTTAGGTGATCATACAACATCATAAAACATATTTAATAATATTATATTCCATTCTACCAATATGTCCCCATAAAGGTTACACAATGATCCTTTAGCAACTTAGATCCCTTAGATCCCCCTTGGCATCTCGTTGGGCCAAATGCTAATACTTAGAACCATAACAAAATATGTTTATGTATGCTTTCCAATGTTTCATACAAAATATTTAATAAGGTGTTACTTCATTTTTTGTTATTGTATATAGTCCATTCCTCAGCAGCCTGACATTAAAACCTGGAGACTGTGGATTAGAGGGCAAAATTGACTCTGGGAAATGGATCCATCTTAGATGTGGGCTTCAGTCTCAGCAGGCCTCTTCTGCCACACTTATATAGCCTGCAGCCTTCATCCTGCATCATCTTCAAGTAATTCTCCACCTTCCTCACTTTGTTTCCCTTTTTCTTTGTCTCTCTTTTGTTCTCCCCATGTTCTTCACTCAGACTTCTATCCCTTAAACTCAGATTTTCCATTGTTCCTTCGCTCCCTCTCTTGGGTTCAAGTCTCAGCAATTAACAGCTACTGTGCCATGACTGTGTTCAGACAGGCAGCTCGAATTTGCATTTACATGACAAACATCAGATCACATCAATTTTCAGAGATCTGAGAAGACAATGAAAGGGAATGTGACCTTTACAGTCTGGATCAACACCAACAAATCTCACAGCCGATTTGACACTATATTTTGAATTAATTCTAATCACAGTCTGATCAAACAGACTAGACTTAATTTCCCCCTTTATTCCCATATTGACATGTATGTGATATCACACTGTCATTAGTGAAGTCAAGAGGGAGAGCGTGCACAGAAAAGTGAGGTTTGGATAAAAGAGGAGTTTGTCTTTCCTCTCACTGCATTCATTTCCATACTACTAACCTGTTGCAGGCACCCAGACTTCTTCACATCTGCATTGTTGGAGATTGCAGGCGTAGATAACCATCTAACATCCTGGATACTGGACTACCTCACAAACCGCCCAAAGTATGTGAGGACACAGGACTTCATTTCAGACACGGTGGTCTGCAGTGTGGGGGCCCCCCAGGGAACGGTTCTGGCTCCGTTCCTCTTCACGCTCTACACTGCAGACTTCTCCTACAACTCACCAAGCTGTCACCTGCAGAAGTTCTCTGATGACTCTGCTATCGTCAGCCTCATCACTGATGGGGACGATGGGGAGTACAGAGAACTTTCCCAGGACTGCGTGGACTGGTGCCTGTGGAACCACCTCCAGATCAACGCGGGGAAAACTAAAGACCTGGTGGTGGATTTCCGCAGGCAAACTCATCCCCCTCCAACACCGGTGAACATCCAGGGATCAGACATTGAGATGGTGACATCTTATAAATACCTGGGTGTTCACCTGAACAATAAACTGGAGTGGACTACAAATTCCTCTGCACTCCATAAGAAAGGCCAGAGCAGACTGTATCTGCTCAGGAGACTGAGGTCTTTTGGAGTGCAGGGGACACTTCTGAAAACATTTTATGACACCGTGGTGGCATCAGCCATATTTTATGGAGTGGTTTGCTGGGGCAGCAGCATCACAGCTGCAGACAGGAAGAGGCTGGATAAGATTATCAAAAGGGCCAGCTCTGTCCTGGGATGCTCTCTGGACACAGTGCAGGTGGTGGAAGAGAGGAGGATGATGGCTAAGCTGTCATCCATGAAGGAGAAGGACTCCCACCCCATGAGAGACACCATCAGAGCTCTGGAGAGCTCCTTCAGTGACAGGCTGCTACACCCTAAGTGTACGAGGGAGCGTTACAGAAGGTCCTTCCTGCCTGCAGCTGTTAGACTCCACAACCAGCACTGCTCCCAGTAGACCACATACAGACTCCACAACCAGCACTGCTCCCAGTAGACCACATACAGACTCCACAACCAGCACTGCTCCCAGTAGACCACATACAGAGTCCACAACCAACACTGCTCCCAGTAGACCACATACACATTCAGAACCAGCACTGCTCCCAGTAGACCACATACACAGTCACATTCACAACAAATTCACTGGACATAAGTGCAATAAGGACTCATGCAATTATATCATCTGCTCAAATTACAGTAACTGGACAATTATTTATTGATATGCTGGACATATTTTTGGCTTTACTTTCTATTATGTATACTGCAATGATGAAACTAAAGGAAACAAGAAGGAAATGTGCAGCACAATGTAATTAGGTCTGATCTTAAAGGGCTGTCTTGAGCAGGGTCATTGTGTCAAAATTTAGTTTTTAGACCTTCTTTATTAAAATTTTGTGCTGATATGGTGCATACTGATAGATTAAACTGTGTTTAATCAAATTATCACACAACCTTTGTGGCCAGCCAAAGAAAACCTGTTCAGAGAGTGGAAAGAATGGAGAGTTGACGGAGGCCCTGCAGCAGGTTAATCTGGCCATGACTCTCATATTAAAGCCAGACTCCCTCTCCTGCTCACCTTCTGTTTAGTCTTACACTCTCTGATTGAATGGGTCTGCTGCCTTTACACATGAGTTACCCAGACTGCCCGTCACGGCCCAGTATTCTCTCCTACTGTCTTTATGCCCAGAAAAGGCCCATTTCCATCAATCATTTCTCAGAAAACGAGCGTATCACAGAGCACATCAGAATGTTTATTAGTGCACCACCTACGGAACCTCCCGGCAGATCCAAGGTTACTCACTTAGCTCCTCCTGTACAGCCTTGTGTTTTTGAAAGTTCACCGCATGTCTGTGAAATATGTTTCTGACGCGAAAGTGCATAAATTGATGTAACAACAAAAGATTGGTAACACAATTAGCGAGGCTTTTAAACATGTGCAGGAGGATTTTGATTCGTGAAAAGAAAATCTGATTTTGGCAGCTTCCCATTAAGCTCCTCACTGTTGTGTATCAAGAAAAAAAGAACAAAGGGTTCATGTTTTATTTGAAGTCAAAAATCTTGATTTTAACTGAATTGCCACAACAAATGCAGTTTTATATCCTTGTCAACAATCTTTGTTTGATATGACAGCCGTGCTCTGAGTTGTCTGTAGTTACTAAACAGTGTTGTGCTACAGATGCATCTTAATCTAAAGGCTGTCATTAGCATGAATACAGTAGACAGGAACATTCTGTGTTTATTAAAGTACAGCCCAAACTTAAGTTATGATTTCTCTGATCTGCATTTTGCCGCTCACGAGAGTCAAACAGGCAGACAGTATTCTGTAAATCTCTCTTCACTACAGTCTTTGGCACCTTGAAGCAGTGGTTCCAGACCTGGGGTCCGGGCCCCCCTGGAGCCACCATGCTCACCGCGCTCTGATCTTTCAAGTACTAAAGCGAAAATGTATTGAAAAAAAAGATAGATGTAGTCATGTAGATCCAAAATTCACAACATGTTTTTATCAAATGTATAGTATGTATTCTGTATTCTGCTTCAGTTCATATTGGTTGGCCTTTCAAGCAACATTTTCACTGCAGCAGCTGATTTATTAAAGATTAAGTCAAATACACTGAATCACTTTGAGGATTTTGTGAAAAAAGTATGAGGTGGGGGGGGGCACAGCTTTTCTTAGACTCAAGTAGGAGTGGCTTATGGCTTCAAGAAAAATAGCTTGGGAACCACTGCCTTAAAGGAACAGATCAATATTTTAGGAAATATGCTTATTTGTTTTCTTGTTGAAATTTAATCTCCTGTCTGTACAATAAATGTAAAGGTTGAGCTAAGAGGATGTTAGCATATTTTAGCACAATGACTGGCTAGACTGACTCTGTCCAATGGTAACAAAATCAACCAGCACCTGCAAAGGCTAATATGTTATAGATTTTCTGGTTTGCTCAATTTTGAACTGTCTACTAGCTGTAGCTTCATATTTGGCGTACAGATATGAACATCTAAGTCTCAGCAATAATCTCTTATTAATAATTTCCCAAAATGTCAAACTAAATATTCCTTTAAAAGGTGTGGCTTGTTTCTGGTTTGTTTCAGCCTCTATGACAAGACTTTAAATATGATTTTGACTTATGTATTTACAGATGACAGTTTGTGCCTTTAAATTTACAACAAGTAAGTAACTTTATTGTTCAATTTTCAGTGAAAGCTAATTCCGTGAATATGACTGACTAAGATACTGATTTAGTGCAGACAACGCTGATGGTGCTTATGATGATGTAGAATCATCATTATAAAAGTCCTGTGAGCAAGCACATTTTGACATACTCACACAGGTGTCCAGTTAGGTGACATGAATGTGAAAGATTTGTAAATGAACCTACCGCTGATGGTAGCTCTCTTTGGCAGGATAGTGACGGCTCCCACAGCAGCGTCCTCCAGCTGGTGGATGGGACTGTTCTTGGCCCCCCAGCTATCTGAGCCGATCCACAGGAAGTGACCGACCTGGTCTGCTCGCTTACTGGCATTCAGGATACCCCTGGATCCAAACACATAGCATCACTGAGGGCCTGTTCAGACCTGGTATTCACATGCATCCTCAAAAGTGGACAGCTCTAACTACAGGTGTGAATACACTGGCCGCATTGAGGACACACTGAGATTGAATCTTTTAGAACACTTTCAGAGGTGGTCTGGGCCTCATATGAACACATTCTTTTAGCAGTGTGTATGCAAATGTGTCCAGGGCCACATTAAGGACCGTCTGCTCAACTGATGTCCCACTGGGATCCACAGGATCACTGCGCTCCTCAGCTGAATCGATAGATGAGCGCTCATCTACCTCACAGCATTGAAATGGCCTCTTTGCTACTGTATTCGGTCGGTACAACTGTATTTTATCGAAATATAACTTATTTATCTATATATTATATATCTATAATATAACTTAATATCTATAGGTTTCATATCTACAGACTATCAGACTGGGAATAGAAAGTTCAATATGATATGTGTCAGTCTCTCTGTTCTGCTGCAATATTACTACTGCTACAATACTACTACTACAATATTACTACTGTCATCCCTATAGTATTACACCACAATGTCTGCAGTTTGGTCGTGTGTTTACTACATGTTTATTTGCAGATAGAGCAGGGAGGTGAGACTGGATCAGAAGTGGCCACTCAGGACGCATGAGGAGATGCATGCATGCATGCATCCAGGACTGTTTAGGGTAGTAATGTTTCCATGAACAAAACTTAACATTTAACTTAACATTAACACTTACAATTAAGATATAACTTAACATTAACACTTCCATTTCCTTCTCTGGTTGCATGCAGCTTTGTAAAAAGTCCTTGCTGCTTTGCTGCCGGGGCGCAAGCCAGTCGAGGATGGCGCCAGGCACCAACCCCAAAACAAGAGGGCCTTTTCCCCTTTGGCCCCCGGGGCCCCCAGCAGGCCCCCAACCCCCCTCCTCGGGGCGCTTGTCAGGAGCAGCCCCATCACTCTGACATCTCTCCATTGTTGCGCTATTAAAAAATTTTCCCCCCCTGCTAAAAGAATCTCTTCTTCTTTTCTTTGCTTTGTCCTCTCCTTCTCATCTCCAGATTCTGTTTTTCTCTGCATGTTTTGTCACAAAGTGACGGTTCTAGTTGTATTCTTTGAATATAGCCATGTTTTTTTGCAAACTAAGCACACAGCTTTACTGCTAACCTCTGTGGAAAAAAAAAAATACTTAGCAGTCCATGACATATTATAGACGGGCTGCTGGAGGGACTGCTGCACCTGTGAGTGCTTTGGGACGGGGAGGGGTCCACGGCAGCACCACTGCTCAGTGAGAGGAGTAAGAACGGTACATGCTTTCAGGTCAGAGTCTCAAAAAGTCTCCAATAACACCAGCTAGTCACTTTTTTGACAGTCGCTAAATATACTTGCTAAATATATTGACAAAGTCGCTAAGTTGGCAACGCTGCAGCCTCAGCAGGTGACGCTACTTAAAAAAAATCACTCACGTCAATTTACATCAGTGTCAGCTGTAACAGGAAGGAGCACAGTAACAATACACAAGCATTTCAAGACAAAAGCTGTTTTCTTTACTGTTTTTTTTTTTTTTTTTTTTGCAGGTAAAATTGGGTTGCTTGACTGAGACCTTGCCTCGCGGGCCAGACAGAACCCACATCCGGCCTGTGGGCCATATAATGCCCAGGTCTGCTGCAGGTTGATCAGCCCATTCACAAGAAAAGGTGTATAAATACCAAGATAATGCACAAGGTGTTTCATTTGCAATAAGAATGTGTGTCTTGATTTATGTGTGTAATTTGTATGCCATATATCCTGTACTGACGTATAAATGCTATGGTAAGCGTAAGTGGCATAGTATGAAATGCAAGAGAGACAAACATCAGTTTGTCTGGATCAAAGCAAGCCATTGGCCCAATCCCAATGTCCTCCTTAAAGCCTTAAACCCTGAACCCCCAGGAATATTTTTTTACTGCCTATTAGAACAAAATTAAAAGAAATGGTTGATGAATAAACCAAGTGTGTAATATAAATTCATGCTTGCATTACACTGATTTCATGTTTTTTTTTTTTGTTTTTTTTTAGGTTCCATTTTAAATCATTATGTTATAAACTGAAGGTAATTCCTTCAGGCAAAGTCTGCAGGAATTCAGACTTACAGAAAGTGTTCATAAAGTGCTCAAAATATCTGTGAGAGAGCCCTCAAGGAAAGCCCTAAACCCTCAAAGTGAATCTGTGAGTGTGTACATTGGGATGAGGATATTGTCTTCTCTTAGTGTGGTTTTCTAACCACAGGTACTGAGTTAAGTTAGTAGAGCAGAGTTAATGAAAATGGGCAGTGCAGCAAAAAGCAAAAAAAACAAAAAAACAAAAACAAATGAAAAATAAGGTGAAATACATGGTCGCACTCACATTTCTTGGCAAATGGATTTTGTGGATTTTGGGTTGCTGAACAAATAAAGTCTTAGCTTTTATATAATGTGAGAATTAATGTAAAATTCACTTAACAAATATGGTTTTGAAGATCGTCGTCATTAAGTTTTTCCCAGAAGGCTGCTGTTTATTGACTCGGCTCAGTAAAGTTTATTGACAGATGACAGATTGTGGTTAACAGAGGAGCAGGGCTAGCCTGACACAACAAATTCACATGTAGAAAACATTGCTTGACTTTTAAATTAAGTTCCTGTTAGAAGTGCTACATGTTATGACAACTGGACCGACTTCATTTGGGATTATTTCACCACATTGGGTGCTTCGAGTCGGGTTCGGGCGGCCTGGCTAACTCTGGGTTAGCGCTCAATCTGCTGATCAGGATGGAGAAAGAGAGTTGGAGGAAGGCGAGGAGGAAGATATTCTACTCATAGCCGACTCGATGATGGCACACAATGTCTCTGATTACAGTTATTTGAATGATGACAGTGTTAAAGAGACTGAGATCACCTGGGGTGTAAACTGTACAGCACCGCTCTCTACCAGCTCTTTACACTGGAGGAGATGGAGAGAAGATGCCACCAAATGAAAGAAATGACTGATAGTTAAAGGATTCTTGTTTTTTCTGTTTGTCTTAAAGATTCACTGGAGCAGACTAAGAAGCATTAATATCAGCTAATAATGTGTGTCAGTGTTTGTAGTGTCTAGCTAGAGGTGTATGTCTCAGGTGTGTCTAAGGCAGCAATGTCCAATGTCCGGCCCGGGGTCCAATTGCGGCCCGTGTTTAAATTTCCACCGGTCCGCAGCCTCTGTCATAAAATCAATAATATATTATATAATATAACATTACAATATACCATATGTATGTAATATTTGTTCATACTCCATTTTGTTGTTTTATTGTCTGGATATGGACTTGTAAGTTTATGCGTGTACCTGTGTGCACGTGACTCCATATTTATTTTTTTTTTTTCATTTTATATATTCTTCATATTATTTTATTTAAATAACTATATTTAAATGCACATATACAACAACTACATAATATATCATGTGTACAGTCTATTCTATCAATTGTACTCTATTCATTTTGGGCTCTTTTCTACATGGGGCTTATCTACTGCTTGTGGTCATCCTGCACGTGTATGCATGAAGGTATGTGTAGGCTACATTATGAAATGTCGGCTTTTGATCAAAAAATATTGTGTTCATTTAGACTTGAGTCTTAATAAATGTGTTTTAATCTATGTGAAAAATGGCTGAATATAAATTATTATTTTCAATGCCCTTTTTCTCAAAACTAACATTTGACAAAAGTCAAACTTTGGAAGAGCATATCTCATAGAATATTTGGCATAGAAAGATGATCTTAGTATTGCCATAATAAAATAAACATACAGAAAACTGAAAATGTGTTTCAGAGTCAATGTGACTCAAAATGGTGGAGCAGGTCACCCATATATTTTGTTATTTGATAAAATTATATTACACAGTCAAACAATTCAGGCCCATCATCCATTAAATTAACTCGTAGCCTATATCTGTCACTTATAATAATAATAATATCAAGCTCAACAGTGTTTAATTTAAGTGCATGATTTACCTGATGTCTTCATCAGAGGCAAACAGGATGACTGCCCTGGCGTACCGAGTGTCCAGCAGCAGACGGATGATTTTATCAAAGTCGGAGGGTTTGTGGTCGTGAGGGATCTTCAGTGACTGAGCGATACAGATTCCACCTGGGGAGACACAAAATAAATACAATAAATACAGTGAATCACAGACCATCTGACCATCCTGAACCAGTGTATTTCCTGTTGAAATGAGATCCTGCACATAGAAATAAGGTTCTTCCTGAAGGGCTTCTGAAGAACCCCTTTTGGAAGGAGTTTTTCAAGGACTGGTGAAAGCCTGGGTGTTAAATCATCCTCCCGATTGCCCCCCAACAACTGTGATTGTGAACTGTAATTGTTGGGGGTTTCATTGCACCACATCAGCTCCAGCTCTCTAGGAGCCTCTTTAGGAACCCTGGGTGAGTTCTTGATGAAACCCTTGGACTATAAAAGGGTCATCGGTAGAACCCCATTCCACATGGTGGGTTCTTGTTCGCACCCTTAGAAGGTGGAAAGGTTGTGAATATAACTTTTAGTGAGGGTTCTGGGTGGGTTCTCTGTAGAACATCCCATGGGGGTGTTCTGGGTAGAACGTTTCGCAGATGGTTCTAGGAATAACTCTTTATGTTGGGTTCTAGGTAGAACCCTCTGAAAGATATCCAGCTGGAAACTTTAGGGAAGGTTCTACCCAGGGCCATAGTTCTAAATAGAACCTTTAGTTCTAAGTGTGGGTGGGATGTTAAGTAAAAGATGTGGTATTTAATCTTTTCTTTTTCTTGTCAGTGACTTTAACGTTAAAGAAATATCCTTAAAAGATTCTTCCAAGAGTTCGTCCAAAAGGTAAAGTAAGTAAAAGTTGCTGCGATCAAAGAACCTAAAACAAGACTTAAAAGAGGAAAGAGAGCTGTATGACATTTCTGCACACAGCCATCCTGAAAGTGAAGAAAAAGGCTGTGAGCGCTCCAGGCTGTGACATCACAAGTTTCAATAAATGTCACTCAACTGCACAAAAAAGTATGCAGCCTTGTTTTTTTTTAATTTCTCTTTGCTCAGCATGCCTCGTTTGCCAGCATCATTATAAATTCTGAATCTTAAATCATATCCATAATTGACAACTTTTAATGAAGACTAAACTTCTTGATCAGAATAATCATGACATGCATGACTGATATTGCTCTATAGACCTAACTCTAACGCTCCATTACTGCAATGGCTTGTCAGTTTTAAACCTGCATACACACTATACACATTATAACATAATGAATGTGAATAATTTCACTTTTGTGAAAGTGTTCTAGCTCAGAAATCTGTTGAGGCGATTCTGTAGAACATGTTCAGGCTGGTCTCATACATTGTTTGTGGCTATACCTACAAAAACTAATGCACTGTAATTCATGAATATCCCAAAAAAATCATTTTTTGTGTAAGTTAAGTAGCAGCAAATGTCGCATAAAGAGGAGGTGGGTCAAAAATACCAGACTTCTGCCTTTGCGTTCGTGTCCTGCTTGTAACCAGAAGTCAAAGCCAATTTATTTGTCATGTAAGTTACGTACTGACTTTCCGAAGCCTCAGTGATTTTCTTTTCTAAATCCAAAGAAGTTGTTTTCTGTGGAGCTGGACATGTGTAGGAATATGAATGATAAAGGAAGAATAACTATAGAAGAGTAACTCATATGAACCTTGTATGAGAATAAGTTGATATGTTACATATCAACATCATCAACAAACTGACTCAAAAAACAAGCATGAGCGAACTAGAAGCCGCTAAAGACCGAGCAGTCTGCTGATGGGGAGCCACCACCACACCGATCTCTGTTAGCTTGGTACTCTCTGATGTTTCCACTTTTACAGCATTGTGTGGTTTGGGTTTTTATTAAATGATGCATTTCTTCTGATTACAATTACAAAAGTCATAGCTGAGTTTGATGATTTGTGATCATAGACTGTTGATTAATGCAAGCTTATTCAATCCCTCCAGGATTTTCTCATCCAAAATAGTGTGGCAATCAATCCAAAAGTTGTTAAACTGAAATATTTCAGTCAAAGCACAAATGTGAACTCCATGATTGGCGCTAGAAGAAAAGTAAGAGCATTAGCAATGTCAGTAGGGTTCATCCTCAGGGGAAATGAATGTCTGTACAATCAATTCGATAGAAATTTCAGTCTGGCCTAAAGAATGACAGTATCATCATAGAACCACGCCGCTAACATGGCTAAAAAGATTTTGATTTGCGCTCCCCAGCACTGCTGATACATATTTAAATCACACGACCACTTCAGAAAGATGTGCTTGTGCAGTCATGCAGATCCACATTCTGACCCATTCACAAACTCTTTGCAACACCCATGTGCACCAATGACATCTGGCTCACGCATGATCTAATGCAAAGTAGCATGAGGACTTTGCACAAAGAGTTCGGCCTTGAAGAGCAGCTGCTGTCAGTGTGGTGAGAAGAGGGCAACGGCAGCAAGTTTCAGTCCTCCTAGAATCACAAGTAGTTGAGATATTATGCCAATTACAAAGGGCATTTTAAGGGCACGGCGGTGCCAGCTTTGGTAGATCAGTCCTCACCCTGAGACCAGCAGCCTGAGGCAGTGACTTTAGGGTGTGTTCACACCTGTATTTGGGTTCATTTGGTCCAGACCAAGTGAAGAAAATGATTCATTGTTGTATTTTAGTTATAGCCCAGTTCCTGTTCACAATGACTTTTTATAAACCAACCAGAGGAGTAAATATGAAGTTATACGATTGCCATCCTGCATCATCAGCACCTACACTGGGAAATCAAAGGGTTTGCTTCTGAGGAACCCTTTTTTGCAGACAGTTTTTTCAAAGTTTCTTTGTAAGATTAAGTGTTCCATTAAGAACACTTTTCTTCAAAAGACCCCTTTCTGGACGAAGGAGTTCTTCAAGGATTGTTGAAAGCATGGGTGTTAAAAGATCCTCCCAGCCAGGATTCTGGATTGAACCATTACACCATAGAAGGGTTCTCTGTAGAACATCCCATGGGGGGGTTCTGGGTGGAACTTTTCACACATGGTTCTAGGTATAACCCTTTATGTTGGGCTCTAGGTAGAACCCTTTGAAAGGGATCCAGGTGGAACTTTTCTAAAATGTTTTACCAGTGACCAAAAAGGGTTTTCTTATGGAAGCAAGCCAAAGAACCCAATATGGTTCTAGATAGCATCTTTATTGTAAGAGTGGGTGTGATATAAAGTAAAAGATGTGGTACAGGACAGGTGACTCGTTGACTGGATTGAGAGTGAAGACTGACAGAGCAAAGAAATGACTGACTGTCAGCATTAATGCTGTAGCATTATTAGATAAAGCAAATCAACCCAGACACGGCAGTTGTAACAGTTTTTGACCAATTAATCTGGGTGACGTGCATATGTGATACCAAGGTTACCAAATGATTTGCATAAACGGATTGTATACACAAGACCACTTCCTGAACAGATTTCATGATCTGCAGATGCATATTAGTACTTTAGCATTGAACACAAAATCATGTAGTTGGCTCGTTTGCCACCACAAACAAACCACAGCACTTGGAAGCAGCCCGTCAACAAACGAATACAGTTTATTGTTCTGTTTGTTGGACCCATCCACTATGAGAGGTCCTTCTTGCTTTTTATTCTACGTCACTAACTCTTACCATAGCATATATACACAGACACGTTTACAGGATACATGACATAAAAATGAAACACGGAAATCAAAAAAGGCATACTTATTGCATACTAAGTGCCTTGCACGTTATTGTGGCATTTATGGGCCTTTTTGTGCAAACGGACTGCAAAACAACACATTCTCACTTACAAGAAGTTAAAAGACAACTTTGCTGTTGCTGCGACACACAAGGTCAATGAGAGTCCTTCATTTCTCAGCATGGTCAATGTCCACATGACAAATCAAACAACAGAAAGTTGTCTCCAGAGGAAAAATGTTTATTTCACTAGCCTCTTCACCTCTGCTCTTTCCGTCTTCTGTCAATAAAGAACATGTGCCGGCAGATCGCAATGAACCACCAGCTGGGAACTGCATTCCAGTGTTCAGAGGTTAATACGATGTTCACGGGAGTCCACAGCTTCATCGCTCACTCTGGAGCAGCAATGGGAAACAAACCTGAGCCACTTTGTCTCATCTCTTTGGGCTCTTTCTTCACTCCTGTCTTTCCTGCTCATGTCCTTTTTCAGTTTTCTTGTTTTCCTATCCTGTCTTTCTTTTCTTTTCCTACATGCTAGCTTTGTCTCTTCTTCCTTCAAGTAAATTGTCTCTCTTTATGTTGCTTTCTTTCGTTTTCATGTCCTTTTCTTTTGGTCTTTCTTTCTTTCTTTTCTCTCTTTTTATGGTTTTGTTCTGTTTTTTGCCATCTATCTTTTATTTCTTCTTTTCTTGCCTCTATCTTCTTTTATGTTAGCTCTCTCTTCCTTAAAGGAAATCGTGTTTGTCCTTATTCTGCTTTCTTCAGTTTTTACATCCTTCCTTGCTTTTTCTGTAACTTCTTGAAATACATACTGTCTTTGTCTGTCCTTTCTCTCTGTCTGTCTGTCTGTCTTCCTTCATTCCTTCATTCTTTCCCTCCCTCTTTCTTGTTAGCTGACTGTTCATCTTTTAAGTAAATTGTTTCTCCTTATTCTGTTTTCTTATGTTTTTCTGTCCTTTTCTGGCCTTCTTTTATCCCTCCATTCATTCTCTTTTTTCATTTCTTTCTTTCTGTTTCATATTCTTCTTCTTCTGTTTTTCTGTCTCCTCTTTCTTTATTGTTTTCCATCTGTCTCCTTTCATGTTAGTTATCACTCTTCTGTCAAGTAAATTACATTTCTCCTTATTTTGCATTTTCTTCTGTTGTTCTGTCCTATCCTGTCCTTCATTTTCCCTTCTTTCTTTCTTTCTTTCTTTCATATTCTATTTTGTATTGCTTCTTGTTTTTCATATTTGTTCTCTGTCTTCTTCCTTTAAGTAAATTGTTTCCCTATATTGTATGTACCGTTTTTGTCTGTACCATCTTTCTTGTCTTCATTCCTGTCTTTCTCTGCTTCTTTCATGATCTCTCTCCTTTTTGTTCTTTCTTTCTTTCTTTCTTTCCTTAAAATGATTCATGTCTATCTCACAGCTGTATATAAACAACATCATCTGATTAATAATTTCTATTCTTAGTAGCAACACTGTGT
This sequence comes from Pterois miles, assembly GCA_947000775.1. Taxonomy (NCBI): domain Eukaryota; kingdom Metazoa; phylum Chordata; class Actinopteri; order Perciformes; family Scorpaenidae; genus Pterois; species Pterois miles. The sequence continues at coordinate 3,332,583 of CAMQGK010000474.1, read as the reverse complement.
TGCACAATGCATTGTGTATCTGCTTGTTCCAGCAGTTGAATAAAGATGAAGATGAAGAAACATCCTTTTCAGCTTTTGAATGCTACATCAAGTCTTTCCTCTCATCAGGGGAGAAACACCGAGAGCTTTTCTTATTTTCTGGATTAGAACAAGAGGAACATTTCCCAGCATTGTGAAGATTTAATTAAAAACTGAAATCACACTGTACACATAAAATACATATTTTACTGCCTGTCAGCAGAGGGTGTTAAAGATGGTCTCAGTCTGACAGGCTGTAGATACAGGAGACTCCCTAAAACCTTGGTACTTCACTTGGGGGCGGTGCCTTACATCCAGCGTCACACAGTGTGCGTTTATCATTGTCCATTGCCAGCAACTACTGATGTGTGTTGGTGGCACTCATTGTAAAATATGACTGTCACTCATGAGGACGTTATTATACCTAAAGTTTTATTATCTGATTAGATACTGAACTCTATTTGTCTGCTGCAGCATGGAGCTTATCTGTTAATGCAAGAAAGACACATTTACAACCCTTGTGTATCTAGCAGTGAAGTGAGAGAGAACATTAAGTTGATAGACAACCTGCCTTAATTAGGTTCTTCACTTGCTGTTGATGTATTACCTTATCACGGTGCTTTAGGAGCATTCACAGTGTTCGGAGAAAATGAATGTTTACCGTACCAGATACTTCTCATCATTTCCAGTTGATCTATATGCGCTCTCCTCCCACATGAGGCGGGACGCTGCAACCATGCTCTACATTTAAAGCTATGCTGCACAGATCCAAAGCCACATCCATAACAGAGTACACATTAAAATCAAGTAAGGGGACCAATTATGAGTATATCATTTATAGTTTACGCTGGATTTGGTTCAAGGTTCTTTGTCATTTGTCAATTTGAGCAAAAAGAATGCTAATAAAATATGTACAGTATATATATAAGGGAAACACACATGTAAACATAAAAGCAAAATGATAATGCAAAGCATAAAATAGTACAGTTCAAAAAAATAAACAGTAAATATGAAATCGTAAAACAAATACAAAATTGTAAATTGTAAATTTACACTTAACAAAAAACCTTTGTAAAATCCTGAAAAAACTAGCTGTTAACCCATAAATCACTTAAAACGTTGAAAAACAGATTGAATTCAAATAAACACAAACATCGGATCAATTTTACATATTTAAGTATGTAGAAAAACCTCTCCTGATGAATTCACAATAGCTTGCAGTAATCATGACTGTAACAGACCAGAGCTGCATTAATTTAACAATAACATTATTTTGTGAATATCACAGTTTCTGTGAATTATCACAGTTGCATTTTGTGAAATCCTGGATTTACAGTGTATATACTGTGTATACACACACACACACACACACACACACACACACACACACACAGTTGTAACAGTTTTTAAAATGTGCAATGAGCTGAAAGTTGGCTGATCATCACAACCAGAGAGACACAACACAGTCAGTTCATGCATTGACATTATATAAATGTATAGAACATTACACTATGTTCTGTATTACTAATGGCAAAATATAAGAGATTAAGTCTCTTATATTTTGATTTTCTAAGAGATGAATGACATAATTCTCTCACTCATTTTTTAGTGATAATACTGAAATGCATATGTACCTCCAAATCATTCATTTGGCCTCATGCAGACCAAGGACAAAGGAAGATGAGAGGATATTCCCTCCATCTGTTAAAAACTCCACACAAGCCTTCATAATAAATCGCCATTCCTCCTCATCTCAAATTCAATTGAAAAAGTGAAGCGTGCTAGATGAAATATATGTACGAGAAAAGGGAATCTATCTTTTATTCTACCAATGAATAAAACATCTGGCATTGGGTATGCAGTGGTCAAACCTATGCTAATCCCCCCAGATCTCATATTTATACTGAATCTTTATAAATCTACATCTCTCTGCATCACAACTAAATTACCTTCACGCCTCCAGACATATAAAAGTGTTTCATGGTCGATAACATTTAAAAAAGGGTTACAGCATTTCAAAAAATTAAAATGGCTCTGTACTTGTCAATTATGTGTAATCATATAAACATGTTTAATGATGGTATGAATTAAGGGAAACTGAAGATTCTCATTTTGCTCGAGGCAGAGTGGGAGTGAAGGTATTCTGGTTAATAGTAAATAATAACTAGAAAAGCACTCGGAGAGCGCAGACCTCCACCAAGCACCATAGTTTCCCCCCTGGTGGTTTCTTCTGGATCTGTCTCCTCAAGTATTAAAGCTAGATCAAATTCGTTGACATACTTCAGATGTGGAATTGTCTCAGCTACACGATGCCGCTTGTTAGAAATCTCTACGATAAGATAAGATGAACCTTTATTAATCCCCGGCAGGAAATTCAGGAAACAATCACGGCCCATATGGGGATCGAACCCACGACCTTGGCGTTATCAGCACCACGCGCTAACCAACTGAGCTAACTTTCAGGCAAAAATGGAATTGAAGGCAACTGGACTTAGATTTGTCTTTGAAGACGTTTCGCCCCTTATCCAAGTGGCTTCATCAGTTCGAACAACTAGTTCGACTAGTGGGGACTAGTTAGACTGTGGCGTTCGCGTTCGTTAGCATTATGCACAGTAGGCCAAAATGTAGAGAGTACCCCCATTTGTTTTATATAAATTGCTATACAATCCGCCATCTGGATCAGATCTGGATCAGCCTTTGGGATTTGATAGAAGTACACATTGTAAATCCCTGAGTCAAATTTCATGAGCTTTGGGCAACAATTACCAGAGATATTGAGAAAAACATTTTTGGGTCCCATTGACCCCAATGTTAACGAAAATTTCAAAGTGATCCAGAATCCAGGATTTCTTCCGGATCACATCAGTTGTTCCTTTTCACATTTTCGATACACCCTGAAAATTTCATCAAAATCCGTCCATGAGTTTTTGAGTTATCTTGCACACAGACAAACAGACAAACAAACAAACATAACCTCCTTGGCGGAGGTAATGAATACACACTTTTAGACTAAAATACAAGAAAAAAAAAACAAAACAACTACAGAGCATCTTGTGATGGGCTCACCAGCCATGACGCCACATCAGGCCAGGGGTTTTAAGTGGGGCAACTCTTCCCTACTTCCTGTCCCCCTACTTTTACTTTTCAAACTTGTAGTCTTGAACCAATGCTGACTCAAGTGACATCAATTGAGGCCATTTATCAGTGTGGAAGTCAAACATTTTTTTTGCAGCAGGATACATAAACATGCAGGATGTCATTTCAACAAATAACCAAAAGCTGTTTTATGTTGTTCTTCGAGTGGTTGCTTGTCAGGAACAACTGAAAACTGGAGTTGTGCATTATTTGGACCAGATTATGTATTATATATCATGATTACATTGTAATCACTGAAAGACAGGACAGAAAGTCCAATTACCTACAAAGACATTAAAGTAGATACGGTTCGAACATTGTTGCTTTATCTGATACAAGACCAGGTTAGAGTTTAATGGCCTTTTTGTTTATTTGATGTATTTCTAATTATTTACTTTTTACTTGTATCTATCTATCTGTACTTTGTGTTATTGTGTTGTGTCTTTATCTTTTCTTACATGAAGGAGCACACTGTAAGAATGGTATCTTTTTGTGCATGAGACTTTTGTACTTTGTGTTGTGATTCAAAAAAGCTGCTGGATTATGTACAAATAGCCCACTTTATGCTTCTGAATATCCCAGCTGGAGTCGTTCCACATGTTGGCTCAGTGAGGTTGAAGTCAGGCAGGCAACAGGAAGGTTTTCAATACTGGAATCTCAAATTACATCAGAGAACAGTGCACTTAGAAAAGCAAACTTTGGTATCTTTGGTTGATTGGTCTAGTGAGACCAACTTGGGAGGACTGCTGAGGGAGGTTATTTATTTTATGCTTTTTTTTACTTATGCTACAGATAAGAATTTGCATAAAAGTCTTGATGAGTAAGAGTTTATTCTCCAGTCTTTGCAAGCAGAGATTGCTTCTACAGATTGATCATATGAGTGTCTTTCTCAGTGACCCAGTGGTACAGTAGGCCTCATACATGAACCACTCATGTATAAAGATGTGTTCCTAATGAGTGATTTAAGAAAACTTACTTAAAATATTCTCTTAAATACAAACAAGATTCTCAAGTGGTCCAGACGTGTCACACCAACTCATTCTCACTCAACTCGTCAAATACCGCCGTTTGGTCAGTGTCCATTCACACTAAAAACTGAAGTACAGGGTACCCCTCTTGAGTTACTTTTGATGATAGTCCGACTGTTGTCACAACATGAATGATAATATTGCTCCGTAGCTGCTGGATGCATAATTAAAGGCAGGGTGGGTGATCTTGGGAAACCAGCAAGACTTTTAAAAGATTTTAAAAATGATACAGCTCCAAATGTCCCTAAATCTGGAGAGAAAGTTGCCAAGTCAGCAACACTGACCGTCCGTTGCTTCAGGCCTCCCTCCAGAGCCTCTTCCCAAAAATTATCAACGGACATTGCTATTGTTAGTATTCACAGCTGTCAAGCTAGCAGCATGTGGAAGACAACTGTGATATGCAATGAGTGCACGGGAAGAGTGCACGCAGGAAGTTGCAAGTCCAATTACTGTATTTGGCCCAAATTAAATGATTGAATGGATTTATTACAGTCCTTTTACAGTAACATTTGTTAGCTCAGATGAAAATACAATTGGTCTGAATTGTGAATTTAATAAAAATGGAGAAAGCTATTGACAGAAATCTGAACAGCTCCCTTGACATGTTGAATGTTATCAGCCGATTGAATGAGTGCTATCAGTGGTCGCCACCATACTAATCAATGGGCAACTCTGGGGCAACTCTGGTTGCAAACAGAAATCTGATTGTGTAGACGTCTATGAGAAAATGAGCCTACTTCTCACTTGATTTATTACCTAAGTAAACATTGTAAAGATGAGTTTATGGTCTCATTCGCTAGTGTCAAGTCTTCTTCATTACAGCAGATGTTCATTTAGTAATTATGGTCCCATTTAGAGTCAAACAGACCATAAGATAGGGGATGCTTTAGGGCGTGGCTACCTTGTGATTGACAGGTCGTTACCATGGTGTCATCTGATCTAGGAGTTGTCTGTTTTTGTTTACAGTTTTAACCCTTTCACTGTGTGTTTTCAGTCCATTATAACCTTTTTGGTCACCTAAATCTCTTGTTCAGCTGTACTTAGCTCGACCCTCTTATGTCACATCTTGTTGCAAACAATCAAGAGGGAAACGGCCAAAAACCATGATGGCTGACATAAAGTTTAGGCAACAAAACTTCAAAGTTAGATTTAAGAAAAAGATTGTTGTTTGGGTTAAAATAAGTAACACAAGTTAAGTCACAAAACTACAGTAAAATAAATCAACGTTGAATACTGGCTTCACACGGGACACTGAAAGCAGCCTTCTGAATCTACTAATAGGTGGAGCATGTCATTTCTAACCCATAACTCTGAGGCTGAGAACCACTGATAACACCCATTCAGTCAGTTGATAACAAGCAAAACACTGGTGTCCTTGTCCCATTTGCATGCACTTTTGAGATGGTCCTTAACTTCAGCTTCTCTGCTTCTGTAAAGTGAAGTCTGATCATGTGTGAAGCATCAGATCATCTGTAGAACATCAGTCAAAATTCATTCTGCACTGAACAGCAAACGGCCAGGCGTCTGTTTGAACATATAAGTCATGACGGCAGCAGCAACTGCTGCTGAACCACTGAGTGGCAGTAAGATTGACTTGTCTAGATAGATTACTGTCATAATTTCTGCAGGACAGTGACACACACATAGCTATTGATCAGCCTGTAATCTCATCTCTCGAGAATGAAGAATCCATCAGACTGATCAGTAGTATGCTTTGGTGCCATGTCTAATCAATCGGAGTGTATAGAGGCATGTTCCCCATCACATTTTGCTATCTGTCGTCCATCCATCAGCTGCTGCTGTATGAGGAGGTGTACTGTAGATCTTATGTCAGCCAAATAGCTCCATCGGTCTGGTGGGAGATGCTGTAATTTTATTTGTCATGATATGCTAAAAGGCCTTAACTGAACTTATTTCAGGGCCAAACTAAATATTAGGGGTGTGACAACATATCATGCCACAATGTTTTGCAATATAAAAATGTGACAATATGCATCGTCAAGAGAAAAACTGTATTGTGATATTTTGGGGGATGTGATAAATGAATTTTAAAATGTGCTGCTTTCACTCTGATCAGCCTCCTCTCTCTGTCAGTGCTCTCCATTCAGTCTCCAAGGTGTAGTCTGGCTCAATGTCCCGGCCATAGCACTATCTGATTGGTTACACATCATCAGCAATAGCCAATCAACACTGAGGATTACTGTGCTTCAGACAGGCAGCAGGAAACACAGACAGCCTGGAGCTGCTGTGTTTTCATGCAGTTTACCAGCTAAACCGCTGAAAATGTCTGAATAATGCACATTGTTGCAGCAAAACACAGTCAAAGATAGTGGACTTTATTTTTTATGAGTCATGTTGGTGGCAGTACAACTGAAACTTGTTTTAGTAACTGATTTGAAAATGTAACATCAATGCTGTATGAGTTAGTGTTTTTACTTGAACATTTACATGAACAACGTACGATAATACAGAATATGATATAACATAACTTGACTTGCTAATTTCATTTGTTGAGCCATAATCGAACAGCTGACTAGCAAAACAACTGGTCAGCTCTAACATTATTTCTTACACATCACTTACCAGACTGGTCCTCTCAGTCTGAACCAGGACCACTAACTAACGTTACTGAGTCTGTCCTCTCAGTCTGACCCAGGACCACTAACTAACGTTACTGAGTCTCTCCTCTCAGTCTGAACCAGGACCACTAACTAACGTTTCTGAGTCTGTCCTCTCAGTCTGAACCAGGACCACTAACTAACGTTACTGAGTCTGTCCTCTCAGTCTGAACCAGGACTACTAACTAACGTTACTGAGTCTGTCCTCTCAGTCTGAACCAGGACCACTAACTAACGTTACTGAGTCTGTCCTCTCAGTCTGAACCAGGACCACTAACTAACGTTACTGAGTCTGTCCTCTCAGTCTGAACCAGGACCACTAACTAACGTTACTGAGCTTGTCCTCTCAGTCCGGACCAGGACCACTAACTAACGTCACTGAGTCCGTCCTCTCAGTCTGGACCAGGACCAGGACCACTAACTAACATTACTGAGTCTGTCCTGAAGCAGCTCTGACCCTGGTTCTGGTGAAGACATTCAGGATATTGTTGTTAGTGACTTAAGACATAATTAATCTATTTAACTGTGATTTAATGCCTTCATTTTCAATATTGTCCAGAGTAAAATTAAAACTGAGTAAATACACACAGATAATGAAGGAAACAAACAGAACACATTTAAATACAGTTACATTAAAGAGCTGAATAGCTGGTTAACATAAAAAATGGAACTATAGGGCAAACAACAGCATTGTTTTGCATTTTGTGTCTTTTCAATAAAAGGCTAATTTTTCTTTCATATATTTTCATCTTTAAAGTTTTGGTAAAATTATTGTTATAATATTGTGTCTTATCGAGATTGTGAATCACATATCATGTACCATATCGTATCGTGAGCTGAGTGTATCATCACACCCCTACTAAATATTTTTAAATACTTATTAGGAGGAAATTGTCATGGCCGTGTTCAAAGCAGTCCCTTGACCTCTGACCTTCAGATGTGTGAATGTAAATGGGTTCTCTGGGTCCCCACCAGTCTCCCCTTTACAGACATGCCCACTTTATGATAGTCCCAGTCAGTCTGGATCAAGTCCTAGTCAAGTCAGCACTCTGACACACTGACAGCTGTTGTTGCCTGTTGGGCTGCAGTTTGCCATGTTCTGATTGGAGCATAATTTTTTATGCTAAATGTAGTACCTGTGAGGGTTTCTGGACAATATTTGTCATTGTTTTGTGTTGTTAATTGATTTCCAATAATAAATATATAGCTTATGCCATACCAAATATTTATATTTATTTATTATATTACACAGCTGGACTGAGGTTAAAATGTCATGTACATTTTAAGTGAAAGCGTTCTTTTCAACAGCATTAATAAATATTATAACAAAGTGCTTTACAGTAAAACAAAGAATTAAACAATCAATAAAATCCCAAATCCCATACCTTGCAGTATTTGGATATTTTGCCTGCTCGGACTGGAACAAAGTGCAATGCAACAAACATCGTGGTTGTCTCAACTTAATGAAACAGAACTGCTCAAGGACAGTAAAGAAAAATCATTCACCAATCTGTAAAAAAACTGGGAAGTTAAAGGACTGGTGCTCTTTGCCACTCATCAGTTTATCATTATATGTTTATTAATAATGGTATTTAGGCTTGTGGAAGCTACTTTGTGTTAGTTTCACTTTCAGTCAAATACAAACACAAGAATGAGTTTCAGCTGCTCCTCTGTTGCTTTCACTGTCTGCAGTCTTTTGTTCTGCACACGTTCACTTTCAAACAAACCTGGTTACATGTACACGACAGAGAAATTATTTCTCCAGGAGAAAACACGCTGGAAGTCTGGTTTCTCTAATCCTCTTACATGGCCCAGCCAGAGAGACCCTCTTTAATGACCTTCTCAGATGGACACATCTTTCAGTAAATAGCAGATCACTTCTATACCATACTGGTGGTGAGGAGGATTCCCAGCCAGGCAGCGCTCATAAAGACCAACAGTGACTTATTGCCTCCTCAGCAGCTCGCATGCTAACGACACTTCCGCTCCGAGCCATCCTTTGAATTTATCTCTGTTACCCATGACTAAATATTGATCCAGGTGATCACTCTTCACTTAAAGTAGGTCCACATCGGTGTGAGTGTGTGTGGCAGGGCCGTGCATTGGACTGAATTATGGCCTCATTCCACTCCAACCACCGAGCGTTGGAGTTATGGCGGCGAATGTCAGAACTTGCAAGGTCGAAGTGTGAGGCACTGCCGGGGGGGTTGTCAGAGCTGAATGGTCACAACGATTGCTGAAACGGAGCACAATGTCGGGATCCAAAGCAACTTATCACACCCTCATCAGGCTGTCATGTTTCAGTACAACAGAGAGCCAACTGGCAGAGGTTCCTCCATCCCAGTGATCAGAGTGAAGTGTTTCTGAGCTTTAATCAGCCTGGATTTAACTAATCCACTGAAAAGTGTCAGAAAATTCATATTGTTAAAATACTGTCAACAAATACACACTAGAATAATCTTGTCCTATTCAGGGTCAAGGGTCACCAAACTATCACAGGGCTGACAGATAGAGACAACCATTCACACTCACATTCACAACTACAGACAGTTTATTAATTAACTTAACCTGCATGTCTTTGGACTGTGGGAGGAAGCTGGAGACCCCAGAGAAAACCCACACTAACAGGGTTTACCGCCCACACTGGAATAATGTTTGATTTGCTTATATTTAGTGGGCCACCCAATTCAACTGTTATCAGGCCATGAGATATGCATTATCAGTAGCTATAATGCTGTTCCACCAGTGTGGTGTCCAGACTAGCTGAGTTTCAGCTGCATTTCTGTCATTTCTGTGTGTCATTTTGTACCTGAAATGCTTCAGTTTCTGCTCTTTTTGCTCTTGTACTTTTTCTCTGAGAAAGCAGTGCATTTTGAATTTTGCTAATTTACTTCTTGTTTAAGAAGAGACTTATGAAAAATATTTCTAAAAACATTTCCACAGACGAAGTAATGACTCGATATGTGTAATACACTTTCAAAGAGTATTACAAATTGTGTTGCTGTTATTGTAAATTTTCTAGAAATAAAAGACCATGTGATTTTTGAAGCAGAAAGTGATGCAGAGGGTTCACAGAGAGACAGAGCCATGCCACTTAAGTCTTTATAGTGTAGGTCAAGGAGGGAACTCTAAATGCCAGTGTGAAATTCAGCACACTGCTGACAAAAACATCTACCTGAAAGAAAAACGGATCTCAGTTATGACTGCTCTGGTCCGGAGGGAGCCCATTTCAAAGGAATGATCCACTGACCTTGAGTCCTATAACTTTTTATCTTCTTTTCTGAGCTTAAAGGAAGTCACACTCTTTTAGTGTGGTGGTGAAAAAAACAACCAAATCCAAAGCACAGAAAGTGAATGTGTCACTCTGTGTTTCTGTTGTTCTGTTGTAACATAGAAACTGTGCCTCAACCCAAAACATTGAACCACTATACTGGGTACAGAAACATACCAATCTTTAAGTTTGGACTCTAAAACTCACTAAAAACTTCCCTCTGATGTACGTCCTGTGTTCCATGCAATGTACCTGGTAACTGTAGCCGAGTGTGTTCGCTCCAAACGGAAACGTCTCATTCACATCTCTTTTTTTCGTGAGATTTCAGAAATTTGCTTAAAATTAGCTGGACAATTGAATGGAAACATGACCAAGAGGTGGTGTTATTTCTCTGATTTTATTTGCTTGATGGTCCTGTCACATTTACTTGGAACTGGACAAATAATAACTAATAACTAATAATAATAACTATCTGTGTCAGGCACTGCGAGTCCAGTTAAGACTACCTCTTCTTTGTTGCTGTGAGAGAACTGAGAACCATCCCCACCACTAAGATGAAACAAGACTCAACTATAACTGAGTACATATCTGGACCGTGTACAGACAGTCGTGGCCTGGTTCAGTTGTAACACCACAGTCAGTGGTCACGTCTATAACGTCAAATCCAGCGGTACATGTCCAACAGGTCTGGCCAGGACACTTGGGAACATGCTGCTCCAGTCAACTGGCTGTTTAAGTGGTGACGTACCCTATCATTAAATGCACCCGATTGGTCCCTGGATTTCTGCATGCCTTTAAAAGCAGGAAACAACATGGCGGCCTGCCCATAAACTATTACTACACTAACAACAATCCATGTAAATGTACTGAAAATATATTAAGCGAGAAATAGGCTATGCCTATAGGGCTATAGGCTATGAATCTGGTTTCAGTTTAGAACTAGATCACCTGTCACCTGACAGCTTGGACCAAGTTTTGTGAACCACACATGTCGTGCTGGACCTGCCTTCGATAGAAAATGAATGGAAGGCTTTGAGATGCCATCCCTCACCAGATCTGGTGAAACCACTAACTGCTAACCACCATCCATGGGCCCATTGGATGTGGAAGAACGGCAGAAAAGCCGGGTACTTCTTGGAGGTCAAGCCATTTTGGCCTCATGTGCCACTGAGCAACTTTCATAGTAATGAATAGGAGCCCACCTCAATGCTGTTTGTCAGAGAAAGTTTGACTTCTGAAATTTGCAGTATCTGTTAACCTGTTTTGTTTTCCATCTGCCTGCTACCCGTTGGTGAGCGTTTTGTGATTCTTCTAACTTATCTATTACCACAAGTATAAATTTGAGCTCTGGAATAATCCCTGTTTAACTGTCAGTGCTCATTTCTCCACCACACTTTACACCTCAATCCTACTGCTTTTCAACCTGTTTTGAAGTATTTACCACCTCAGTCCTTCCAGTTGCATTTTAACCTTGATTTTTGCATATTGAGATGCAAATATTTTATGTTACAGAGAAACAAGTTTTCAGGAGCATTAAAGCTGAAGTGGGTAGAATTAGAGCAAATGCAATTTTAAAAAGTTACTTTTATAAAATAGTCACTATATCCTGACAGTAGTATAAGAGAACATGTTCCTCTGTGTCCTCTGGTGCTCCTAACGGCATCTACAATATTTCACAGACCAGAGGAAAACAACCAATCAGAGCTGGAGCCTTGCTGTCTCTGAGCAGTTGTCAATCACTCACCAACTCCGATCTAAAGAGTCTAACTGTCAAACTAGGCAGCGCTGATCAAAAATGAATTAATATTCTGTTACTGAGATGTCTATTACAGTTGAAATGTTTTCAGAGACACCTTGTTGTTACTGTTTAGCGATAAAATGAGAAAGACTGTGACTCGGCAACCAGACTGAGATCTGTTGACGGAAGAACTGCCCACCAGCCGGAGCAAACTTTCTCATTTTACAGCAAAACAGTTACTATAAGATGTTTCTGAAAACATTTGAAGAAAGAAATAGTCATTACAGTAACAGAATATTGACTTATATTTGATCAGCGCTGCCTAGTTTGACTGTTTGATTGGAATTTGCAAGTGATTGACAGCTGCCTCCTTTGAATGAACAGCCAATAGCAATGCTCTCTGAAATGACCTGTAATTAGACAAAGTCTCCCGTCACATGCTAGATATTCTAAAACCTAAACAGAGCCGTGAGGCGATGCAGAAGCTTCTCTCAGAGCACTTGAATTACAGTTTGCTGAAAGATTATTATGAAATTTTTGCCCAATGAACATTCTGCCTGCTGCGGGGTTAAGTTCTGATAAATTCCCCTTTGATAAAATTACTCCAATCAGAATTAACACAGATCGATTTCAGTTGGCAAAATGATTTTAGATTAGATTATTGTTACAGCCTGAACATGCTAATTTGGTTTCCGCTTGTGTTTAAATCATATTTGAGGAAACTGATTGTATTAAGCCAAGCCAGAATTGGGTCTAGAACGTAGACTGAAACCGTGTAAAAAGTCTGTAGTGTTCTCTCATTAAAAATGTAGAAATATGTAGAAACATCATGCATATTTTAGTGTTTGACAAAATAAGTTATGAATGGTTTGCTTTGAGTGTGGGTGAATCAGAGAGAGAGGGACAGACACTTTCTTTCATCACCAGAGCTATTTTACACTCCGGCCATCGGCAGAATATCAAAGCTCTGCATTTGTATTCACACTGAGAGAGAAGCCATAACAGGCTGACTGTGCTTGTTAGTGATACGCAGGAGATAGCACTGGTCGACTCCAGGTCAGATGGATTTACATACCACACTTCACAGCGTTTGGTGACAATTTACAAATTGTCACAACACTGAGCTCTAAAAGAACAGTGATATTGGACGATTCACTACCAAACAGAGGGCACCGACTGCTCTCAGCTGTAAACACAGATGTTGTGCTTCTGCTGTTAATGTTACGCCGTAACCTAACATATCTGTTTCATTTCACACAAATATTAGACTTGTTTTTATCACTTAAACAGATGGGAGGGTAAAAAAATCAATTAGGCCTAGTTGATTTGTTCTGATCCCAGTGAATCCTGTAGCAGGAGCTACGCAGATAAACAGATGCACTCGAGTTAGAGGAGGGATTTTAGGCTTTGCAGCATCTGAAATCTGTGATTCTGCAAAAAATCTGCTTGAAGTCATAATCAGATAAAAGTTGTCAATATCTTTTACCTATTAATATTCTGTACATACTGTATATCACCTGTTTCCCATGCTGACAATATGTTTGGCCAGGCGACCCAAACAGATCTACTCCACTCAGTGTTTTGTTAATATATTTATGTTTCTTTGCCTTTCAAAAGAAGAAGAGGGTGCCAGGTCAAGACAACCCTGTCTGGGATTACTGTTGCCCTTTTAAACAGTTTTAAACAAGTGGTTATCACTGTAAATTGAAACAAAACAAAATGGAAAAAAAAAGCAAACAAACCTACTTGGTTAGGTTTAGTGAAACTTAGTGCTATCAATCAATATTAATCACAAATTAATTGCACATTTTTTATCTGTTCAAAATTAATCTGAGATTTGTCAGGTATTTAATCCTCTTAACCTTAATCCTCTAACATGGGAGTGGAAAAGTGCTGCTATATGCAAATGTATGTGTATATGTATTACTGTAAATCAATTAACAACACAAAGCAATGACAGATATTGTCCAGAAACCTTCTGCATTTAACATAAAAAATATGCTCAAATCATAACATGGCAAACTGCAGCCCAACAGGCAACAACAGCTGTCAGTGTGTCAGAGTGCTGACTTGACTAGGACTTGATCCAGACTGACTGGGACTATCATAAAGTGGGCATGTCTGTAAAGGGGAGACTGGTGGGGACCCAGAGAACCCATTTACATTCACACATCTGGAGGTCAGAGGTCAAGGGACCCCTTTGAAGATGGTTTTTCATCGCCAAAATTTAACTCAAGTTTGGAGCATTATTTAGCCTCCTTTGCGACACGCTAGTATGACATGGCTGGTACCAATGGATTCCTTTATTAGCCTTTGAGCTCGCTACAACCTAAAAAATGCAAAATATACGTTAATATGTCAAATAAATCTGTGGCATTGAAATGAATGTGTTAACATGTTGTTATCATGTTGACTTTGACAGCCCTAAATGTAATGTTTCAAGACAATCCTGTCCCCTATATAAGTATGTTACTACACATAGTACATAATACACATAGTGCATACCACGAAACTACATTCTCAATTGTGTTTTGAAGGAAACATATTGTCTTTGACATTATGGTCAAAGTTTTACACAAACAGTTTTAAACACGTGGTTAACAGTGTAAATTGAAATAAAACAAAGAAAAACCTGCAATAAATCTACTTGGTTACGTTTATTAAAAATCATCATTGTTTGGCTTAAAATGACTACATTTCACACAGGACACAAACAGTGGTCTCCTGGGGGAAACCCCTCACTCACCCTACTCATTATTATCATGGATGTATTAAGAGTACTGGATATAGTGTTGAGGCAAGGCCCCATTCATTCCTATGATAGTTGCTCAGTGGCACATGAAGCAAAAAAACCTTGACTCCTGAATATAAAATTACCCGGATCATCCAGCAATCTTCCGTATCCACTGGGCCTATAGAGTAGGCACAGTGGTGTTTCCGTTACCTCCGCCTCCCAGCCCTCGCTCCAGCCTCGGACTGGGTCTCATTCGCATGAACAGAGGAAGGAAAATAACTCTGGATACAGCTATTACAATGCATTTTAAAACTTTTAGGATAGTTTGATACCATCTCCTATCCTAAGCTCATATCACTGCTGTTCCTTCCAACAATCAGCAAGCTTAAATTGCTCAGCAGACTCTCAGCATGGTGGGTGACGATGTGGACATGCAGTAATATTACTTGTCAGGAAAGATACTTGTGATTCTCATTCTCTCCTTCTACCAGATGACTCATTCTACTGGCTTGAAATAAGTATAAAACAGTAGTTAATATCAGAATATGAGACAAGAAGAAACTGGGGGGAAAAATAAAGTTTTATTGAACGCAGTTCACCTGAACACATTGAGCTGAGCTGCTGGGGTGATGGGAGGGAAAGGGAGGCGTGAGGATGAAACAACAGGCGATAAAGTAAAAGACAGAAGCTGGGCAATTGGAAAATAAGTTACGAGCTGAAGAGGCAGTAAATCGCAGAGATTGACCCAAGAGGGTCAGAGTATCTAAATATTACTGAGGGTGTAACGAAATCTCGTAAGAGACTGAAGAACAAGGCTGGCAAGAAAATGGATAGACTGCATAATAAAGTAAAGAGGATAGAACACAGACAGGTGGGCTTTAACAGTGGAGTATTATGTGACCCCCAAAAAATCTTGTAGTTAAAGGTAGACAGAATAGTTTTGGCAAAAATAACATAATAACCTTTCAGTGTGTTGTAACTCCAATGTTCTGAGAGAAAACTAGACTGCTCCTCCTCATGGCTTTTTGTTTCGGGTTTAATTAATGATATGGTGCACTTTGATTGAAATTAAGAGGCTAGATCTATGATGGACTGTGTATTCTAAACAATTGAATCATAAACACTTTGTTGTATAGATATGAATGATAGTGACAAAAGTCACACCCACAAAGCATGGTAAATGAGATGAGGTCTTTGTATCAAGATGGTTTGCATGGGTTGCCAACATTGTTCCACACCCTTATAGACAGTCTGCCCCAGATGACACATATGTACACTGGGAGCAGGAGGTCCCACCCCTCCCTTCAGGGAGAGAGGGTCCACGGCCCTGGGAAGGGGTATAAAGCTGTAAAGCTTGTGGCTGGAGCCACGATCCACTACAACCCCGAGCCTTTTCAAGCTGACCTCCGGCCGATCACGGCACACCGCCATGGAGGAAATATGCCGGGTATGGGCCAGCCAGCGCCGGGGAGAGGTCCCACAAGGGCATCTTCCTACACTGAGCAGAAGTCCCTGACCTGCTGAGTGGGGAAAAGTGTACCACTGTAAAGAAAGGGGTGTGCTGCATTTATTGCATTGAAAATATAATTTGTTTAATAGCCCAGCCGTAGTTTCTGATTCCAGCATGGGACACTCTGGAAAGATAATACAATCAACAGACCTATGAGGAGAACGCCACATGACTAACAGAGATGGATCGGCTACTTGTACTGTAAAGTCTCATGTTGTAGCAGCCACCAATACTCAGGGCTGAGGGGTTAAAGCAGCGACCATAAACTTAGAGCTTTTCCTCTCATCTTTCTTTTGTTAGCTATCAAGTGAAGGCACATTAGGCCTCCAAAATACAGCTTCACAAAAGTGAAGTTTGGAACCACTGAACTAACACTCCCATCATGCTGCATGCTGTATACCATAGATTCATTCAGTACGGTGGAAAACCCAGAAATGTTTCACACTGCATGTGCATGAGCTGCAAAGTTTGAATTAAGTCTGTGTGTTGTGCATGTGTTGGTAGATACAGTATGTCTGAATGTGTCTAGACTACATCTGTGTGTGTGTGTGTGTGTGTGTGTGTCTTGCTGGTTTCAAACAACTGACGGTCAAGATCAAGACCTCTCGTCCTCTCTCTCCCACTGAGGGAAAGCTGGGAGGAAGCGGCTCAATGTGACTTTCATCTTCCCACCTCTCGGTGTCCATCATGCTATTAGCCTCTTCATCCCTTTCTCCCTGGAGCTGCCCGCTGCAGCGTCTCCTCCCTGAGCTTCCATCATATCCTCACCTTTGCAGATTGGACTTTTAGTTTTGCAAACATTTCCCAGAGGCAGAGCTGCTCTGGAGATAAAACATCAATGAAAGGGGCTGTTAGAGTGAAAAAGGGAAGATGAGAGGTGAGGAAACCAGTATCAAGAAGTCCTGCTCTCTAGCAACATAACACTGTGTGGAAGTTAAACTGCAGCCAGTCTAATAATCCTGCTCCTCCAGCCAAATAGTGGAGACAACATGCTTTCTCCACACTCTGTAGGAGTGATTTAGTGTGACACTAGTGTGGAAGAGGCTGTTGCATTTCTCAAAGAGACCTCTACAAACCATCCTCTCACACTGTTTATAACCAAATCTTCTATTCCTCCCTGTCTACTTTCATTGTATTGTCCTCCTCTTCTTTTCTTACAATCCTGCTCCTCTTGTCCTTTCACCTCATTTCATCTTTCTCACTCTCTGACCTCCCCTCACCTTCTTTCATATCTTTAAAAGAGAAATTTCTCACTTTTTATGTGGCTGTCCAGTTAGTGTTCAAGGTAAACATTGTTGATTGAAGTAATACAGTCCTCAGTGCGAGTTACTGTATATTGATCGAAAAAGCTGCTGTTCTTCAGCTGCAAAATCTGTTGTTCTTCCATACACCAGTTACCAGTTGTACCTGGTATACGATAGAACAATGAAATGCTACTGCAGCCTTGGTAGCTGTGGGGTGCAATGCCACCCCAGACTTGAATTCAGAGGGTGAACAGTAATA
The DNA here is from genome assembly GCA_947000775.1 of Pterois miles. Taxonomy (NCBI): domain Eukaryota; kingdom Metazoa; phylum Chordata; class Actinopteri; order Perciformes; family Scorpaenidae; genus Pterois; species Pterois miles. Next base: position 3,315,028 of record CAMQGK010000474.1, on the reverse strand, counting down.
TCGTATGCTTACTGTAGGTGTAAGGATTAGAGCTGTCAAATTACTTTGTTAAGGTTCAATTTTAAAGCTAGAGTGAAGATACTGGCGTCATATTTAACTAGAAAACTAAGGCATAGTCAAGTCAGCACTCTGACACACTGACAGCTGTTGGGCTGCAGTTTGCCATGTTATGATCGGAGCAGATTTTTCATGCAAAAGGGTTTCTGAACAATATCTGTCATAGTTTTGTGTTTGTGTTTGTAATTGATTTCTTATCATATCATCACATATCATTTATAATAATAAATATATACATACATTTACATGACGCAGTATTAAATACAACAACAAATCTCCATTTAGGTTCATGTAGAACAGATGAAATGTGTGATTAATCACAGTGAAATATTCTAATCGATTGACAGCCTTAGTAAGAATATTTCCTTCATTGACAGTTTGTGAGTTTATCTTGTTTATTTAGCAGACATAGTGAACTTGCCAGTTGCGTGTGATGCAGGGGTGTATCTAGGATGAGATCTTTAAGGGGGCTCAGCCACTAATGAGAATGTGATATTTACAGTCAAAACACACAGTCAGACTAATATTTACAGGAGAACAAAAATATTGGTTGTCCCTCATCACAGGACATGCGGTGCGCGCTGCAGCATTCCAAATGTGGAACTATTTTTATCTCAGTATGCAGCCGTTGTGTCCGGAAAAAAAAAAAAAAAAAAAAAGATGCTCAAGAATGCTTGTGCACCCTGACAGTGTCACCCCCATGTTTGAGCACTCTACATTGAAAACAATGAGTTTGAGAGTGCAAAACATCTGTGTCCCCTTGGAGGTCAAAATTGCAGATGGTGCAATGCATGCTGGGACATGTAGGCACAACCGGCAATGCTCTGCAGCAGGAGAAATCAACTTTCATCAGTCAATATAACACAAACTGTGGATTTCATTTGCTATCAGCAAGGATTGGACGTTCACATGTAAGGTGGCAATATGTTAGAGTAACTAACATCATCCTCTTCTTTAAATCTCTATGTCTCACCTGTTTACATTCCTATGCAGTTTATATTAACAATAGATGAAAAGTGGGCGTCATAAGAAGCCACATGCTACTGCTGAGCACTGGAGACTTCACAGCTATTTTCAGTTCTATTGTGCAATCAAAGAGATTCCAACTTGGGTCTGTCACATGGGACCACAAACAACCACAGATGCTCGCTGTACTGGAAATCCCACCTCTCTCCGAACACAGCGATGAACTACTGCTGCACTGCTGCTACTTCCCGAGGAGGAACATTTCTAAATGAAAAGTACTATTTAGTCAGTTTTTCTGCCGTCAGCAGAAACAATAAATAACATGAAAGACAGTCACTCCCATACAATCTCTATACACAATGTATAAGCTATATTTTTACACTTAATACTTTACGTGAGTATATCATTTTTGTGACTTTATTACTGTAGTACACTACATTTGTATTTTTTTTTTTTATAGCTTTAACATACAGTATATGTAAAGCTTTATCTATAGTGCACTTTTCAATGCCAGGGCAAAAAAGTGCTTCATAGTTACAAAAAAGTGAATAAAGGCATTTGAATAAATAATTAAAGCAAATACAAGCAAAAATGCTGAGTGGTTGAAGATGGATGGATGGATGGATGGATGGATGGATGGATGGATGGACAAGCAAAAACCAATAAGGAGATGAGAATAAATCTGTAAAAGGGTTATTCAATAAAATGCCTTTGAGAGTAAATAAGCTTGGAGAGGAGACAGAGTTTGATAACTTTATAAAATATGAACTAACTATTACAGATTAAAGCTAGGGTTGGCTCTTCAAAAACATGTCTGTTATAAATTCTCATTACATCCCAACAACAATCAGTAAATCGAATGGTCTGACAGGTCTGGTGAGGAAAAACTCAATTCCATTTTCAAAGGGGTCCCTTGACCTCTGACCCCCAGGTGTGTGAATGTAAATGGGTTCTCTGGGTCCCCACCAGTCTCCCCTTTACAGACATGCCCACTTTATGATAATCCCAGTCAGTCTGGATCAAATCATAGTCAAGTCAGCACACTGACACACTGATAGCTGTTGCCTGTTGGGCTGCAGTTTGCCATGTTACTGGAGCATATTTTTATGTTTTGTTAAGTCTTTAGTCCATTCTTACTTGTTCTGCTAGTGAGGTCTCATTACCTGATAATAAATAATAATATTCCAAGGATAAGCTTTTGGTTGATTTGACTTGATTTTAAGTAGAAAACTTTGCTAGTGGGGTCAATAAATTGTTGTCCATATCCAATAAATAACAGACATTTTGTGCAAATAGTGTCAGTACTGATTTCCCATAAGGCTCAGGGATGATGCATCATACATGAAGGGTGGAGGACTCCATAAGGGCATGAGGAAGCTGAGGAAGCTGCCGCATCTCAGAAAAGGCTTTGCCTCATTAGAGATGATGAATGGGGAGAAGCACTGGGAGGCAGACAACCAGTTAAACCACTGCAGCTCCATTCACTCTTAATATTCCTACAGCCCCATGCCAAGACACTCACATGGCCAGGACACATCTGCATTAATGCAGGTCATTTGAAAACATAATGTATATTGAGATGCTATCCATTCACAATTAAATTGTAAACAACTATATTTGCATACTCCCACAGGGAAACAGCATAAGACACACGGCCTCTTTTATAATGTTTACAGTGATAACGGTGGTCCATTTAGAATAATTCAGACTGTTGGTTGACACAGTGGGTCCTTGAATTTAGACAGAATACGACAACAGCAGCTTCTTATTTCTAGCCGACAATCATTGATATTTCCAACCAGGTCTCACAGGAAGGCATATCAATACCACAACATTACACTGACATTCCACCGCTGGCTGCCGAGACAATATCAAGAGTCACCCATGATCTGCAACGCTCCTCTCCAGACGCGCTGGTTATTATATTTTAATCACTGTTCTCTGCAGCCTTACCCTCTTTTAAAGAAATGGTGTCATGCCCTACAAGGGACAATAAAACTATTGATTTGTATTATATGAACATTAAGGAGAGTTTTGTTTCGAAGTTGCTTCCCCCTGCTGGACAATCGGATCATAACTTTTTTACTAGATTTGATGAATTTGTTTTCTCTGCTTCTCATGAGAGCATCCTCTCGTCTCTTGCACAGAGTAGTCTTGAGGACTGTAGCCCAGTTATTGTTATTGGTGTTGATGGGGTCTGACAGCAGTTAATGCCTCTGGATGCTATTAAGGCAGCAGGCTCTGATGGTGTCCATCCATGGACTCTAGATGTCTGTACTGACCAGTTATGCTCAGACCTTCATTCGTTGTTTTCTTTGTCTCTATCTTCATCAAGAATTTCAGTAATGTGGAAAACATCTTGTATTGTTCTGATCTCCATAAAACCTTAGACCTGTAGCCCTGACATCACACATAATGAAATGTTTTTGACAGGGTTCTCTGGACCACATGAGTAGACAGGTCTCAACTTTTCAAGATCCCTTACAATTTGTGTACAGGAAAGGTGTGGGAGTAGATGATGCACAACGTTTTATGCTTCACAGTATTTACAGCTAATACTATTCAGCCACATATTTTAGCTAACAAGTTGAAGGATTTTCAGCTGCACAACGTAACATTGCTTGTGTTTTAAATGCTCTTTTATCTAGACGTCAGTATGTTAGGTATGATAAAAAAAAAAAAAAAACAGCCTGGCAGCATTTTAACTAAAACATGAGCCCCACAAGGCACAGTTTTATCTCCTCTTTAATTTACACTCCACATCGCAAACTACAGGCAGAGTCAGGCGTCTTTTTCAAATCCAAAGACTTTCAGACGACCTGCTCTAGTGGGTCTACTACAAGGCTGTGACCTGGTCTACAAAAGAGAGGTTGAATCATTTGTCAGCTGGTGTGATGAAAACTTCTTAAAACTGAATGTTGGAAAGACCAAAGAGTTGATGGTCTACCTAGTGGTAATCAAGATTAAAATTGTCCATCCTATAAATATCAGGTGTCACACAGTACAGGACGGTAAATTAAACTGGAAAGCAAGGGACAATTTTGAAGGCTATCCATTGCATGGTGTCTTTAACGGACTCCGAAGTTCATTCAGTGGGTGACTAGTGATGCCTCAGTGTTCTACTGAATGGCTCCAGAGGTCTTTTGTTCCAGCTGCTGTCAGAGTTTTTACTAAACATTTTTAGATATGGTCTAGATCCTTGGTACCTCTCAGCTGTTGATTATGTCTCAAAGGTTCTTATGATGTTATTTATTGTGTACTGAAAATACTGTGTCTTTGTTGTTGTTGTTTGCCTTCCAATTTTCCCACAGGGATCAATAAATCTGTCCGTCTGTCCGTTTATTCCATGTGTCATGAGGATGCATTTTAGCCTTTTCGAATGTCTGTTGCATGATATACGAATGGCCACAGTTTGGTTCAGGCAAAAAAAAAAAAAGGTTTAGGCTTAGGTTCAGTCAAGAAAACCACTCAGCATAAGGGAAAATGTCATGGTTACTTAAAATAATTATGTAAACTACGGAAAACATGTCACTAGTATCAGTGATTAACATGTGACAAATGAAACACAGGTCAACAACAGTCTAAACACCGGTCTCCTGGTCCGGTGTTCATTGGTTGTTTTGATTCTAAACTGCTGAATGGTAGTGTGTCACATCTTTTTATATGCTTTATATGCTTTTTCATATTTATCTTGCATCACATATTCGTGTTGTCCAAAGCACAATTTGTTTGTTTGCACAGAAGATGGAGACTTGTTTTAAATGACATCAAAATCAGAATCTCAAATAAACAAAGCAAAGCTATTTACTCTCCCTCTTCATCCCTTCTTCTTTCCATCTCTTCCCCATAATTTCTAGCTTCTCCTTCCCTTTGTTCCTCATCCTGCCTTTCCTTTATTACTTTCTCTCTGTGCTTCTGGTGATGAGTGGGGAGAAATAAACAGCTCTGGGGACCCCGAGCCCAGCCAACCACCCCCCACCCCCGTAGAGCCATTCACCCGGGGGGAGCTCATCAATTGACACTGAATTTGCAGCAATAAATGCCAGCGAGAAGAATGAGCCCCCTGGTTTGAAGTCACAAACACAAACACACACACACACACACACACACATACGAACAGCAGCTGTGACTCCTAAGGTTGGCTGTAAATACACTTTAACACACCTGTACCAACACACAGAAGTTGTGACATACACTTGTCCTCAAAATTATTCATACCCCATGGAAAGTAACATTCTTTTTTAGATTCCTCCTTTGTAAAAGTTACTATGATGGTACTTCTTGTGTATCTGTTGTGTACTTGTTGTTTTGCACAAATCCACATATGAGTTGGTTAAACTTTATTTGTATTTTAATAGATATGGCCAAAAGAGATATTTTGCTCATGTTCAGAATTATTCATACCCCTGACAATATCCCAACAAAAAGTATGAATCTTTGGCCTGTAGTTATTTCAAGATGTTACAATGGAAAATTAGCTTTGTTATTGACCAAGTTTTAAACAATGATTTCAAAAAATTAATAAATAGCATCTTTTCAGAAAAGTATAAATTGAGGAAAAATGTTCTGGACATTCCCAATTTCTGGTCCTCATGGTAAAGAAGAAAGAGCTCAGTAGAGACTTACGTCAACGTCTTGTGAGCCCACAATGAAGGAAAAGCTTACAAGGCCATTTCAAAGCAGTATGATGTCCCTGTGTCGACCGTCCAGAGCATCATCAACAAGCACAAGAGGTTCAATACTGTTAAAAACCTCAGCGGGCGTGGCAGGAAACGTAAGATGTCCCCCAAACTTACCAGGAAAATCTCCTGGGAGGTCAACAACAACCCCCAGACCACAACCAAGGCCCTAATGGAAACACTCAACCAGACAGGGACAAAGGTGTCACGGTCCATCAATGAGCGAGTCTCGTACAGAGGAGGTCTCCATGGACGTAGGCCTCGGAAGACACCTCTGCTCAGAAAGAAGCATGTGGAAGCTCTCCTGAAGCAAGATCCCAGCTTTTGGTCAACCATCCTGTGGTCTGATGAGACGAAGTTGGAGTTATTTGGCCAAATGGATGTTCAATATGTCGGGAAGAAAAAAGGAGAAGCATCAAGCCCAAGAACACTGTGCCCACCGTCAAGTATGGTGGTGGAGTCAGACTAGTGGGGACTAGTCAGACTGCAGCGTTCGAACTGATGAAGCCACTTGGATGAGGGGCGAAACGTCTTCAGGGACAAATCTAAGTCGAGTTGCCTTCGATTCAACTTTTGCCAGTATGGTGGTGGAAGCATAATGCTCTGAGGATGCTTCTCTTCAGTGGCACAGGGAACCTCGTAAAGATCCAAGGAACCATGAAAAAGGAGGATTACATCAGGATCCTTGATGGAAACTTAAAAGAATCTGCTGAGAAACTCCAGCTTGGACACAACTGGACGTACCAGCAGGACAATGATCCAAAACACACTGCCCAGGTAGTGAAGAAATGGTTCAAGGACAATGGTGTCAGTGTCCTAGAATGGCCAAGTCAGAGCCCTGACCTCAATCCAACTGAGAACTTGTGACGAGACTTGAAGTCCAGAGGAAACCCACCAACCTGACCCAGCTTGAGGCCTTCGCCAAGGAAGAGTGGGCCAACGTCCCACAGGAGACATGCAGGAAGCTTGTGGACACGTACAAGAATCATCTAAAAGCAGTCATAAACAACAAAGGCTATGCTATAGACTATTAAAGAGAGACATCTGACTAGGGTATGAATAATTTTGAACATGGCATTTTTTGGGAATTAATGAATAAAATACCCCTAAAATATAAAGTTTTCTTTTCTTGTGTATTGTTGGCATTCTTTCACTTGTTGGTCACATAGAACTCATAAGAAAACTTGACAAAATGTATTAATTTCATCACAAAAATAAAAAATCACAAAAACTAACAAGGGTATGAATAATTTTGAGGACAAGTGTATATGTCGACATCCAGGGTGCAGATCTAAAAATATGTACTCACACACACACACACACACACACACACACAAAGTCATGACACATTAGCACCTCATAGATCCATCTCTGAAGCAGCTGCCTGACAGCCTGATCAATTCTGCAGCTCCTTGTCTTTAACAGGCTCTATAGAGGCAGTCTGGCAATGACCCACACACGTTTGATGAAGTGAAAGTTTACAGACTCGGCCCTGTTCAGACCTGCTATTAAATGCATCCTGAGTTATCCGATCACAAGTGGACAGTTTGAAATACCTACGTCTGTTCATACCTGGCATTAAAATGCGTCTCCAGTGAACGCTTGTGATCTAATCTCACTTCCTTGCTCTATATGCAAATAAATTTCATTTACATTTACAACATAACAATAGAAGTCATTAGTCGGATAGTCTGTAGATTGGTAGCCTATGAATAAGATGTATTTAATGAAATACAGTTGTCCTGACAGGATATAGTAGAGCACAGAAGCCATTTCCATGCTGTGAGGCTTACATCTGCCTGTCTACTCACCTGAGAGGCGCAGTGAGGCCATACTTGTTAACCCTTCTGATTTTCACAGGAGACTCCCGTTTTTCATTGCCTTCTCGGTTTCCTCATGGGGTCACAATGCTCCCGCATTTCTCCCGGTTTCTGACAAATGTTCACACTTATCTCAACCTGTTTCTGGCACTGTACAGCATGTATCAGCCCTACTGTTTCCACCCAGAAAAAATATTGATGTTGTTTACTGGCAGAAGAGAGCTGCTCTGTTTGAGCTGTGCTCGCCACACATCATAATGTCCAGTGAAAAGCCTTCGTGGTGCAGCATAAGTCATTGTAAGTAACTGGTTTCAGACTGCAGTGGTGCTGTTGTCACATTGTGCCTGAAAGGGCCTTCAGTCAGTGGGAGATGGCGAGAGCAGGGACAAAGAAATGCATGAATGAATACAAACTGATAAAGAGGGGACACATGTTAATACCAGGTCTGAACAGGGCCTGTGTGTGTGATCGGATGTGTTGAGTACTCTGTCAGTCTGGTATATGACAGGACATGAGATAATTACAGGGCAAGTGCAACACCAACATTTTTACTTGTGACTTTTTCTGTTTTTTTTTTTTTTTGGTACTGTTCACATACCTTTGACATTTAAACAAAAGGATCATTAAATAAACCTTCAAACTGCAGCACAAGTCCTGTAGCTGCTGGATCAACTTTATAAAACTGCCTCTCATGAGTCTGACAGCATTATAAGGAGAACAATGCTAAATCAGTGCAATACATTTCTTAGTGAAATGTGGTCATTTGTACGCCACACAAACATCCGCAATTAGGTTTAGGCAAGAAAACCACTCACTCAGGTTCAGGCAAGAGAAACACTTAGTTAAGGTAAGGTAAAATGTAATGGTTCAAGGATGGACAAGTGTCAATAAAAATGTGACAAATATCGCTAGTATAACTTACAAAACAAAAACGACGACAAAAACGTCAATAACGACTTCCAACACTGTTCTCCTGGTTTCTGTCTTTTTCGCTTTTAATACTACCTAACTCACTCTTAACGTAGCATTAATACGCCAGTGCCTTTACATTGCAATCAGTACAGGATACATGACGTACAAAAAAAGACACTCGGAAATCAAGAAAGGTGGACTTATTGCAGGCTAAATGCCTTGCACATTATTGTGGGATTTATCCACTTTTCATGTAAACAGGCTAGTTCAATAATGCGCTGTGGTCGGACATCATGTTGCATGGTTCACTTCTTCTTCTTCTAGTATAGCCGAACACTGATGCACATGTTCATAATAAACTCATAAAAAAAATCTGAAAAAATAAAACTGATATCCTGCCAGCAACACTGATCTACAGATACATACTCCAGGAAGAAAACCAGGGAACAATTAAAGAAGTTCATACATTTTTTCTTTTATCATAAAAATATTATCTTTTAAACCAATATGGATTAATGATAGCCAATGTTGTTGATAAATAGAGCTTTAGAGATAATCTGAGCCATTTCTCCACTCTTATCCACTGTGATGGAGAGATTTTAGCAGAAATCAGCTGAATGGTTCTGTTAAATTATGACATTTTTGTCACAATAATACAATGGCACAGAATAAATTATACGTAATAAAAAATAGTTGAAAAGAGCAGTCACACTGATTAGTTGTAAGGAGTGAGTAATATCAAACCATCTCCTATCTGAGACCTAATTCACATTTGAAATTAACCACTGACCTTTTTAATATTACTCCCATGTTGGCCTTAAATTAGTGAAACTCCGCCAAAGCAACCAAGAATTAAATTAAAAACCAAGGAATCATTTTGCCACAGACTAAAATGTTCACACAAAATGTTTAACTGAGCTTTGAGTTCAACAAGTGCGAGACATTTTGAATGATTGGGTTTAAAAGTAAAGGCCTTTGGATCGCCCTGTAGCTCCAGTCCCTGCTGATATTTGTCACAGTATGAATAATGAACAACACAGTCTCACTGCAGTGATATCGTCACAAAATCTGATTCATTTGATTTGTGTGCATAGACAAATATCCCTGTTTTTCATGACGCTCAACACCACTTTCAGCAATGCATTTGCCATGCTTTTTCCTTTCAATTTCCAGCTAAATGTGACGCAGATGTCAATTTCTGCTCCAGTCTTTTCAAAATAAAACTACTTAGGCTTAGAAAAAGATTGACGTTGTTAGGCTTAGGCAACAAACTATTGAATTAGGTTTAGGAATATATTGACTTGTTAAGGCTTAGGCAACAAACTACTAATTTAGGTTTAGGAAAATATCGACTTGGTTAGGCTTAGGCAACCAACTACTTTGTTAGGTTTAGGAAAAGACTGTGGGTTGGGTTAAAATAACTCTGGAGGTGCTGTAACTTACAGTATGTACAGATGTTACATTAAAAATAAATCAATTTTAATTTGTGGTATCACACGGGACACAAACACCAGTCTGTGTTTTTTGACCCACCGATCCACCTCAACTTCCACCCTCGTGGCATTTGCCGATCTTTACACTTCCTGGTTCACAATTATGTGGATTGCATCATAACTGATTTCATTCTGACCATCACAAAAAATAAATAAATAAATAAATACCGTATTTTCTGGATTATAAGGCACACTTAAAAATCCTTAAATTTTTTCAAAAGTCGACAGTGCGCCTTATAATATGGTGCGCCTTATATAGAGATTTTAGTTGTGCTTACTGACCTCCTCTAACCAATTTTATGTGGTACAGGGTGGTCAAAAATCTGTCAAAATGTTTTATTATGAGTTTGGTAAGCTTCAAAGCTGCACCACTGGGTGGACTGTAGGAGCATTACGGTAACAGTAGTCAGGGGCCTGGCGGAGTAATACTACTGTTACTATGCTTCGACATACAGGCACCGTAACATTATCATGTGTGTAAGGAGCCCAAAATGACACATGAATTTCAAGCTTAAGGCTATCAGTCACGCAGCAGAACATGGGAATACAGCAGCAGCGAGAGAATTTAAAATGAATGAATCAATGGTGCGGAAGTAGAGGAAGCAAGAAGATGACCTGCGCCACGTAAAGAAGACCAAACAGAGTTACAGAGTTTCCCAGGGAACAAAGAACAGTGGGTTATTCAATAGAGAGCAGTAGGTAGAAGCGTCTCTACAGTTTCTATTCGACTCAAGGCAGCAGCGGTAGGGCTTGACATGAAAATCAATGACTTTTGAGGAGGAGAAATCAAGAGACGAATGGCTTTTTCCCGCAACGCTCCGTCCCTGTTGATCTGCGACTCCGTCATTCCGGGTAGATTAACTAAAGAACTCCAACTAGATATTGGTATCAACTGGTCATTCAAAGTTAAACTGCGAGCTGCGTGGGAGCGTTGAACACACGGAAGAGGAGGACAACGACAGGGAGGCAACGCCGGGCGAGTTCCTCCACTACCTGCCAATGGATCACAAAGGCAGGAATCGTCACTGAGCAGCTAAGTAACAGCAACAAGACTGACTCGGATAATGAGCAGACGGATTCGGGCGTGCTCGATGCCAAAGTCGCCCAACTGTTTAACTCAGACACTGATGATGAAGGATTTGATGGATTAGTGGACGAGGAATGAACTGAAAAAACCTGAAAGTGAGTGTATTGTTTTGTATTTTGTGTGTTCCAACTGAAAAATGTTGAGAGTTATTGAAGTTATTGAGTTGTTAAATTAATAGAATCAAGTTTGTCTTATCTGACCGTTTTGCTTCACTTATAATCCGGTGCGTTTTATAATCCGGTGCGTTTTATAATCCGGTGCGTTTTATAATCTGGTGCACCTTATATATGAAAAAGGTGGGTAGATCTCCACCAGAAGACATTCAGGAGAGTGTACGAGCCCCTGTGGCAGGTGCTGAAGCTGGATTTGATGCTCAGCCTAAACTCAAATACCCACATCTGCCCTCTGAGGCTCCATCCTTATAAAGCCTTATCAGTCTCAGCTGTGTGGTAGATTTTTCCGTTCCAGCTGCGAGAAGCATTCTGGAGGAGAAATGCTGCAAATCTGCATCGACTCTGTTCTCTTTTAATGTCTTATGGGAGCACACCGGGTGCTAAATAAAGAAAATGAGTCAGTGGTAAACCATTGCTGACATCAGAAAAAACATCTGGAGTGCTCTGTAGGTGTTTGACATTCATTGGTGTTGGATTTGATTTTCTTGCTCAGTCACAGATGGAATTTGAATTTCACTTTTAAATTGTGTGACTAACAGACAAACAGCAGGTTTCTACTCAGAATATGAGTCAATTTGAACTCACTGGTTCCAAAAGTGTTTCCCCCTGTTCTGTGTTCCCATTTCAGATTCTTCTTTACACAATCTCCTCAGTGCTGCTAACCACAGAAATTCTCCTGGAGGATGCAGCCATCATACAGGTTTATGTTCTGGCCACCAGTTTTACTTATTTCAACAACTCTGGCTCTAAATACTAGCTGTTAGCAGCCATAGTCTCAGCTGCTGTTACTATGGAGAAGAAGCCAGTCAGAAGCACAAATCTGTAGAAAATTCTATGTATCTAATGCTTGTTTGTGTTTCATATACAATTGAAATACAACAGATTCGTGCACAAACACGGGCTGCATCTGAAATTGTATACTATGCACTATACTGTACATACCCAACCATACTTTTGTCTGAATAAACAGTATTATGTTTCTTTTTGGATGCACTGAGCAGTAATTTACACCCTCATTTCCTGAGAGCATCCTAGCTGCTTGGGGACATGTAACCATGGTAACTCATGCCAACCTCATGTGACCAAAATAATGATTTGTGAGAATTAAAGTCTGAATTAAAGCAGTGTGTAGGATCTGGTGGTATCTAGCAATGAGGCTGAAGATTGCAACCAGCTGAAGCTTTTCCCGTGTGCCAAGCATGTAGCAGAACTACGGTGGCCAACACGACACGAGCTAGCTAGCACCTACCAGGCTGTCATGTTCACAGACTGCTATGATCCAGTTGGAGCTCTCTAGTGACCGGTCTATAGAAACAAGGCTTTTATTTCCCTCGTGACGGGTAGTTTGTTTAATTATCACAACACAAATGTCCAAGTTGTGTTTATCTGTATTTTTAAAGTTGAAAAGCTCACATGCCAGCCGGGCCGTCCCGCTCACAGACCGGCTACAGATCAGCAGAGTGCTGAGGGAAGAGGAAGAGGGAAGAGGGCAGAGAAATATCTGCTGAGACAACATTTTAATCTGTCATCTGTCGGGATATCAGTCCACTGTTTGTTGCTGTAACTGAAAAAGCAGTTTGTGGAATGTAAATTTTGTCAAGCAAAGTTTTATATTCACCGTCTCCTGTCATTGATGTTTGTCTTATTTCACTATGATCTCCCAAAAGGTAAATTGATTTGAGATTGTAAAAGCCGTTTTCTCACCTTTCAATTCCACTTGCTGTTACCAGTGTGCCTCACAGAATTCCAAGCTCTGAGATTGGATGTTTATTGCTGAAATTTTGGTGGTCGTGGTTTACTTCTCCACTTCAGGTTTTATGCCCACAAGCTTCTTGGGGGTTTTCAAAAAAACAGATATTTTCTAACATAAGTTGTTTTTTCGTTGCGATGATTCAACCAGCAGACGTCCATGTCCATCACCACACTGTCTAGTGTAATGAATAGGACTTTTACTGCAGGGGCAGCAGCTCTACTGGGCTGCTGTTGGTTGAGAAACTGGCCTCTGTCTCTTTTGTAATGGGTTTTTCTCTGGGTCAATCTGCTGAATGTTAATTGCTGAGTCTAAAAATACAAAAGACACAAAAATAACTTGCACATGGGAGAGTGTTTTCCTTCCTGCCCACATTCATTTCTTTTCATGCATATTTTAGTAAGCCAAACATTGCACTCTCCAGATGATCTTAATGTGTGAAGCTAATTTAAGTCTTCAGTCTGCAGGTTAGGCTAACAGCTTCCAGCAGTGTGCATGTTTGCAGCCTGAATGAGTGTGGAGGCAGGTCATGTTAAATGGACTGCTGTGTAATTGTGCTTGTGATTATCAGCTCGTGGGACTGTAAACTCCCCACGGCCTACGTGTCCTGCATTAAAGTGTTCTGGCTGAGCATCTAAGAGCTTGCATGCTCCTCTGTTGAATGGGATGATATGGAGGAAACTAGTGTGATAAATGGTCATTTGAAGTAGTTCAAAGGCTCTATTGCACTCCACTGTCATGGGATGTTCCTGTGGATCCTGTACGATAAGCCAGAAGGTAGCCAGTAAATTTGACTCAAGTTCAGGGCTTTAGGGCAGGTCGAGTATAGCTAACAGGTGGCTGTAAAGCTGCAGGCCCTTCTACTGGACACACCCACTGTGACGTCACCCATTGGTTTAAGGACTGCTGTTTCAAAGCCTTGAGTTCAGTATTTTGGCCGTTACCATCTTGGTTTTTGACCATCATCTTATTTTTGTAAGCAGAAGTGACATGAGAGGGTGGAGCTCAATAACCGAATGCAGACTAAGACATTTTGAGGCATCCAAAAAAGTTACAATTAACTTTCATGAACTGACAAAGGGTTAAAGGTGTAAGATGAAAACACAGACATCTCCCAGACCAGAGAATGGGGTTGTTGCAACCTGTTAATCATAAGATAGCCTCTGCCCTACAGCATCCCCTGCTTTATGGTCTATTTGACTCTAAATGGAACCATAATTTACCAAATGAACATCATGCTGTATTGAAAAAGACTTGAAACTAAAGATTGAGATCATGAACGTACATTTTCAATGTTAAGTGAAGTAATAACTCAAGTGAGAAGTAGGCTTTGATACAATCAGACTTCTTTTTGCAACCAGAGTAGTTGCTCCCTGCTGGATATTAGAAATTAATGCAGGTTTAAGGCACTTCAGCATTGGCTTCACTTTTCAGACCAAGAGGAAGCCCACTGGTTGGACACTTTGTTAGATTCTGGCATACCTAACATTATTCTTGCATGTATTTAAACATGCCAAAGTATGTAATAGACCTGCCTTTCTACCACAGGATATTGCATCATTGTCATGTTTCACCTTGGCGAGGCATGTACATGCATGTGTGAAGGTGCAGTAGGCTTCCAGCAGGGGATAACAAAACCACTTAGTTAGGTTTTAGGAAAAAAAAATCATGGTTGGGCTTAAAATAAATAGGTAAACTATGTAAAACATGTACAGAAACAACATAACATCTGTATGGAAAACACATCACAAATGTCACTAACACAACATGCATATTAAAACACCGATCTCCTGGTTGAAAGTCCTGTGTTTGTTGGACCCATCCGCTTCCCTTCCCACCTGCCATATGCAATTTTCCCTCTTACTTTCCCTCTTTATGCTAGGCCATTAAACTGTAACATATTCCGACACTAGTGTTTTGTAAATTACATTAATGACATCTGTCAAGTGACAAATGTTTTCTGCACTGATGTTACATTGTTTACGTTTTAAGCCAACCATGATGTTTTCCCGTACTCTGATTAAACGATTTTGATTAAATGTAAAACTGTCACCGCACTCTTGACGCACTTTACCGGAGCATTTACTGTTTACTGGAGATAATTGGTGCCTTGTGCGGCGGTACAGGACTCTAGCAGTGGTGACAAAGCCTTGGTAGGTAACACCCTGGGAATTAGAACAAGCTGCATATTCACATGGATGTGTTCACACTGCAGTCAGTACAGACTACATGGCGTACAAATGACACACCTAAACACCATTTTTATTACACACTTTTGCCTTGTGCAAACTGCAAACTTCATGTGACTGTGCTGCAAATAGCGAGAGGCTACATTAGAGGGGTCCAGCAGTCTGCAGGTGCAGTTTGCCACAAGCAGATGTCAAGTTTACTCGGCTGTGGCATTTGTAAGCCACCATCACAAATCTACAACCTCATCCAAGTAGGTGAGTGCCTTCTGACTGTCTTCTCTTTGTGGCTGATATTAGTGTGTCATGTTGCAGTTACAGCCTATTTTGATGGATGATGTACGGTATAGGTGCTATTTTTAATACTGATCAGTGAATGATCTCAGCAAATGATGACTATAACCAGTGAATAAAAACATAATGACTCAAATGGCAGAGCTGGTGTCCCAGTGTCTTTGATGATAACAAAAGCCAAAGCATTAGTCATCACATTCCTAATAGCCTGCATAATCATGTAAGCCATACATTTATGAACAAGACAGTCATGATTGTGCTAAACATTATTATTGTTTTTTTTCTGTTCAATTTATTATTTTTAGTATCGGGGCTGAATCAATATGATTGTGTCTTACACTGTGTGATGGGCACAGCCACACAGGGTAACATCATTCCAGTTCACACTCTCTCATCTCATTAGTTTGCTACCTACACAGGTTCATTTCATTTGCAGCCAACCACATCCAAACAATTACCTTCACATTAGAGATGGTTCGGGTAAAAAACGGATAAAAAAACCAAACTGTTCGGTTTGCTAGTCACAGTTCGGGTCATGTATGTACCAATAGGTTATGAGGCCGACTGTGTATTTTTTTTCGTTGCGTTTATTGTCACAAGTCATATCATCATTGCAATACTGAGCAGCATTATTATTATATGTATGTAGTTTTTATTTATTAATCCTTTTTAAATAACATAGTGGCACTTTTCTTTCAGATCAGACATCCAGCTTGGCTGTTGGGAGAGCTGACTGTCTTCCTAGTGCAGAAAAATGTGTGGCTGAAGGCTGAGGACTCTTAAATCCTGGAGCCAGCTCATTGGGTCAAACCATGTGCTGCCATGTCATGGGGGGAATTTGGGTTTAGTTAGTTTGTCTAGTATTTAGTTATAGTTAGTGTTCATCCTGGTTTTCGCTTGTGTGCTGTTTGGTTTGGCCAAGCCCCTGTATATGTGCCCCCATGTGTCACTCAGCGAGGCAGTGTTTCAAATCCCCAAATCCTGACACTCTGTCATTCTGTATCTGTGGAGGACCTAAAGAAGGAAGGAGAGGGTCAAATTTCTTTCTAGAGGTGCCATGACATATAGCGACTGTCGTCTCAAGTCTAATTGGTGAACTACTGGCCTTGGTGACAGCTAACACTCTACAGCCAAATATTTAGTCACAATACAGTATACGTGCATTTTCAACCCAGTCTCACCAAATGCCGTATGAATGATGCTACAATGTGTGAAGTAATTTTGTGTATAATCACAATGCCTTACTTCTGGCTTTTGTCATTCCATGCCATGGAGTCTGTATTGACTGCAATGTCAACTCATCCATTTCTTAAGCCCAACTATGATGATACAACAGTGTTGATACCTGCTGTGATTCCACTAGAATGATTTGAATTTCCACCAAATGTTGCTTTGCTTTGCCTGTTTTGTTTTAAATGCTGGTAAGGAAGTTTTAAAACTGCAGTGGGCAGAAATGGAACAAATATGATTTTATAAAGTTATATACCCTGACAGTAGTGTATAAGACAGGTAATTTGAAAAAAAAAAAAAAAACAAAAAAAAAAACACATGCCTCTTGTGTCCTCCAGTGTCTCTTAATGGCATCTACATGATTTCACAGATCAGAGGAAAACCACCAATCCAAGCCTGAAAACAGAGCCATGGCAATTCTCTAAGAATGCTTGAACTGCAATATGCTGAAGGGTAATTATTGGTTTTTAGCCCAATGAGGCCAAAACATTCTGCCTACTGAAGCTTTAAAGAGGTTCATTTAGTTTCCTTTTTTTAATTACACAGCATGTTCTGCAGCAAAATATGGAGTGCCTGGACAGCGACTACTGTAGGCTACAGGGTGAGAAATTTGTTAGAAATGTGTAATTTGTTTAAATCCAAATGCATCCAGAAACAAAACATATTAAAATAATTTTTCACAAATCTTCCTCTTGGGGAAGGAGATACCACTTGATCCCACCAGTAAACTTGTTGTTTGCTCTTTGTGATATCGTAACTAAAGACCAACATCTCCAATTTATAAACCTCACCAGGTCTCTCCGCTGAACTCCAATACTGCACCTAAACAATACATCTGTAAAATATTCTTGTCTGAAAATAAAGGTAGATTTGGTTGCTCACTGACATTTACTTTAAGTGTACTGTTTGAAAGAGGGGATCAATTCAATATCACATATTCACGGGGCAAATCACATCCTCTTTCATTCCTGCTAGAATTGGCCCCTGGCTGCAGTTGTATAGCTGAAGGCTTCATATTGTGTAGCTGAGATCTTGCCTGTGGCAGACATAGCTTAGGGAAATTATGGGTGTATTTCATACAGAAGACTAGAGAGGTTTACAGAAATTGCTACAGAGTCATTCAGGCTTTGCCATTTCGCAGTAACTACCATTCATATTGACACACAGGGACCAAGAATGACAGAGCTGATGGAAGACTGCACATAAAAACACTGTATATACAGTGGATAATGTAGAGTATATACTGCAATGATGTGCTGAAAGCCTCTGGAGGGCTGAAAGAAGCATTAGAAGATAAAGGAGGAAATCACTGGGCTTTAGATTAAGAGTGGCTCAATTATTTAAGAGTTGTGGTCTAACCACAGATTTAAAGAGGACTACAAATACTCAAGTAACAGTACTCACATTTTAAAGATATTTTACTCAAGTCAAAGTTAATAAAAGTTTTGTACTGCATTGTGTGCAAGGTTGGGCCCAGTGTCAGAATTTGAAAACTGCTGTTCTCCAACATGTTAGGGAGTAAAAATGTACTTCAGTACAAATCCTTTCAATGTCAGTGGTTTGGATTTTCTTATTATTAGATATACCCTTATCCAGTATGATCAAAACCCTCAGGAAGAGCGCACATTTTCATAATGGCTATATGGCAGTACTACAACTTCGGTGTCCATCACGTGATACCACTGGGTCCAAAAATATTTTTTTCCCATAGACTTACATTGGGAAATAAACATCTGTAACTGAGCAAATATTTTTTGACACCTAACTAAGTAATTTGTTGCCTGTGCCCAACCAAGACAATCTTTTCCTAAACCTAATGCATTGCCTAAGTCTAACCAAGTTGATCTTTTCCTAAGCCAAAATAGTTTGTTGCCTAAACCTGAAAATCCTGCAGAAAATCCAGAGAATGATCACATGATGAATGCATTTTTCATGGCTTCAGACATAATAATATTATTTCAGCATCATTTAATGCTATGCTAAATGTTTATACATATGCCAGTACCACATAGCGTTAGCATTAGCCAGCTGACAAACAGCAACAGGGCAGGGTGACAGTGGTCTCTCCCTTGACATCATGGATGAAACCTTCAGTCCATTTACTGTATTTCTTTGTTTGGATTCTTTTGGGGATCTTTACTGACGAATCTGCCCATGTTTGATTGTTACAACTCTTAGCATACACTTGTGGGGACATGCTATGATTGGCTGATAAGGAGAGAACCATCTGATTGAAAAATTCAGGTATGGATCGCTGCACATCTGGGGAGTCTCAAAAAACCCACACAAATGCAGTACAATTTACATGTGACAAGCAGTTTGTAAATGCAGGATGGAAAGTTTGTATATAAAGAAGAAGAAGAAGAAGAAGATATTCCTTTATTAGTCCCACGAGGGGAAATTCAATTTTTTCACTCTGTTGTTAACTTATACACAGTACATGCAGACCTGAACACAAACATGCACAAACATGCAACAATGGAGAGATGTCAGAGTGATGGGGCTGCTCCTGACAAGCGCCCCGAGCAGTTGGGGGTTTGGTGCCTTGCTCAGGGGCACCTCGGCAGTGCCCAAGAGGTAAACTGGCACCTCTCCAGCTACCAGTTCACACTCAGTTCTTGGTCCATGGCGGGACTTGAACCGGTGACCCTCTGGTTCCCAAGCCAACTCCCTACAGACTGAGCTACTGCCGCCCCCAAATGTAACAAAAATAAATGTAATAAACACCCAAATGTGTTTTTGATGAAACTGAAAAATACTTTTAAATACATATTTGTGGATTTCTTACATTTGTTTAAAACATATAGACATATTTGTGTGTATCTGAAACATATTTGTGAACCTTACTTTTTATGTGGATTTTATTTTGTTTACATTTAAATACAACAATAACTATTTTGTGTACATCGAAAAATATTTTTTGTGGAGAGCCATTTATATAAAAATCACAAAATACAAAATGCATGTGTGAATATTCAGACTGATCTGACCCCATAAACAATCACCCCCTATTCCAACCTCTCACACACACATGCACCCACGCACGCACGCACGCACGCACGCACGCACACACACACACACACACACACACACACACACATCACACACACACACACACACACACACACACACACACACACACACACACACACAGCTGTGGATTTGTAATCACTCCTGTGCTGCTATTCATCTCTGCTAATGAAAGAGGAGATGCTCAACAGCAGATCCCCTCTCTAATCTCTGCTAACGTATGGCTAATAAACGGACCAGAGTCAGTTATTGACCAGAGAAATGACCATCTGATGACGACCATCTGAAGTGCTGATAGTCAGGGGACATGACAACAAGCAGCATTTCTATTTTCTCCAGGGCTCAAGGAGAGATAGTGATAGAGAGAGAAAATGAGAGAAATTGCCATTTTGTGAACATAAACACACACAGCTGCAGCCATCATGCATCCCACACTAGTTCTACCCTAAAGCGAGCACTGAGGTCTGTTCTTTTGTTGGCAAATGGAGACAACAAAACCTGAAGCAGCATTCTCTCAGATTTCTACTGAATATTGGCTGTTTCTACAGGTTGTACATGGAAGTTCATACCCACAGTTATTGAGCTACGGTAATAAATCAACTACTCCTGGATAGAGGTTGGACTCTATTCTTCTCTGGAGCTGCCCCAGGTGTGAGGCACCAAGCGGGTGTGGGAATAGTCACAAATCCATGGTTGAGTGCTGCTACTTTGGTATTTACACTGGTGGACAAGAAGGTATTCAGCCTTCTTGGACACCCTGAATGGAGTCCTGCATGGGATTCCAGTAAGGGACTTCATAATTCTGCTGGGAGACTTCAGCGTGCACATGAGCAATGATGGAGGCACCTGGAGAGGTGTGATTGGGAGGAATGGCCTCCCTGATCTGAAGCTGAGTGGGAATTTTACTGGACTTCTGTGCTAGTCATGGACTGTTGACGAACACCATGTTCGAATATGAGGATTCTCATAAGTGTACATGGTACCAGAGCACCCCAGGCCAAAGGTGATGATCAGTTTTGCAAATGTAACATCTAATCTGAGGCCATATGTTTTGGACACTCGGGTGACGTGAGGGACATTATCCCTGTGGGAGTTGGGGGGGGGTATTGAACCAGAGAAGGCAATATTCAAAGCTTCTATTACTGAGGCTGCAGCGGTAAGCTATGGTCTAAAGGTCTTAGGTGCCTTAAGGGTCAGTAAACCTCGAACACTGTGGTGGACACCTATGGTCAGGGAAGCCGTTAGACAATTAGACAGTCCGTCTTGGATATGTTATCTCAAAGGACTCTGAAGGCCAGGTACTGACGGACCCGTAGGGCGGCAGCTGTTACCATGAAGGATGCAAAGCCGTGAGTGTGGGAGGAGTTTGAAAGAGCCATAGAGAGTGTATGCTAATTACAGGGGTATCACACTACTCAGCCTCCCTGGTAAAGACTACTCCATGAGGGTTTGGCCAATAGTCAAACCTCAGATTGAAGAGGAACAATGTGGATTCTGTCCTGACCGTGGAACAACACACCAGATCGTCACTCTTGCAAGGATCCTGGAGGGCATCTGGGGACATGCCCATCCAGTCTGCATGTGTTTTGTGGACCTGGAGAAGGCATATGACTGGGTCCCCCGGGAGATAATGAAGTAGGTGCTGCAGGAGCATGGGAGGAGGGGGTCACTTCTCAGGGCCAGCTGTACTCCCAAACCGAGAGCTATGTTCGGGTTCTCAGCAATAAGTCAGAATTGTTTCCCGTGGGGGTTAGCCTCTGCCAGGGCTGCGCTTTGGCACCAATCCTGTTTGTGGTATTCATGGACAGGATATCTAGGCATAGTCAGGGAGAAGAGGATTTCCAGATCAATATGCTGAAGATCTCATCGCTGCTTTTTGCACAAGGTTCTCAGCAGGAAACTGATGATTGATGCAGGATTGCCTTCTCTGGTTAGGGAATGAGTTCTTACCCCAAGTGAGGGAGTTCAAGTACCATTGGGTCTTGTTTGTGAGAACAAGACAATGGAACGTGAGATTGGCCAGAGAATCAGAGCAGTGGGGGCGGTATTGCATTCACTTTACCGCACCATTGTGACAAAAAGAGAGCTGAGCTGGAAAGCAAAGCTCTCGATCAACTGGTCAATCTTCATTCCTACTCTCACCTATGGTCATGAGGGCCGAGTCTTGACTGAAAGAACTAGATTGTGGGTACAAGCAGCTGAAATAGGTTTTCTCGGGAGGGTGGTTGGCGTCTCCCTTAGATATACAGTGAGAAGCTCAGCCATCCCTGAGGGACTCAGAGTATTGTCATTGCTCCTTCGCGTTGAAAGGAGACAGTTGAGGTGGTTCGAGCATTTAGTAAAGGGTGCCCCCTGGGTGCCTCCCTAGGGGGGTGTTCAAGACGCAACCAGCTGGGAGGAGAGATTATATCTCCACACTGGCGTGGGAATGCCTCGGGTTCCCCCAGTCAGAGCTGGTTAATGTGGCCTGAGAAAGGGAAGTTCAGGGTCTCCAATTTACTTATGGAACAAAACTATGTGGTTTGGCTGAGGAAAAGATTGTTGTTTGTGTCAAAATAAGTATGTTTGTTATGTAAAAAAAAACTACACTTGTTATGTAACTGGCATTAGTAAAGTCCATAATTTACGTAACAAAAGTATTTCAAAGTGAAAGTTGACTTGGTTTCACACATGACATGAACAGTGGCCTCCTTGGTGAAAGTCCTGTGTTTGCTTGACCCATCCTTATCTTTGTTAGGGTGAGGGCAGGTTATTGTCTGCTTAGTGAATGATGGTGGTCATGGTTAGAAGGAACTAATGTTGACTGCTGGTAAGAAACAACAAGTGAACAGTGGTCTCTGGTGTTAAAGTCTCCTGTTTTGGTGACCCATTCATCGAACTCAACCTCCTGCTGCTGTGTCTCTAAAAAAAGACACCTCACTTTCTCCTTTGCTCCCATCATAAGTCCTGCTGTCATTAACCCTAGAACACTAACGTTAAAATAAGTCACACCATCACTAACGTTGGGTATATTTTACCCAATACAATATCCTTAAAAAAGCAGTTTTATCATTCGGTAAATCCACCCTAAAAATGTTACTCTCTATCACTAAAGTCAGGTGAAAATCACCCGAACGCATCCTCTTAAAAAACCATAATGGGAGGAGGGAAACAAACAACAATTAATAACATCAGTAAGCAGCCGAAGCACCCAAGGACCCATAAACTCAGACAATGGCAACACAATAAAATCACATAACAAGAATTGTGTGGGTGAAAATCACCCGACGTAGTGTTCTAGGGTTAAAGGGCACTGATGTCGGTCATGTTGCTTTGTCCTATTCAACATCAGGAAGATCAGACCCTACCTGTCAGAGCATGCAACACAACTCATGGCACAGTCTCTTGGACTATCACAAATTGAGTACTGCAACTTTCTGCTGGCAGGCCTCCCTGCATGCACATTCAAACCTCTGCAGATGATCCAGAACACAGCAGCATGACTGGCCTTCAACCAACAAAAACAAAGCCCCCGCCCCTCGTCTCTCGCCCCTCTCCCCCCGCCCCTGCCCCCCCGCCCTTTTCAGGGGCAGCCCCCTCACTCTGACATCTCTCCATTGTTGCATGTTTGTGCATGTGTGTGTTCGGGTCTGCATGTACCTTGTATAAGTTAACAACAGAATGTAAAAATTGAATTTCCCCACGTGGGACTAATAAAAAACTATCTTCTTCTTCTTCTCTGCTGTTCATATCCCTCCACGGGCTTCCAGTTGCTGCTTGCATCAAATTCAAAACCCTGTTGCTCACTTACAAAAGAGTAAAAAAATGGCTCCTGCCCTCCTGAACTCTCTCATTCAGGTCTACACTTCCTCCCACCCACTATGCTCTGCCAAAGAAAAGTGCCTGATGCTCCCATCACAACAGGGCCCGAGGTCACTAGCTAGACTCCTCCTCTGAAGTGTTATCAAACTGCATTTGAGCCACAGAGTCTCTTTCCACCTTTAAGAGAAAAGATAAAGACCCAACTCTTTCATGAACACCTCTGCTTCTAATGACACTGATGCTATTGATGATGATGATGATGATGATGATGATGATGATGATGATGATATTGATATTGGTGATGTGCAATGCCTGTCAGCACCTCTGTCCAATTGGACTTGAAGCTCTTGTTACTGCTTGTTCACATTGTTCCCTCCTATCTGGAGCCTTGCTTGTGCTGTACAGATTCTCAGATGTACATTGCTTTGGACAAAAGCATCTGCCCAATGAAATTCTAGAATTGTAGATCTGTTTTTTTGGATATTTCCCTCTCACCCTGGTGGGGTGGTATCTGTGTCATCCTGAAGCTCGGGTCCTCCTGGGAGTTTGAGGGTTCTGTGCAGTATCTTAGCTGTTCCTAGGACTGCGCTCTTCTGGACTGAGGCTTCAGATGTCGTTCCTGGGATCTGTTGGAGTCAGTTTGTGGGTTACTGCCCCGAGCATTCCCACTACCAGGGGGACCAGGCTAGCCTTAACCTTCCACATCCGTTCCAGCTGCTCTTTCAACACTTTGTGCTTATATACATCAAATACTTGAATGTGCTCCTTATAGTTTCCGAGATACAGCCATTTTCAAATTCTTACGATATCTTATATTTAGGCAATTCAAGTGTTCAAATGCTAGATAGCGTATGATAAGAAAAAAACTCAACGGTTTGACCAATTTTGAAAATGTATTCACATTTGTGCAAGTCCAGAAAACACTTCCACCAAAGAAACCATTTAATATATATGTTTTGCAGGCACAAATGGGTTAATGAGTGACCAGTTTTCTACAAGGGGGTGCCACACAGTGAGTAAGCAAGGGGTGACTATACACTTTAGTCACTATACAGCATCAGGCAAATAATGAAAGACGATGAACACAAAAGAAAAAGGTGAGTGATTTACACTCAGCATATATAATTATACTGACAGGCTCAGTCTTACTTCCCATCTCTCTCCATCTTGTATGGTAAGCGATGGGAAGTAAGACTGAGGAAGGAGGACAGCCACACAGGGACACTGACAGGATTGGAGACAGGAGCATGTTTACCATTCACAAAGAGAGAGAGAGAGAGAGAGAGAGAGAGAGAGAGAGAGAGAGAGAGAGAGAGAGAGAAGAGAGGGAGAGGGAGGGGTGTTTTTCATTTGACTGAGTGCAAAGCATATGGCAAACTGAGGCCACAACAAGGTCTTGTGCCTCAGGGGAAAAGAAATAATGGAAATCTCACATTCATCACTTAGAGGCCCAAAAACTCAAAGCAACGGCTGCAGACACAACTGAGCTACAGTGAAACCGCTCTGGCACGCAATGCCACATTTTATATAAGGAGTACACATTTAGTTTGACACACTGAGGCTGCAAGTATCTACTGTTTTCTAAAACTTTACCAACTGTTTGGGCCATAAAATATCGGAAAATAGCGAAAAATGCCCATCAGGTGATTTTTTTAATCTAAAATGACTTGTTTTGTCCGACCATCCGTCCAAAACCCAAAGATATTCAGTTATTATAATCTAAGCAGCTGGTTCTCACATTTGAGAGGACAGAACCATCAAGTGTCGGACATGTTTTGGCTTGATCATTGATTAAAACAAGGCATTTTCCAATGATGGAGATATGAAAAACTAGTCACCTTAACAGTTACTAAAAAAAAAAACAAAAAAACAGAAAGACAAATAGCACAAAAAACAACCAAATAGACTCATTTCACAGATGTTGGACCACATATATCAATATCACACACCTACCCATTTAACACAAACCATTGTACATACATACACACATGGACACGTCCTCACCCCAGTAAAAACCTCTACTGCCAGTGACACTAGTGCTCCCAACACCACAAGCCCTGCCAGCTCCATTTAAACTAAGCTGACACTGTCCAACTACTCATTCATTTTATTCATTTGTAATTCCTTACTTACCACGTAGTTATTATTTAATTATTTTATTGTTTTTACTTAAAAAAACATTACAGAGCTTATCACTACAATTATTATTATTATATTGAGCCTTTTTTTTTTTCTTTGATTTGTTACGTTGATTTGTTACGAGTGTCACTTTGTTTTCTTGTCTTTGTCTTTTCTTAGGTGTTCCTCCCTTGTTATTGTTTGTTTGATTTTCACATTTGATTTTTCACCAGTTAAGAAAAGTAATAGTAATACCACAGTGTCATACTAATCTGTTACAACTAAAGGTCCCACCTTCAAAATGTTCCTTGAGTAAAAATATAACATATTAGAATTAAAAATATACTTAAAATAGCAAAAGTAAAAGCATTCATCACACAGAATGACCCATTTCAGAATAATATGTATTAAATTGTTGCATTAAAATTATTGAAACATCACATTAATATTGCAGCTGGTCATGGTTAAATACCTAACTGGTGAGCATTTTAATCTACTGTGTATCATAATTTATTAGGTGATTTATATTATTAATACAAAAATTAAATATGTAACTAAGGCTGTGAGCTAAATGTAGTGCAGTAAAAGTACAATATTTCCCTCTGAGATCTAGTGGAGTAAAAGTATAAAGCAGCAAAAAATGGAAATACTTTAGTAAAGAACAAGTACCTCAAATCTGAACATACAGTACATACATACATACATACACTTGAGTAAATGTACTTAGTCACATACCTAACTGGTGTTTTCCTCCGTTTTGTGTTTCCATTTGATTTTTTTCTTTGAACGACCTCAGTGTTACTGACCACCAAACCTCTCCAGGATCATGCAACCGCAACCATTACACAGAACATGTTCTGACCACCTGCTCGATTCTGATGAATAAAGTTTTATCTCAGTTTAGGGGACGGCCTTTAATACTACATTACCCATGAATCTCAGCTGCATTTGCTATGGAGAAGAAGGGAATTTTAAAAGCTTTGTCAAGAATTGAATCTAGTCCAAAATCAGTTTGCTCATCACTGATGCACAAATGTAACAGAATTTGAGGCACTGTGATTAGATGTTTATTACCAAGTACACCTTGGGAGTTGTAGTTGGCTTCTGTCCTTAAGTTTTTATTTTTTTATTTTTAAAGGCCACAGGCAACAGCATAGCAAGGCTGTGATTGGCCCCGGTGTAAAAAGTTTGTCTTGGGTGTGCACTCGTGTTTGCACACAATGACTACAGACAATAATAATGTCACCATGCATCTCCCGTCCTGCTAGCCAGCCTCTGATCAGCACCATGGACAGCATTGTTGTATGGAAAGCTATCATAATTGCAAGTACTTTCAGCATTATTGGTCAAGATGGCTGATGCATGAGAGGGCCCAGCTACAATAAAAACATCAAAAAATTAAAAAAAAAAGGGTTCTGCATGGGCCTCACTGCAGCTGCATCAATTGCACCACGACACCACTGTCGACAGGCTTCTTGTGTCTTTGGCATTTTATCACAACAGCCTTTTTTTTTTTTTTTTTTCTTTTTTTATAACTGAGAACTTCAGGCTGATTGAAACCATAGAGGAGCTCCAGCTGTGAGTCACCTAAAATCTTGAGAAAACTCAATGGCACTGTGACTGTTTGAACTGGGGGCAGGTGAAATATCCTCTTTCACATCACAACTCTGGTGTCAGCTGTATATACATCCACTGTATACTAGGGCTGGTAAAGTTGATGTGATAATAATGCGCCACTAATTTCTTTTACACATTAATGCAATCACTCTTTCATAGGTTGCAATGGGTTTTAAAGCTAGAGTGAAGATAATGGCATCAACTAGAAAACCTGAGGAATCCATTGGTATCAACCATGTCATACTAGCTGGTAGGAGGATAAATAATGCTCCAAATGTACACTCAAGTTTGGTATGGCCATCTCCAAAGAGGTCCCTTGACCTCTGACCTCAAGATATGTGAATGAAAATGGGTTCTGCGTATGGGTACCCACGAGTCTACCCTTTACAGACATGCCCACTTTATGTTAATCATATGCAGTTGTTGCTTGTTGGGCTGCAGTTTGCCATGTTATGATTTGAGCATATTTTTTATGCTAAATGCAGTACCTGTGACAATATTTGTTTTGTGTTGATAATTGATTTCCAATGTTGATAAGCATGGGACATGACATGCAAACCGTGAAAATCATTATCTATGTAAATAATAATTCCATGATCTAAAAACGGAACAGTGCAGAGCGTCATTTGCAAACCAATGTTTATCTAATATTTCAGACATTGCCATAAAAATTCCTGTGATATTGGCAAACAATGCTGTATTATGAAATCAGTGATTTAAATGAGCCAATATTATGCTCTGTAACCCATCAATGTCACATCTGCCAAAGTGTTTCAACATGACAGATGAGGGTGAATGTGTTTAAACTGCAGACTGAGCTGCATTCAGCTCAGTCTGTGCAAACCTGTGTTGTGAAGAAGAAACAGGTGGTCGCTGTGTTTTATAATCCCTCTCTGTGTTTGACATGATCATCATTATTTACTATCATCTCTAAGATGACTATTACAGTGTTGAATTCAGGATTCTGCAAAAAAAGTCATTTTTTAGTTTTTCCAGTGGGCAACTCCAGGGTTTAAGAAGTGAAGCCAATGCATAAGTAAGTAAATAATACTTAGTATTAGCCAGCAGGGGTTCAGCAGCGATTCATCTGTTTGCAAAAAGAGGTCTGGTTGCACAGAAGGGAACCTACATCTCACTTGATCTATTACCTCAGTAAACATCATTATTCAACGGTTGGAGCAAGTGATGTAATATTAATAGCCTGAGTGTCACAGCAACCAGATCCTAGGTCATGCTTTGTGTCTGTTTTTTTTTTTTTTTTTTCATTTTCATTATTGTCTATTTCCTGTTTTATTTTGAAATCATGAATCTTCCCTCTCCTTTCAGATTCACTCCACTTCCTGCCCTTATGTGTCGCCACGCCCCCTGACCTACTTTTCATCACCTCACCTGTGTCTGATTGTAGCCCCGCCCCTGATTGTGTCCACCTGTGTCTCGTTATTCACTCCCTCACCAGTATATAACCTGTGTCCTCCCTTCCTCATGCTGCCAGCTCGTAGTTGATTCTCTCAGTGATTCTCGTTGCAGCATTTTCCTCATGCCTGCCTTTTTTGTGAGTCTTAACAGTGAGAGTCTGTTCAGGGTGGACAGTAGAGGTGGAGGATGGGTCAAACAAACACAAGACTTTCAACCAGGAGACCTGTGTTTGTGTCTCGTGTGAAATTAAAAGTAATGGTGACTTATTTTGTCAACAGTCTTAAATCACGTGACTCTCTCAACATTGTCAGTAACATGAGTCGCGAGTCAGTGAAGTTAACATCAACCATGACCGTTTCCTAACCCTAACTAACTGGCTGTGTTGCCTCAACCTAACTTCCTGTGAAAACAGAAGTTTATTTTGAAAGGACGCCATGCATGTAACAAGCGTGTATTGCCACGCCATCCCTGGTTCGTCTAAAGTAATGTAGGAGGGGTAGAGGGGTACCCCATGCGTTGGGAGTTGGGAGTGAGAATGTGTTGGCTAACAGATGATCCTTATACCTGCAGAACTTGCCTGAGAATCGTCATGTTTTAACTTATTTCAGTATCAAAGTGATCCAGTGATAGTTGTCTGTACATCTATGACTACACTGCAAACAGGAGCTGCTAATAGATCATTTGGCATATTTCTACTATAAGAGGGGGGATGACAGATAGTCGAATGTGGGCTATTTTTTTTTTCCCCTTCTTGGTTCATGGTCCTTGTCCAATTACTGAGTGTCTTTGTGCCAAACATGCCAAACGTGCTTGTATTACTTCACGTGGAACGGCATCCAAGCGTTGAAATCAGTGTGTGAAATCAGAGCAACTCCTCCGACCCACAGGGAGCAGCCGATGGATTAGTGCAGCACCACTCCAGTCGTCCACAGCAGTTTTACACTTTAACTTCATTTGCAGGGAGAATCATCATTTTCCACTTGTTTTCACAGTAACCAAAGCTGTGAAAACTTTTCCTGAAAACAGCATTTATTAGGCTCGGTCTGCTCATGCCAGCTCACTAATGGTCCTGAGTAGAAAGACATTTTGGATAAAGGAGGTAGTGCACAAGCAAAACAGTGTGTTGTGTGTGTGGTGTATGTGTGTCAGGGTGATGGATAGACTATGTGACATTCTGACTGTATTGTCATTGTGGCATATGAACTGATAAATGAGGTTATTCTCAGCTTGTATCTCTGGGTGTTTTTGGAATCACCAAGTTTAAATGAGAAAATCTAAGAACAATACAAAGCAGGACTATCGGCAGGGATTCAAAAAATTCAAAGTTTCCTCAATTCACCAAAAATAATTTGGAATTATTTATTTTTTTTATTTGTTTAATTAACTAATCAATAATAATTTCTGTATTTTTTCCAAACATGAAGATGAAAATGCCGCTTCAAAACTATAGAAGACATACAAGTCTGGTGGGGAAATACTTAATATTTGACTTTTTGTTACCTTATAAGCAGTGATGGTAGACTTGAGTCGCAAATTTGAGGACTTAAGACCTGCTTGACTAACACTGATAAAAGACCTGACTTGGAATTCATGACTTGAGACTTGACATAGACATGAGGCATGACTCAAAATGACGTGTTTATTATGCACTAAATATTAGCATTTTTTTGGGCTATCAAAGTTAACGTGACAACATGTTAGCAGAAATTTGTTTTAACGCCACTAATTTCTTCAGTGTATTAATGCCATCGATCTTGGAGGGGGGCTGTACTGAGCTCAGTTTTAAAGCTCGAGGCTAGAGGTTTAACAGCTGAAGATACTGGCATCATATAAAACTAGACAACCTAAGGAATCCATCAGAACCAACTATGTCATACTAGCTTGTCAGGAAAGAGGTTAAATAACTGTCCCACCCTTGATCCCAGTCAGTCTGGATCAAGTCAGAGTCAAGTCAGCACTCTGACACACTGAGAGCTGTTGTTGCCTGTTGGGCTGCAGTTTGTCATGTTATGAGTTTGACCATATATTTTATGTTAAATACAGTACCTGTGAGAGTTTCTGGACAACATATGTCATTGTTTTATGAAAGTATTAAATACTTGATAGAGCTCCTTGTAATGTACATTTTGAACAGATAAAATATGTGCAATTAATTTGCAATTAATCCCCATTAACTACTTTAATTGATTGAAAGCCCTCTCTAGATGCTGACAAGTTCCGTTTTGTTTTTGAAACATGATTGACAGGGGGTGCGGGTGGGTGGTGGGGTGGTTGGGGCCGGGTGTTGGGTGGCGGGGGGGCCCTTGTGCCCCGTGCCCTCTGGGTTTGTCCTGGGCACCCTAGGGGTGTCGGTTGCCGTCCCGTCTCGGCCCTTGGGTTGGCGGGTCTCTCTGTGGCCCTGGTGGATCTTCTGGGGGGCCTCTGGGTTCTCCCGCTTTGTGGGGCGGGGGGCGCTTGGCCGTCCGGCCCTTGCTAGGCCACCTTAGCCGCTCAGGGCTTCGGTGTCCACCACACATGCATGTTTGCTCAGGGCTTACCACCTCCTGTCGAGTCCCACTGTTGAGATCTAGCGAGACCCGCTGGAATGTGCTGAATTACTCCTCACCCTTCACACTAAACTCAGGCCCTCTACGCATTCCTCCCTCACTTGCGTCCTCTGGCAGCCTACTCTACACTATCAGAACTTCCACAATTCTGGTGTTCAACATGGTCCGATTCCTTGTTTTGTTTTGTGAGGTGTTGGTTGTCAGGAATAACACAGCAGCTTACACTCTTGCATTCTAATAGCACTGCTTGCCTGTCCGTACTCTCCCCACTTCGTCTGGTCTCGTCCGGTCTATCGTTTGTTTCCCCCTCAGTTCACTGCGGTGCAGCACTGCCCTCTCTGGCACAGGTTAGGTAAATCTAATAAAGAATGACAGCTTAGTTTCCAGAGGGGGCCGGTGATGGTCACACATGCATAAAATATTAAGATATCTTACTGCAAGACTAAAATATGCATCAATCTCATAAAAGGATGACACCGCCCACTGTGGTGTTAATCCATGAGAATACATGCAGACAAAGAAAAAAAAAAAAAAAAGAAACATGATTGACTGATTTCTCACGCAGTGCTCACAGACCTGGCAACATACTAGGGCATGACAGACAAGCAGAGGAGGGCTAGTCCAGAATTAATAAAATTTGAATTTAGTTGTCAATGAACTGAAGTACACAATTGAAGAGCCCGGATTGACTATCAGACACAGTGCCATCCCTGTCTCCTAAAAATTACCACCCCATACAACGAAGTTGCCTCATGAATGGTGTTTCAAGGACACTTCTTTTGTCTCAGATTACATTGATTATGTTTTTGATGTATTACAGTAGTCTTTGTATATAGTCCACATAGGGAGGAGGTCAGGGTGGTGGATAGCTCAACAAACATTTTATTTGATAATCATCATCTATTTACCAGCAGACATGAGGATAAAGCTGATCAATTAACTTTGTATTTCCTCTGGAAAAGTATTAAATAAATTACCAGCAATTGGGAAACAGTGGAGTATAATTATGAAATTGTTTGTAATTTCTTTGTCGGACTAGCTGGCATCATGGCATCAGCGAGTGGGGATCTTAATAAACTGAACTAGACTAAACACACAAACACGCAGCAAGGAGATGAACCGCTGCTGTCAGGCAGCGACGGTGGCATCCTGACACAGAGATGGGATTTGACATTTTCTGGTATCACTCTGAACTCAACTGACAAAGCATACCACAGAACAGACAAAGACAGAGACAGTCTCCCTGTCTCGCTTTCTGTTGTGTGTGCACACACCAACAATGTTTAGAAATGTAAGGAAAATAACACAAGGTTGACAGATAGTAGACTCAAAAAAAATCCTTCATTTCTGAAGTGAATGCGAGCGATATAAACACATCAATGAATATGTATTGGCCGATGTAATAATGTATGATTTAATCTTTTCCATGTTGTTTCATTCATGCCATGCATCGCTTTTAATTATGGAAATACTATTATAGTAGAACAATGTTAGAACTGGAGTGAACAGTATTTACTTTGGGATGGGTTAAATTGGGTAGACCATCAGAATTTCAGGACTGGACTTATTGCAGGAATCCAACTGGACTTGCTTGATTCTCACAACAGTAACTTGGGATTTGCTTGAGACTTGAGGTTAAGACTTGTGATGTGCACATGTGACTTGCTCCCACATCTGCCCATAAGTATGGAGGACATGACAACAGTGTCTCGAATGTGGCTCTGAAACAAACCACCACCACTAAGATCTGCTGCTGCTTCACTGCACTTTAAATTGCTCACCACAGCTTCTGTTTCAGTTTAACAAGAAAGTGTATACAACACATCGCAAAACAGGAACTGCTATTGCTGTGAAAAATGCTGTATTAGCTTACTTTATCCCACTTCCAGTCTTTTGACTCCCATTTTAAGCTTCTTAGCTTATCTGAAGGAAGGCCTACAGGCTGATTTGAAAGGATGTTGTCTTGCTCTTATCTTTCCTCCTTGGCCTTGAGTCACGACGGATGCAGAGCAGTTGTAGAAGAGCTTCTCCTTCACTTTGGCTCACAACCATCCAGAGTGAATGCAATATGTGGCACAAACATCAGGCATGAGCACTCCGAGATTCAGAGACAGAGCTTTTGAGTCATCTGTATATGTTGTATATACAGTAATATAGCCATCACTATTACTGATAAACCTACAGCATGTTTACTGATGCTATTACTGATTAACACATCTGCAGTGAGTACAGTTTTAAATGTAAAATAAAAAAAATAGCTGCAAGCATGTCACCAAATCTTGAACAGTATCGGGTGCCAAGAAAGAAATCACTTGCACCCACTCTGGGCAAACAAACGAACGAACACGTTTTAGCTATAAGCCATCATCAGCGATAGCTGAAATGCGTTTGTTGTTTGCCCAGAACAATCTAAGGAAGACTTATCTGTGAGCGCCAGTGATTTGTTTCATCTTATATACCAGTAACACGGACAACCTCCTCTACGGGCCAACAACGGTTGGGGTTTTACGACAGGGTTTTTCTGCATTTTTAAATGTCACACCAAAACCAAAGCTGTCACTTGTTTTACCTCAGATGAGTGGGACTACTCCATATTTCTGAATGGTCTTTCGTGCTTTGAGGTTGTAGAATGTCCCCTTTACAAATACATGTTTTTTAGTATGAAGGGTTTGTTTAGTACATGGAGAACAAAACTGCAAGCTTAGCATCAAAATGTGTGCAGATTTAAAGGTGAGTGGGATTTAGCAGTATCCAACTGAATACCCCTCCGCTCACGCTTCACTTTCCAAGACTGTGGTAACGTGAGCCGCGAAGGCAAAACTACGCTGCTCACCTCACTCAGAGCCAATCCTTCACATCGTAACATTACTTTAGCAACCAAAGTCAGACAGCAGATGGCGGTGGCCACTGTTCTGCACTCTGAGGCTCACGTCACCACAGTTTCACAAGCGTATTGGAGAACTACGGTGGCCTTCAGGTAATGTGAATATGCATTCCGGCTCTGTCTAGAACCAGTGTTTGGTTTGTCCTTCTGGGCTACTGATTTGTTCCACTGTGTCTCATCACCCTGATCTACTTGTGAATTTATTCAGTGTAATTTTCCTGTTTCATCGTCAGTTGTCATCAGTCCTTCTTGTAGTATTTCACACTTTTGTGTTTTTTCCAGTGTTGAGAATTTGTGACCTAAGTTTTGGTTTGACTTATGTCTCCTGTCTTCCGGACCAGCTACAGTTTTTGTACATAGCGAGTTTTCGGTTATTAAATCATTGTAATCCTGTGGTTCAATAATGATAGAGGGTCAGAGACACTTTTCTGGACTGGAAAACTATTTCAACATCCAAGTTCAGTATTCTCCCATCATGCAACACTGTGGGGACATTTACTAAATGGAAATTTGAATTCCATTCTTCTTCTTTTGGGGCTAAAACTATTTCAAATGTAAATAAAATATTTGTTGTCTGAATTATAAATAGTTATTATTGAAGAAAAGAATAAACATCAATGCAACAGCTGACTTATAATTTTTGCATGGTAGTGTGTGTAAATATACTTCTATACCAGCAGGAAGACATCACTTATCCACGCCTTCATAGACGGTTACAAACAATGAACTTGTTGGCTGGTTGGAAGCCATTTTGGCATAAAACTGTAAATCTGTGTGAATGTAGCTGCTACAACAACAGGGTAATTCAGTAGGTCATGCTCCACAACCAATCTAGAGAAACTCAGCACACTGCAAAGAGCAGTTCAGTCGCTGAGGACCATCACCAAGTTCAGTCAGACTACTTGACAACAAGACATACAGGAAGTACAGAACTTCTTCACGGACCTGGACTGGATTTCTAATTGAAATTGAAACTATTAAAACTTTTGAAGGCAGTAATGAGATCCAACACTGTGCTGCTTGTCATCTGGGTTTGCTGTTCTTTAGTGAGAGCTAAAATCAGACGATTCATGAACCCCAGTAGCTGAGCTGATGAGTCACAGAGCAAGGCTACACCTTCCTCCTAATGACGGCTCTGTCTGCAGCCTCCCACGGTGGTGGTCATTAAAGCAGTGAGTTGCACTTTGATGGAGTGGCTGACAAGACGGTTTCATAACCTGGTAACTGCTCTAACTAGCTCCCATGTAGTCTATGCGATGTTGGATTTCATCTGTCTGATGTGTGTGTGGCGTTAAATTCTAAACTATGTTTAAGTACTCCTTAATGCAAATATATTTATGTAGTTTGTACCATACCAGCCCAGTCACACAAGTGAAGTAGCCATGACATATTTATTTGTGTACATAGGCACAAATTTCATATTTTTTTCATGATGGTCAGCACAAAATAAATATGTATGTAATCAATGTGAACCGTGAAGGAGGGAAGATGCTCAGGGTGGATGAGTGGGTCAAAAAACAGAACTTTCTCCCAGGTGAGAGGTGTTCAAGTCCCATGTGAAACCAGAAGTCAGAGTTGATTTATTTGTCACATAACTTCCATACTTAAGTTACAACACTTCCTTTGTTATTTAAAGACAAACCGCAACCTTTTTCTAAACCTAAGTAGTTTTATTTTGAAAAGACTGGGGTGGAAAATGACATATGCTGGATGGACAATCAGGAAAACGCACAAAAAATACATTGTTGAAAGTTGTGCTTAGTGCCATGAAAAAAGGGAAATTTATGTCTATATACAGGAATGAAATAGATAAAATTTTGTGACCATTCACAAACTGTTGTGCGACTATGTTGACTACATCTTTAGATTAGATTCAAACTTACTGTCATTTACTGTCAAGTAGAAGTGCAGAAAGCAGTAAAAAAAAGCAGAGTGATGTGAATATGTATAGACCAGTCTCTCCTCAAACACCATTCTTAGCTATACCTTTGTGTGTGTACATACACAGAATAGCATGGTATCTACGTAATCATGAATCAAGAAATATAAAGACCATCAAACGGCATGTAGGGAGGAGGTGAGGGTAGATGGATTGGTCAGGCCCAGGAGACCGATGTTTGAATCCTGTCTGAAACCAGAAGTCAACTTTGATTTAATTGTGTAATTTACATAACCTCCTTACTTAGGGAATGCCACTCCCATAGTTATTTTAACTCAAACCACAATAATTTCCTAAACTTAACCAGGTTGTTTCCTGCAAAGACAGAAGTTTATTTTGAAAAGACCATATGCATGTAACAAGCATGTAAGTAAATTAAGATGTGCTGCTACATGTTCTAAACTCTAAAAAAGAGGAATAATTTTTCTGAGATATCATACAAACCGTTGTAAGAGGATACTTTGTGTATATTGGTAAGATATAGAATAGCGCTCTTAACGCAATAATAATGTATTAACACAAATTATTTTTAACACCACTAATTTCTTAAACACTTTAGTGCAACTTATGATTTTTATGTTGTAGTGGGCTCAGTTTTAAAGTTATGGTGAAGGTTTGAACAAGTAATCCATTAGTACCAACCATCCTCGAGAAGGAAAGGAAGCTAAATAATGCTCCAAACTGATGCTAAATTGAGGACAAACTGGCATGGCCATTTTCAAAGGGGTCCTTTGACCTCTGACCTCCAGATGTGTGAATGAAAATTTCAAAAAGTTTGGATCAAGTAATCGTCAAATCAGCACACTGACACACTGACAGCTGTTGTTGCCTGGTGGGCTGCAGGTAGTCATGTTATGATTTCAGCATATTTTTTATGCTAAATGTAGTACCTGACAATGATAATATTTGTCATCGTGTTGTGTTGCTAACTAATATCCAATAATATATATACATTTGCATAAAGCAGCATATTTGTTCACACCCATGCTGATTAACATTAAATACTTCAGAAATCTCCCTTTCACATTTTTATACAGATAAAAATAATGTGCGATTGAGTATTGTGTAAACTAATTGAAATGGGATAAGACCTGGGCTGTGATTCCTCAGTCAGTGCAGACACATTTTTACTGTGCTAAGCTAACCACTAAACACACATGTACACGTCTTCTCATCATGTGTTTCTTCTTTGTCCCTTTTCTGCCTCTTTTCTCTTTCAAAGTCCTTGATGTTGACCTGATATTGAGCTGATGTGCATCAAAAGCAGCAACCTCCTCCAATTTTACACAATGACGACAGTTCCCACGAAGACTCCACCTTGAAATATTGATGCTGCTACGACTCAATACTGCAGCCCGTGGGATGCCTTCAACCTCCTCTTTGAAACGCTTATTTTAAAATTACTCAGAATTAAATGAAATGGAATATTTGCATATGCATTAAAACAAAAGAGCAGAGCATGAAAAGGGATCAGTCAGTGTAACTCACTGCTGTTTGGTGATCATGACCGAGCTGTGTGGAAGACTGAAAAAGAAGGGATGAATTTGTTATACAAAATGGAATATTTAGAGGGGAGCGGACAAGTTATTTTGATGAATGGCAGCCGTACTGTAGTGAGATAAGCTGAGGAAACATTAGCACAGACTATGCAGCGCTGAACTGTATTACTGAACACCAATGCCATATGTTTCCTCTTGTTGACTGATCTCTCCCTGAATAGCTTCAGACTAGCGATCACTCCCAGAGGAACACACCATGGTCTGATGAAGTAAAGTGAAACCACCTCTCTTTCCTGTTTTAGTATCCTCCTCTACATCCCCACCCACTCACCCCCCACCCACCCTGCAGCTCCCACTATGGTGATAAGTATGTGTCACCACTCTGTGTTTATGGGAGCAGAGGAGGCTAATAAATGGCTCATGCATGCCATCCGGAATTCCCAGGTAATCAAAGAGGCGAATTATGCGCTGCATTAACTGGTGTGTTGCTTCTAATATTCCTCCAGACTAATGAATTTATAAATAAACACACTGAGGGGATGTTTGTTTGAAAAGAAGATGGAGGAAGATGAAGAGGCAAACAGCTGCAGAGATGTGACGTTATGGAGCCATCATGGAAACAAGACTGAAGGAGTCTGAACTGCACGCTACTGATGTCCATGTAGACAAATCTGGGTTGTAGAAGGCAGTAAACAAACCAACATCACTGCAGTGGTACTTCACTGGTAGACTTACTCACACAGCAGTGATGTGTGTAAAGGATTTCACTTCTTGAAGGTGCTAAATTTAATATCCAGAGCACCAGTATAGCAGCAAACAACTATTGCCTATGTCATGATGGAGTGTTTGCCTTTTAGTGCATGTCTGTGCATGGAGTGTACCCCTCTGGCTAACTCATTGCCGCTACTCTGCACTGCTGTCATACGGCAACCTGTTAAATA
Source organism: Pterois miles (assembly GCA_947000775.1). Lineage (NCBI taxonomy): Eukaryota > Metazoa > Chordata > Actinopteri > Perciformes > Scorpaenidae > Pterois > Pterois miles. Next base: position 3,276,590 of record CAMQGK010000474.1, on the reverse strand, counting down.
CCGCCATTTGGTCAGTGCCCGTCACCCATCAGAAACCGACACACAGAGGCACCCTTTCGCAACAGTATGTGATGAACCAGGCTTTCAATTAACTCCAATGTAAACCCACCTGTGGTGTTATTAAAGTGACATAGTTTTAATAGCATGAGAGTCCACTGAGGTTGGGCAAGTAGGGTGGTGGATGGGTTAAACAAACACAAGACTTTCAACCAGGAGACTGGTGTTCGGGAACATGAACATTGACTTATTTTGTGATGTCAGGCTTTAGTCGCATGACTTGTCTGTATTGTCAATTCCCTGAGTCACTTGAGTCGTGAGTGAGTCAGTGAAGTTAACATTAACCACAACCATTTCCTAACCCTAACTAATTGGTTGTGTTGCCTAAACTTAAATTCCTGTGAAAACCGAAGTTTCTATTTAAGGGGTATTTTGAAATGGCTAACGGGCGACTGTCTCTGACTTCTCTGTTCCGTTATCAGCTGCTCCAACAACAAACTGACACTTGGAATGGACCCAAAATCCTCGAGGCTCTGCTCCATGAAATTAATTTCACTTGTATTCATCTCCATTAATCCTCCGAACAGCATGCTGATGGGCTACCAACCGGTAAGCACTAAAGACCAAGCTGTCTGTCTACACTGGGCCAACAGTGCTATGTTGTCTGGCTGACATTCAACTTTTACGGAATCATGTGTTTCAGATTTATGTATTTTGTGTGACTTATACTTTCCAAGACTATCATGATCTCTGAGGTCCATCGTAAAGGCACATCCATAAATACACTCTGGCAAATTCTGCAATTCTAATTTATTCTCAATTTCTGAGAAAAAAAGAATAAATCAATAAAAAATAAAATTCAGTATCAAAGTAATCCAGTAATAGTTGTCTGTACATCCGTGGCTACTCTGCAAACAGGGGCAGCTAATAGGTCATTCAGCATTTAATTCCAGCTTTTATTGGTGGTAGTTGGACAAAATGCAAACAAATATAGGCTACATGAGGTTCAAGTTGTAGCCAACACCTACCTGACTCCGTTGCAACTGGGACAAAATCCATTACCTTGTGTTGCACTATCAATATGTACTCAATATGTACCACGTTGGGCGCTTCATTTAGGGGCGGCAGTAGCTCAGTCCGTAAGGACTTGGGTTAGGACGCGGAGGTCACCGGTTCAAGTCCCCCATGGACCAAGACCAACTGGTTGCTGGAGAGGTGCCAGTTTACCTCTTGGGCACTGCCGAGGTGCCCCTGAGCAACGCACCAAACCCCCAACTGCTCTGGGTGCTTGTCAAGAGCAGCCCCCTCACTCTGACATCTCTCCATTGACATGTATATGTACTGTGTGAACAACAGAGTGTAAAACTGAATTTCCCCACTGTGGGACTAATAAAGGAATATCTTTCTTTTCTTTCTTTCTTTTTTTTTTTTTTAGTTCTTATATTCCAGTTAAAATAGAAAGCAGCAGCAAGCACATCTCCAAATCTCGTATCAGGTGCCAGTTAGTAGTAAGATCAGAAGAAACAAATCACCTAGCTGACACACACTTGTTTGTTTGCCCAGAATAAACTAACAAAGACCCTATTTCTGTGAGTGTCGGTGATCTGTTTCATCTTATATACCAGTAACACAGACAACCTCCTCTATAGGCCAACAGCAGTGTTAAAGTCTCTCATGTCAACACATTCTGATTCCCCCTCGGCATCGGAGACCGTCACACAGGATACCCTCCTTGTGTTACTTTTGGATAGACAGAGAATGGCAAGGCAATATACGGTCACTACATGCAGTGTCCTTTCAAAATAAACTTTTTCACAGGAAGTTAGGTTTAGGCAACACAACCACTTAAGCAGGGTTGGTAAACACTTGTGGTTGATGTTAACGTCAATGTTTACGCCCTTTTTGCCCCCCGCCCCTGACGATACTAATAACTCTGACGATATGACTTGTGAATAGTGACTCGTGGGACTAGTGATACTGACGACTCACATGACTCAGATCACATTGGTTCCACTGCCTGGTGAGAGATATTTGACGAGTTGTGAGTGGAAACAGGTTGTTCATGTTTCCTGCAAAAGTTTTTAGTTTTTACAGGAAATTGCAGAGATTTTAAGCTCAACACTCCGATATTGTGATATGTATGGTTGATTATATAAATAATGCTGCCAATGGCAGGATTGCTCATGTAAGAAACCTATGAAAATAGTTAAATTTCAAATCAAACAGTAGCGGCAAATAGTCTTTCACCTCTCATGCGATTGTTAGTGTTCACTCTAATGCTTCACATGGTAAATAGCCTGGAGACGTTATTCCCTCCTGCTATCTGCTGCCAGAACTCAGTTTAGATGGTATTCAGGGGCCCAGTTACCCAGTCAGCACTCTCAGCCTCTGAAGGAATGAAAAGCAAATATCTCACAGCAGTTTTCTTCACAATCCTGCTGATTCAGAGATACTAAGGGCAGATTCCTGAGGGTCTTCTGAAATGTCTCTGTATTCTAGAAGCTGCAGAATAATAACCCCTGATCAGACAGCCCCTCTGAGACTCAACACTTTCTTCCCCATGTGTGCAGTTTAGCTTTTATTTCATGAACAAACACAAAGTGATCCTAACTTTTGTTGGTAAATGCTTTGCACTTTAAGCCAAGGTCTGACATGTTTGTTTGAATGAGCCAAAACTCATTTACAACAATTTAACGAACAGCTTCTTTTTTTTTCATTTTGGTCCAACTACGGTGGATGTTTGTGCACTCATCTATTTTCAATGAAATATATGGGCGAGAATATGGAGTACTTAGTTACATCGACAAGACAGTTCAGCATATACTTCTATCCAAACAAGGGCGAGTATCGACTTCTGTACTTCATGAGCTTGTTTTTATCTCACACCCGATCTGTGAGGATGAAATCTTCAAGGCATAAAACAATAGACTGGCATCAAAATGGTGCCTCCATGTCAACCTGTCAATATTTCTAGCACAGGAGAAAAAGAGGTTTCATAAAGTGGGTGTGTATATCGGCTATAAAACTTTGCCACTAAAAGTAGAACACATCTTCTGTGATGTCTCATATACTTTCATCTATGTTATTTATTGGTTTTGGAACACATTCTATCTAAATAAAAGAACTGTTTTTGAAGCTATGGATACAATGTGATGTGCAGATGTGCAATTACTTTTTTATTAATCGTGATATGAACATTCATACAATTAACTGTAATTAAATATTTTAACCAACTGACACCTCTAAATGGGAACCTAAATATGAAATTCCTGTTTGTCATCACAGTGCATGTACCACGGGTTTGCACTGACACTTTGCATTTACTTGAGGCTCTGCTGTAGCAGGATTCAGCTGGTTTATCAGAGTCGACTGCAGAGAGAAAGAGAAGTTGTGAGAGAAGCCTGAGAAAACTTTAGATAAGAGAGAAACTCTTTCCCTGCTAATCAGTCTCCTACCACCTGACTAATCACTCTGGATGTGTCCTCTCTGCATTACCGCCGGTGTGTGTCTGTGTGTGTATGTGTGTGTGTGTGTGTGTGTGTGTGTGTGTGTGTGTGTGTGTGATGCGCGCAGGCTCCAATCTTCAACGCCCCACTAGAAACAAACGCCGTCTAATTATATTACCGGCACTACGTGTTGGTGTGTGTGCAGGACTTTACGTATGGGTTTGTGTCTGTCAACTGATAGAAAGAACCTCCCGCAATCAATACATGGTGGATTACTCACAAAACTGCAGATAAGCCAGAAAGACCTCACTACATTTCACACACGCACACACACCGATAGCTCTTTTATCAGATATTTATCAGCTGAATAGTCAACTAAGAAGGCATAGAACAATTGATAACCTCAGGAATAAGGGGATTTAGGAACAATTACAAGACCTGCACAATGACCAGACTCTTAATAATGCAGTTCTCATGGATTTATCATTAGTTGTGTCATCTCAGCCCATTTCTTACCGTCTGATAGTGGCCTGTACCACTGAACTCTGCAGAATTGCAACCATATAACCATGTGTTATGTCACAACCCATGCTTGTATAAAGAGAATTGGATACAGCGTTGGAGGCGGACTCCTGTTCATTCCTATGAGAGTTGTTCAGTGGGCCATGAACTGCTTAACTGCTGCGTGATAGAGTACCCGGATCATCCAGAGATCGTCTGCATCCATTGGGCCCATAGAGCAGGTGCAGTAGCATTTCCTTTAACTTCGCCTCCCAGCCCTTACTCCAGCCTCAAACTGGGTCTCATTCACATGAATGTAGGAAGGAAAATAACCATGGATTCAGCTATTAGTGCATTTTGCAACTTTTAGGACCTAATGATTTCAATAAGGACTATTAGTCTGAGTTTTTGGGTCCAATGGCATCATGTGATGGACACAGAAGTTGAAGTACCACCATTTGATCTCTGCGAAAATTTGCTTGAAAGCATAGTGCATCTGCATGTCTAGAACAGCCAGTGGGATCACTCTTCCTCTGAAATGACCTGTGATTGGCCAAAGTCTTCCGCCACTGGCTAGATATTTTAAAGCCTGAAAACAGAGCCATGAGGAGGTGCAGAAGTCTACAAACAATGAAACAATCAAAAAGAAAACCACTTTCTCCCTCTCTCTTCTATGATCTGATATTGGGAGCCCATCCATCCCTCTATCTTCAACCGCTTCTCCCGTTAAGGCTTACGGTATCATATTTGTATCAGCACTAAATGGCTGTTTCGCAAAAATTGAATTTCCCCTCGTGGGACTAATAAAGGTTGTTGTTGTTGTTGTTGTTCTTCTTCTTCTTCTTCTTCTTCTTCTGTTTGTAATGTTGGCTTTGTTCTTGTGTGCTCTTAAAATAATAGGCTAGTGGGAAGACACCCAAAATCTTGAGATACTCCTACTGCAGGTAGAGCAAAGCACAACATTTTTTCATATTCTCTTAGGTCTCCTACTTATGAAATGGACTCTTGTATAAAATCATTTTACAGAAAATGTTCTTCTCTGGTTCTCAACGAAGGCGGACACTTTTTCTCTTGCTCCCTCCCTGCCCTGATCTGCCCTGCTTGCTGCTCTTCGTCTTGTGCTGTCTTTGTCTGATCTATCGGAGCCTCTCTCTGCATTTCTTTCCGAATACCTAAAGTCATGGAATTGATCAGCTGGTATCTCAACGCAATTGACCAAATGTTCTTGACAAAGAGACTGGGCGAAGGTGAGCCCACCTGCCCTGACGGAACGTTTGCAGATACACGATAGACTCCTGGGAGAAGTGGAGGGTCGTGTGCCTGTCGATCCTTCCATTGAGGATGTTGAAGCAGTGTACATAATTGTATTTATGATACCAGACATTCTGCTGTTTGGAGTTATCAGCTTCCTGATCTATCGCAAAAGTCAGAAGACATGATTGAGGGAATGTGCAGGGCTGCCAACACTCAGACTCAAGCTATATGTGAGCTCAATCGCAAGCTGGACGCGATTCTTGATCAAAATCGCAGGCCGGTTAAGATTTCTGAACTCTGTCGCAAGATGAATACCAACTTGGAGAAGTTCTCAGTTCGGCTCGGCTGAATTGGCCATCGAATTTGGATATATTTGGAGCTTAACCATCGGGAGACTCAGAGAGACTTAAGGCAGACAAAAAATTACAGTGTCGGCCTGACCCAAATCAATTGCTATCTTCATTGGCTCCCTGTGACAACCAGCCTTTCCGAGGCCGGTTATCTTTCCATTCGCCTGGATGTTATGCTGACAAGATGCTCCCTCTTGTTCGCCTTTTTTTCATCTAAGAAAACGGGGCGCTGCCCGAGTGGCGACCCACAGTCCTCCCGCTCCTGTCCTCCCCGTCATGTGTCACTGTCTTTTTATGTTTCTTGGACGGGATGTAACTGAAAGATAATTTCCCTCCGGGGATTAATAAAGGTTCTGATTCTGATTCTGAAATTGACAGATATTGTGACACACCCCATAAATAAAAGAAATGCTAAATAAAACCAGGCCAAATGGGAGATGATGCACCAAAACTCATGTAATTTCATTATGCTCGCTCTGATTGATCCCAAATGTAGTGTGATAGTGGCAGAATGTAAATATTGATGCATTGGGGAAATACAGTACTACAAACACAAGTACAATAAGTGGAAATATCAAATATAAATGTGATGAATGTATTCATTAACTTTCAGTTTCATCAGTCAGGATTTGCTGGAATGGTGTTCCAAGCATAAAACTGGGGTAAATGGCATGTCTGCAGTCAACCTACATACTAAAAATACACATCAGACAGGGTGGAAGTGTTAACACACTACTTATCAAAAATGTAATTTAAGGAGTCAATGAATGTTCTTGATGCAACAGTAATAATTTGTACTTTAAAATATGAATATATAAGTCCCATACATGATCTATTTTTCTCTTGCTTTTTACATGTTTTAAATGCATGAATAACTTCTTGCAGGTGAGCGTCTGGTTATTGATTTGCCTGCTCATTTGTAACGTCTGCTAAACATAGGTGATGGGTTTCCTTTGTCTTTCATGTTTTTTGTGAGCACTTCCTGTTTGATTGTGAAATCCTAACCCTCCCTCTCGTTTCAGTGCACTTCACTTCCTGCCTGCATGCTCCCGCCCCTCTGAATGAATGACTTCACTGACCCACTTTTCGTCTCCACTCACCCGCGTCTGATCGTCTTCCCCCGCCCCTGATCGTGTCCACCTGTTGATAGTTAATCACTCCCCTCACGGTATTTAAGCTGTGTTCCCCTGCCCTTCTGTGCCAGTTCGTTTTGATCCTCCGTGACAAACCTACCAGCGTTCTTCCCGGTGAATTTCTACTTCCGTGTACCGAGTATTCTGCGTGTTTTTTCGACCCTGAGTTTTGCCTGCCGGTTTGGATTTGTCTGCCTGTCTAACTGCCTTCACGTGTCCCCACCATTTTTCTGGTAATAAACTTCCAGCGTTGATTGTAACTGCCTGTCTTCTGAGTTGTGCTTTTGAGTCCTGTTCTGCCTGCCTTAGCCCGGCGTTACAGTACGAACTGGCCAACAATGGACTCAGCCAACTCAGACCAGGTTCAGTCAGCGATCCGCTCTCACGGAGAGCGTCTTCACCAGCATGAGGAACAGCTCACCGCCGTCTGCCAGGGCGTCCAGCAGCTCACGGCACACCAGGAGAACTTCCGCACAGCCAGTTAACCAGCTGGGAAATCAAATGAAAGAACTATTAACTTTGATTGAAAACCGCCCGATTCCTCAGGCAAATCCGCCGCTCGCACCGGGTTTCCCACCCGCTGAAGTAGCGGCCCCGCCGCCCACTCCTGATTCCTCTACTACGGCGGCATTTGTCGGTTCACCTCACCTTGCCAAACCTGAACGTTTCACCGGGGACTCTGATAATTGTCGTGCTTTTTTGGTTCAATGTGGTCTCCATTTTGAATTACAGGCAGCCCACTTCCCATCTGAGCGATCCAAAATCGCATTTATGATAACTCACCTCTCCAGCAGAGCAGAGGCCTGGGCAACAGCAGAATGGTCACGGAACTCCCGGTATGTTTTTCACTGCAATTATTCACTGACACTGTGCAAAATTTTTGATCACACCGCTCCAGGTCGAGAAGCGGCGCGCGTGCTGGTTGGACTCCGTCATGGGAGGAGAAGCGTGGCTGACTACGCGATCGAGTTCCGCACACTCGCCGTGGACAGCAGCTGGAACGACGCGTCCCTGCTCGATACCTTCCTTCATGGTCTCTCCGCCTCCGTGAAGGATCAGCTGGCGCCGCTGGACCTTCCTCCCGATCCCGACTCCGTCATAGCCCTCGCTATCCGGGTTGACAATCGGCTGCGGGAGAGGGATAGAGAGAGAGAGCGAGAGAGGGAACGAAGAAGACCTGCATTTCCACCTCCAGTCCAGATGAGGCAGCATGGCGCCTCCCAGCCATCTTGGCGTTCTTCTTCACTCGCCTCCGCAGAGAGCTCCCCACTGCCTCCTGCTGCCCCGGAAGAGCCCATGCAAGTGGGAAACACTCGGCTCACTCCAGAAGAGCGACAGCGTCGACTGCTGGAGGGCCGGTGCATATAGTGCGGCCAGCATGGACACTTTTTGGCTCGGTGTCCGCTAAAAGGCCAGGCTCGCCAGTGACGGAGAGGACTCTGGTGAGCCACACATCCTCTACTAACCTCTCCTCTCGCCCTCTTTTACAGGCCAAGCTCATTACTCCATTGCAGTCCTTTCATCAACCTGTTCTTGTGGACTCTGGCTCAGATGAGAGTTTTATTGACAGGCAATTACTGGACTCCCTGAGCCTGGAGAGGATTCCTTTGGCTGAACCTTTGAAAGCTAGTGCATTGGACGGACGTCTGTTGTGCCTAGTTACCCACCGCTCCCAACCGGTAACACTGATTATTGAGGGTAATCATACCGAGACTCTGAGCTTTCATATTTTTGACTCTTCTGTACAGCCCCTTATCCTGGGCCTTCCCTGGCTAAAGCAACACAAACCTCACATTGATTGGTCAAGTGGGAAGGTATTAAGCTGGGGGGAGGGTTGTAAACTAACATGCTCTAACTCTGTTTCAGCTCCGGTGAAGAGGGAGAGCTCCCCGGTTTCCCCAGTGGCAGGGGTTGGAACTCCTCCCACCCTGGAAGACCCGGACCTAACGGGGGTTCCTCCCTGTTATCATGACCTCAGGGAGGTGTTCAGTAAGGGTAGAGCCACCTCTCTCCCCCCTCACCGTGAGTATGATTGTGCTATTGACCTGCTACCTGGTCCCACTCCCCCCAAGGGAAGATTATATTCTCTTTCAGCTCCGGAACGAGCTGCTATGAACGATTACATAGAAGCCTCACTCGCAGCAGGAATCATCCGGCCATCCTCTTCCCCTGCTGGAGCTGGATTCTTTTTTGTTGAAAAGAAAGACAAGTCTCTCCGCCCGTGCATCGATTACAGAGGACTAAATAACAACACCATCAAAAACAGGTACCCCCTCCCTTTAATATCCTCGGCATTTGAGCTCCTTAAAGGGGCCAAAATCTTCACAAAGTTGGACCTGAGGAATGCTTACCATCTGGTCCGAATAAGGGAGGGGGACGAATGGAAGACCGCCTTTAACACCCCCAGTGGACATTATGAGTATCTGGTAATGCCATTCGGGCTAACTAACGCCCCCGCTGTCTTTCAAGCTTTAGTTAATGATGTGTTGAGGGACATGTTGAACATTTTTGTGTTTGTTTATCTTGACGACATTCTCATCTTCTCTGCAGATGAAGGCTCCCACGTCCACCATATCCGCCAGGTCCTCCAGAGGCTGTTGGAACACCAACTCTTTGTGAAAGCTGAAAAATGTGAGTTTCACATGCCAACAGTTTCCTTCCTGGGCTTCATGATTTCCCAGGACACAATTCTGATGGACCCCGAAAAGGTCCGGGCGGTAGCAGATTGGCCAACCCCTAACAGCCGAAAGCTTGTTCAGAGGTTCTGACCAGGACTGACCACAAAAATTTAGAATATATCAAAACGGCAAAGCGTCTCAACGCCAGGCAGGCCAGATGGGCCTTATTCTTCAACCGCTTCAACTTTACCCTGTCCTACCGGCCAGGATCCAAAAACGGCAAACCAGACGCTTTGTCCCGGCTGTTCGACTCTGGTGACGACACCAAGAGTCTCTCCACCATATTGCCTTCATCATGTGTTGTGGGGTCTGTTTCATGGGAAATTGTTTCAACGGTGCAAAAGGCTTTAGAAAATGTGGTGACACCCCCAGGGTGTCCCGACGATAAACTGTTTGTTCCCAGATCTGTACGTTCGCAGGTAATTCACTGGGCCCACACCACCAAGCTCGCCTGCCACCCCGGAACACGCCTCACTATGTTTCTGATCCGTCGGCGTTTTTGGTGGCCCGCCATGGAGAAAGACGTTCAAGAATATGTCTCTGCCTGTGTGGTCTGTGCCCAGAACAAGCCCTCAAACCAGTCTCCAGCGGGGCTCCTGCAACCCCTTTCTATACCCCAACGCCCCTGGTCCGACGTCTCTCTGGACTTTGTCACAGGTCTACCATCCTTACTGTAGTTGACAGATTCTCCAAAATGGTGCATTTTATTGCTCTCCCTAAACTACCCTCCGCCAAGGAAACGGCGGAGGTAATGCTTTCTCACGTTTTCCGTTTACATGGTTTTCCCAGAGATATTGTGTCGGACCGGGGCCCCCAATTCGTTTCCAAGTTTTGGAAGGAGTTCTGCACGAAGCCTCGGTGAGCCTCTCCTCGGGTCATCATCCCGAATCTAACGGTCAGACGGAGAGGCTCAACCAGGAGCTGGAGACTGGTATGAGGTGCTTGGTGGCACAGAACCCAACATCATGGAGCAAAAATCTGATCTGGATAGAGTATGCTCACAACACTCTCCCCTCTGCGGCATCTGGCCTGTCTCCCTTCCAGTGCGCCTACGGTTATCAGCCTCCTCTTTTCCCAGAAGAGGAGGCTGAATCCAGTGTTCCTTCTGCTCATGCTCTCATTCGGCGTTGTAGGCGCATCTGGAGGGGGGCTCGCCAGATGCTTCAGAGAAGTGCCGCCAGGTACAAGAGGTCAGCGGACCGCCATCGGAGACCCGCCCTGGCCTACAAGCCTGGACAAAAGGTGTGGCTCTCCACTAAGGACCTCCCTCTGCGGGTGGAGTCCCGCAAACTGGCGCCCAGGTTTGTAGGCCCCTTCCCCATCACACATATAATCAATCCTGTGGCTGTAAAACTTCAACTCCCCAGGTCCATGAAGGTACACCCAACATTCCACGTCGGTCGACTAAAACCAGCCAGAGAGAGCCCATTGGTCCCTGCCTCCAGACCCCCTCCACCCCCCCGAGTCGTCGATGGAGGCCCAGTTTACACCGTCCGGCGGCTGCTGGATGTCAGACGACGAGGGTGCGGCAAATAATACCTCGTGGACTGGGAGGGCTACGGCCCTGAGGAGAGGTCTTGGGTCCCCTCAAGACACATCATGGACCCAGACCTCATCCGGGACTTCAATCGGAACCGCCATAGCCCTCCTGGGACTTCTGGAGCCGTCCCTAGAGGGGGGGGGGTCCTGTAACGTCCGCTAAACATAGGTGATGGGTTTCCTTTGTCTTTCATGTTTTTTGTGAGCACTTCCTGTTTGATTGTGAAATCCTAACCCTCCCTCTCGTTTCAGTGCACTTCACTTCCTGCCTGCATGCTCCCGCCCCTCTGAATGAATGACTTCACTGACCCACTTTTCGTCTCCACTCACCCGCGTCTGATCGTCTTCCCCCGCCCCTGATCGTGTCCACCTGTTGATAGTTAATCACTCCCCTCATGGTATTTAAGCTGTGTTCCCCTGCCCTTCTGTGCCAGTTCGTTTTGATCCTCCGTGACAAACCTACCAGCGTTCTTCCCAGTGAATTTCTACTTCCGTGTACCGAGTATTCTGCGTGTTTTTTCGACCCTGAGTTTTGCCTGCCGGTTTGGATTTGTCTGCCTGTCTAACTGCCTTCACGTGTACCGACCATTTTTCTGGTAATAAACTTCCAGCGTTGATTGTAACTGCCTGTCTTCTGAGTTGTGCTTTTGAGTCCTGTTCTGCCTGCCTTAGCCCGGCGTTACATCATTACCTCCATCAAGGTTTGTTTTTGATTGGTTTGTTTGTGTGTCTGTCATCAGGATTAAAAAAAAACTACTGGCTCAATTTAGATGAAACATAGCAGAAGGGTGAACCATGGGCCGAGGAAGAGCCCACTTTATTTTGGAGGGGATCTGAATCATGGGACAGATACAAGTATTATTTAAGAACCTTGACAGAGGTCTGCAGTTCTGTGAGTGCCCTTCTAGTTATCATTACAAACAAGAACACAAACAGAGGTTAAGGCCAGTACCCTTTCCTGAATCCTGAATTTCAAATAGAACCTGTTGAAGGATTAAAAAGTGTGAATACTAGTTGGGTTGACACTGAGAAGGTCTACTGTGCAATTCATTTTATCAAATCAAGGTTCAAAACCCACCACAGATCAATGATCAAGGACTTATCCATGTGGAAATATTGGCCAACTGTTTGGTGTTCCCACAGTTAAAAGATTTCTGGGCGCCCTCTGTGCACCCTGGCAGCGCTGTGTCCTTTAATAATCCTCTAAAAACTGCAGCACATAAATGTCAGGACACATCCTAACTGGTGAGATGTGAAGAGTCATCAAATTGCTCTAAATGTCACTGAGATTATTCGGGGAGTAATCAACACCACTTTATACTCTAATTAATTCCTTTCAAGCTTCTGTGACTCGACAATTTATATCTGATCTGCTTTATGTTTATTTGTAACTATGCTCATATTTTACTTTTACATTAAGAAAAAACATGTTTCTGAGGAGCATAAAGAGTGGCACAATCATTTCAAGTTATGTCATCCAAGTGATTTCACTGTCGCAGATATATTTCCAATCTCGATTGTTTAGTGTAAGCTGGTCATAAAACTCAGTCTAAGCTGTCTTAACTTATATTATAAGTTCAATAACTCAAACTGTATACTCAAACTCAATATTCTGAGCCCTGCCTTTGATAGTGCAATAAAATGTCACTCAGTTATAAATCTGGTAAACAAGTTACAAAAGAGACACGTCCATTGATTGATACAGAAAGTCTTGGCTCATCACCAGTCTTACCTGCTTCCCTGGAGAGGTGCATGAAGGCGTCCACCCCCTTCTCCCCATAGCTGCCCTCCGAGGCCACCGTGGAGACATAGTTCCAGCCCATGGCCTTGACGATGTCCACCATTGCCTGGGCTTGGAAACTGTCCGGAGGGACCACCCGAGAGAAGAAGTCGTACCGCCGGTCGTCACTCAGCTCCGGGGCGGTGGATGCATAGCTGATCTGAGGGATCTGAGGATCAGAGGAGAGAAAGAGGATGAGGAGGTAGGATGGTGGGAGCCTTACTGATCAGTACGATCCCGTGGGGGATTTAGAAACATTTTTTTTTTCCCATAATAATGTATTGGAGAAAAATATCAGGTGTACAAAAACACACAAATAAAGCACAAACAATGATTGGCCCTACACATTTTGATATATTTCCCCGATGGCCATCACCCATCCAACTGGGGGCGGCAGTAGCTCAGTCTGTAGGGAGTTGGCTTGGGAACCGGAGGGTCACCGGTTCAGAGCAGCCCCCTCACTCTGACATCTCTCCATTGTTGCATGTATATGGGTCCTGCATGTGCATGTGTGTGTTAACAACAGAGTGTAAATTGAATTTCCCCTAGTGGGACTAATAAAGGTTGTTGTTGTTCTCCTTCTTCTAACCATCACCCACTGCCAATGCAAAAATGCAAGAAACAAACAAATAAAAAAAGAAGAAAAAAAGAAAGAAAAGAAGATGAAAAAAATAATGAAATGAATAAATAATAAATTACAGGGGGTGCAGTTGTTAGCACTGTTACGTCACAGCAAGAGGGTCGCAGGTTAGAATCCAGGGCCCTTCTGTGTGGAGTGCTTTCTGTGTCAGTGTGGGTTTTCTCCACTTTCCTCCCACAGTCCAAAGAAAAGCAGGTTAGGTTCACTGTTGACCCTAAATGCCCCGTAGGTGTACATGTGAGTGTGATTGGTTTTCTTTCTATGTCTATGTGTCAGCCCTGTGATAGGCTGGAGACCTGTCCAGGGTGAACCCCGCCTTCACCCAATGTCAGCTGGGATTGGCTCCAGTCTCCCCGCGACCCTGAATGGGATAAATGGTTACAGATAACGAATGAATGAATGAATAATAAATATGGTACACATTGACTGTAATAATAATTATGAATTCGAAAGAGCAGATAAAATAGGCTGACACACTTTACATCAAATAGTCAATGTGTTCAGTGGTCTCATAAGTACGAAGCTCAGTGTCAAGTACATCAAGTACAAAGCATCATGTACAAATGGACAAATTCATTGTTAGAGGTCATTTCTGTCTAGTCTATCTACCAATGAAGCCTAATGGAAATGCTGCGCTGAACTCTCTGTTTAACTGTATTACTGACATAAAGCAGTGGCTGTCCCCAAATTTCCTTTAGTGCTCTGCCTTCTAATTTCAAACCAACCATAAAAAATCTGGGGGTGACATTTGACTTTGCTTTAGAATTGATTA